>CM021110.1:430572929-430989264 GCA_007115665.2 Sequoiadendron giganteum | reverse complement strand
TTAGCCTAACAATTTCAAGGTATGCAATTCTATCCAGGACAGTTCTGGGCAGAATGAAAGGTGTATCCTCAAATCCATAAACCCTAATCATTGTGGCATTCTCTAAGCAATACCAATCCCCCCAGTTGTGGTTAATTGGTCCATTGTAATCTCTAGGCCTAAGAAACCTTTTTACTTGTTCAAATAAAGAATAATCACAAGGATGGCTAAAAAAGCTATACAAGGGTTTCACAAAGAATTCTTCAAAATGCAAGAAATTTGAATTGGCAAACCTGCTGTCCCAAACAGCAGTCCATAATTGAACAGGCAATGGCCTACCTTCATTGTCGAATTGTGAAATCCTCAGCTCCTGGGGCCATAAACCTAACTCTTGTCCAAAATACAACACTAAGTCCATCAACAGTGAGTAATTTCTGAGATGGAGAATAGAAGCACCACTCTTTATCGCCATCAAACCTGCATCCAGCTCCTTAAAAACATGTGCAGCATAGTTAAATGATCTGGAATTGTGGTACTGAATGTCTGCAGAAATCACCATGGGCACAACCGCCATATGCTCAAGTACCTCCATCCCTAATACCTATCCCACTGAGTAGTAAGTATATTTTAGGTAAGGTTTGAAGAGGTCTACATGAAAGGGTGGCCCCCCTCACTATCTTCCATTGGAGTAGGTTTGCCATGACACCTAATTCTATGCAGAGGTAACCTCCACCCTTTATAAATGGTGTCCATCCTTCTGAAATCACTATCGAGCTCTTCACTCACTACTTTGTCACTACATATTCCCTCCATTCTGAAAACCTCAGCAATTGCATTTTCAGATACATGTATCAATGGATTCCCTGACAAATCACATATAGCTTTCTTTTTTGAATCATAGTGTCCGGCCAGCAATTTTACCAATTCGACATTAATAAAAACATTAGGGCACACTAATTTCCCTAAATTGAGCCTCCATGGATTGCATACTAGCTCAAAGCGATTTCTCCTATGGTAATGGAAATTGAATAACTCATAGCCTCTAATCAGAGTCCAAACATCACCTATAAATTTGCATTTGTCGTCCAATTTGTCAACTTCCGCTTTGAGCTATGCAGAACGCCTAGCTTTAGGTCTAGAACTACGTAACTGGTCTATGAGGTCTTGATTTAGCTTCTTTTCAGTACCTTCTGGTTGCAACTCAGTCTTTTTCTTTTTTGCTTTTGATTGGCTTCCCTCCCTGGGTTTTCTTCCCTTTAGTTTTCTTGAACCAGTGCCTTCCATAATTCAATTTTTTACAAATTTTGAGAGGATGAGAAACTTACTGTAACTTCTTCCAAACTCAAGCCAAGTGAATGCCTTAATTGCTCTGTTGGTTCCCTTGATCTCCTTCGCTTTGAATTCTATGAGACAATGATTTCAATTGATCATACCCTGATATGCAAAATCTCCTACGCTTCGTGGTGCCATTAATGTCTTTTATTGATCGAGACATAAATGCTGCAAGTTTTTTTTTTGAAATTCTCGTTGTCACATCCGGGTTCAACGATCACCCACTCCGCTAAGACATCTTGCAGTTTCCCCGACATCGCAAGTCTCCTCGATAGTTTCTTTCCTTTTGCTTTTATATCGCCATGACTTTCACCGAAACAACTATCGCTCAGACTTAATGAATCGGGCCAACGGTTCTTTGCCTTACTCCGAAAGTACTTTGGCTCACCGAGATGTTCACTTTATCGAGTATGTCACCGAGACCAAGCAATTTGTTCTGGCGACAGAATAATACTCGTTGTGATGTCTCTTAGATCTCCCCGCGGTGACATGTCTCACCGATACGCTTTTTCTTCAGCGAGACCATGCGCATTGTCTTCTCGACACCCTTTATCTTCGTATGCTTAGTTCTGTTGGTGTAACCCGAGGGGTCGGTAAGACTTTCTGAATTCTCCCCGGCATCATTTGTATCACTGAGTGATTCCTCCCCTTGCTTTATCGGCAAGACTAATAACGCTATGGGCAGTGTTTTAAAATCTCTCTCTGATGACCAAAGTCTCTCCGATAGACTTTGCGTTACTCCAATCGGCAAAAGGTAATTTAGCTCGATGTAACCTTACATCATCTTGTCGATACTTTTTGTCTTGCCGATAAGATATAGAAACCCACATTCTCTCTGTGTATAACTTGATTGGTGTGACCCTTGCTATGTCTTGCCGATACATTTAGGATATGTATATTATCATCGATGAGACCTGCATCAACTTATGCCGATATTTTCATATGTAGAGATTTTAATGTCAGATGAAATTTATGGGGCGTTATGGCACAATTTTAAATCAGATTTTGGTAAAATATGCTATGTGAGGATATTTTTGTCTGCATTATATCACAATTTTGAATAATATAATCAAGGGTTATGGCGTTCATCTCACTGTTATCATGGTGTGTATGATTTCCATTTTTGCTTTAATTCAAAGAGTAAATTAAAATGCTTGGATGGAGTCATAGATGGATATGTTTGTAAAGGGATTTGATAAGAAGTATTGAGTTAGGATAGAAATTGACACTGTTGTAATGCAATATTGTCAGAGATCTTATATGTTATGTGTTTGAACCTGTTATGGAAATCTAAATATTTGTGAATTAATTCGACTCCCCAATAGTATATGGCACTGGCCTAAATCGTATGTGTTTGTAAGGTTCTGTGTCTGTTTGTCTTAGCTTAGAGCTTGCTACCAAATTGCAAATTAAATGACTATCTTATGTGGTGAAATGTTTGTTGTAATCATCTCATGCTCGAAGTAGTTGATACTATTGATGTTTTTCTATTGTTTAAATTGATATATCAAGCATATATATATATATATCAGTTTACCGATACACATTTGTTGTATTTGTGTGATGTGATTCTTTCAAGTAAAGATTAAACCCTCCTAGTCAATCACAGTAACTAAAGAGTATTAATTGTATCAATAAGAAGAATCACATAACTAGGATTGTCATTCTATCTCAAGTAGAGTTTGTCAGTCATTTACTTGAACATTTATACAAGTTATAAACTACATCTGTGTGCCAAACACTTTGAATTATTGCCATCATAGATTACACTTTTATAGATCTTCATTAGACTCCATACACCCAACAAGGCAGTGGTCTCACGCTTTCATCTTTTGGTTTATCCATTTTATTTTTTACATCTGTTAACTGAACATATTCTAATATAATTCAAATATAATTAAAATTAAAAACATCATAAATTAATTATGTAACCACATAAGTCAAATATAATTCTTTCAAGAAATTAATATCAAATAGACAATACAAATTAATGTCATTGATCTTCTTCTTCATCCAACTCTTTGTCTGTATCATCCGATCCAGATTCAACATTGTAAGGATTGGTCATATCATCATCATCGTCATTGATATCAGTTTCGATAATGTCATCATCCACACGGATATCATCTTCATGAACATTAACTCCTACATCATCATGATCTAGTTCCTCCTCTTTGACATCTTCGTCAGGCACATCATCAACTAACTGTTGATCCTGATCATCATCTACATCATCTTCTATTTCTTCAGTATCTTCTTCTTCCACCACATTATACTTTACTGGCCTTCCTCTTGGATCATGTCTAACAACATATGACCAACCCGCTTTACCTGGAACCTCTGAGTAAAATACCTACTCACATTGGCTTGGAAGAACATAGGGCTCATTTCCAGCTCGCTCAAAATACCTTGTATTAACCATGGTAAATCCATTATCATGTTCAATAACAGTTCTCTCGGGATCATTTTCATTCAATCATAGCTTGTACCATAGGACAACACACAAAACTAACTTGAAGGACTTAAAGTCACACTCAAATATATCATCCAAAATCCCATAGTATTGATTTTCTGAGACTTCTGGATGTATGTCGCTTCTAGATGAAACATTAGTCACCTAGAAGACTGCAGTTATCCCAGAATCACAAGTTTTCTTCGTGTCATCCAAATTTTTGATTCAAAATTTATGACCATTGCACCACATAGCCTTGTGGTGTTTCACCTGCAATATGTCAAACATGCAAAACTTATTGCAATATCGTCAGTTGATAAACATATTTATTCTTGGCCGAATGTATGCAAAGAAAAAAATCTCAACATATATATACATCAATATAATTGAAAATAATTATATAATATGGGTGATTAATATATTTATACACACCTATTTATCTCTTAAACCATATGCTAAATCAATTTCCCTTGGTGTAACATTGGAATCTCCATTACGATGAGCTTCTTTAACCAATGAAGCCACACCTTCCCATGTTAATGCGCGACCAGATTGTTGACATCGTTCAATCCATACCGTCATCCAATCAAGATTGTTTGCGACGTACAAAATGTAGTACATCCCACTCTCGACCAACTATATCAAAAAAAAAAGAAATTCACAAATGATGTATAATTAGTTAATTACCATGGTATACAACCTTAATTTATAAGTACAATATACATAAAAACCAAATGTAAAATGTATTCTAATTAATCTCTGGTGCAGGAGCACACCTTGGCTATTTTGGGCTTGTATCTGACATTAGCCAAGTCAAAGTAATTGTATGTTTGTTTTAGACCTTAGAAGGTCATTTTTGTGGCTAGGTGAGTTAGTCATTAGGACTAAGGTCACCAAAGTTAGTCATTGTTAATAGTTTTTACATTGCTTAGCCTTAGTAGCTTAAGTTGGGATTTGAGTCTTAAATGTGTTCTAAACACATGAATGATGTTAGAAAGATGCCATGATGCCTTTAATGGTGTTGGTTACTCGAAATATAGGAGATAGAGGTCCTAAGAGTTAGGAAGGTGGCATAATGATAGAGTTGCCAAATGTTGTTAAAAAATTGTCATGACAACAGTTGCCATTATGACAAATGTTGCATGCAACTCGGTTACATAGGATCCCCTAAAGGATAGGAGTGGGGGATCAACCAACATACCCTACAAACATGGTGAATGGCATCTAATATGAAGCAGGCTCGAATTCAAGAAAGAGGGAGATTGTAATCAAGTTTTTGGAATAGAAGATAGCTCTGCAATTTTTGTTTTTATGTGAACTCTGAGTGTTATTGAGTGACAGTGATACTAAGTGAATTGGATGTTTTGATTTAGTGTTAGAGTCGTGTTCATGGGATAGTATTAAACTTTTTTCATTCTGCAAGTAAGTTGATTTAAGTTGTTTTAGTGTCCTAAATAGATAGGTTAAGGTTTAAGGGTTTTACTGGTCCTGTCCTGACCAGCTTGAGTTTTTATGGCTCCCCCATGAAATCTAGTCATGGGATTTTCCAGAGGGTAGATGGATGTATTAGGGGAGCCATTGGTCTATACATATGTAGAGTTAGGATACATGGAGAGTGGAACAACTGTGTTTAATGTCAAGTCCTAGGCGAGCTTAGAGTGCCTGATTAGAGGTTTGATAGTAATGAATTGAAGAATTTAGGCAGGGGATTGAGGTACAGTACGGAACAAGTATAGTTCCAAGTAGGGTATAGACATATCCTAACATGCTAGAAGGATTGAGGTTCTATCAATCCATTTGACTGAGGTTTGAGCAAGAAAACCAGCGGGGTCCTACAAACTAGGCCTAATAGCCCTATTTAACCTAGATAATAGGAAACTAGTGTACGGAGGACTTAGGAGTATAGAATCTTTTGAATCCTTCATAAAATCCAAAAGGGTATTCGAATGTGGAATTTTTTTTTTAAGTTGTTTGGAAAGTTTGGGCAGGAACAAAGTAAAGGTCTTTGTCAAGGGCTACAAGAAATAGGCCTCCTCAAGACCAATTCTTGAAACCGGTAGGAAAGGAATTTGGAGATCCTTCAAGATGGATCCAGTTGGAAGTACATGGCATGTTTCCAATGTGTTTGGCATCCCTGCAATCAATTCAATGTTTGTGTGATGTTGGCACTTAGAGTCTTCTAACTATAGGAGAGAGTTTGCACATAACAAAGTGGTGTTAGTCCTTCAAGTTGAAGCACAAGGTGTGAGACTCTTGGAGAGGAGTTGGATTAGGACTTAGTTAATCATCTAAGCCTAACAAGGACCTAGAAAATATTAGGTTCCTAGAAGAAGACAAGGAAAGGTCTTCTTAGCTAGTTGTGAAAGAAAGCCTTGAAACACTTACACCAATCTCCATGACCATCTTATAATTACCTGAAACTTTCCTCAATCTACCTTTCCCCATCAAGTACTCCCCTTCAAATTTGTTAATGGAGTTGGGATCCCAAATGTGATCTACATGGATCTTTGCTGCAAACTTAGGAAGATATTCAGTAATGTACACCATGGTCTGGTATACCATGTATCCCTCCACCATAGAACCCTCAGGATGTGCTCTCTGTCTAACCAAAGCCTTAAAAAATTTCAAGTGCCTCTCAACCATCCACATTGACCTTGTGTGTACAGGTCCACACAATTCAATCTCCTCAACTTGGTGTATGAGGTAGTGTTCTTGTGCATTGAAAAATGTCGAAGGTAGACACTTTTGCATTTCACACATTAGACGAGGAATTTTTTTCTTCCAATAATTTATATCTTCTTTATGGATTGCTTTAGATGGCAACCATCTACAAGTGATTCAAGGCACAAATATATTAACGAGATTTAACAAAAATATACAATGAATTGAACAAATATCGCTACTTACCTCATGTATTTTCCAAGATCATATATAACTTGCTTGACAATGTTGTCGAAGTTGTCTGTGAGAGATAGAGGTAGAACGTACTGCAACAATTATAAAATGATCTTTTCATTAATATTTTTCCAAAAGTAGTAAACATAATACACTGAAAAGTACATGCAGTATACATATATATATATATATATAATATACCAGAATAATTAACTTAATGAAGGTATGCCGATCATGCATTTTCATCCTTGACCCAAATTCACCTTTCTTTGTTATGATATTGTTTATGTTCGTAGCAAATCCTATGGGAAATCAAATTTTTTGTATGACTTGTTTTATAGCATTGCTTTGCTGCTCCATTAATAACCAAGGAAGGGCACTTATATTAATTTGGTCTCCATCGCTATTTAATTGAATGACATTTTTCATTGCATGACTGGTTTCTTAAATGTCACTACAAATTTTGACAATTTTTTCTTTATCATGCCTTCCATCCAATATTTTCCATAACGTTTCTATCATATTCTTTCCGATATGCATTGTATCAAACAAATGCACAATTTGTAGGTGCTCATAGTAGGGAAACCTACTAAATTGTCTGGGATAACTTTTCAGTCCCTGTGGAAGCCGACCATTAATGCCTTGACGACCTTCATGAAGCATATAAGTTAAACAAATTAACAATGACAATCATTGTCAATTACAACATGATTAAACACAACACAATATAAAAATATAAATTCAAAACATATCATAAATGATAGATAAACAATTTGATCCGATGTATAACCTTGACGATTAATTCTATTATATTCCAACTTCCATAGGCGAGGTGTCATTCTTCGTGGTTTTGATGTAGTCTCTTCTTTCCCATTGAAAATATGTTTTTCAGTAGTTCGATACTTATGATTTATGTGGAGGAAGTGCCTATACTCATCAAACACCTACTTTCCTAAACTTGTTGAACGATGAGATTTCATCTTTGGACCACAAATTGGACATGCAAATTTTTCCTTTGTTTGAAGACCTGCAAATCATATATAATTGGATTAAATATGTCAATTTTTATAATTATATATAATGAATAGATTATTTAAAAAATATGCATGATATCTAATTCATAAAATTAAATATCGTTAAAGTCATGCAGTCGAACGTTATAACATACCAAAAAAATGTGTTAGCCTTGGGGCATCATGAATTGTCCATACAAGCATTGCATGGAATTGAAATTGTCTTTGTCCTATTGGTCTAGATATGTCATACATAGTGGCGCCATTCCATAACTTTAGTAACTCGTCAATAAGAGGCTCAATATATACATTCATATCTTTAACTTGGTACTTACCTAGTTGAATGAACATAAACATTACATAATTATTATAGCCATTTTACTGCAATATATATAAATTCATGTACATGACTATTAAATGAAAAAACATATAAGTCATTATGCAACAAATAAGACAAATGAGATGCTACTACATTAAAGAAAATTGATGTAAACAAATACCTGGAACAATCATTGCCAACATTATGTGCTCCCTCTTTATTGACATCCATGGAGGAATGTTATTATTGATAAAAAAAATAGGCCACACCGAGTAAATAGATCTCAGCTCTCCAAATGGATTGACACCGTTCGCTGCCAATGAAAGCCTGAGATTACGAGGTTCTTCTTTAAAGTGTGGCCATTTTTCCTCCATGTCCCTAAATGCAGAACCATCCACAGGCATTCGAAGAATCTCATCTCCACTTCTATTACGTGCATGGTAATCCATAAATTGTGCTAAGCTTTCACACCTAAATAATTGTTGCATACATGGAATAATGGGAATATAATGAAGAACCTTGTGAGGCACCTTTTTTGTTAGTTGATCTGTTCAATATCTACTGATATGACATTTTGGGCATTCTGTTGCAAATTCATGTTGTTTATGATATATAATATGATCATTGGGACATGCATCTATTGCTTGATACTCCATTCCAATATCTTTCATAATGCCAAATAGATCTCGGTATGAGTGAGGTAAAATATTTGATGGTGGTAATAAAAATTCACCAATCAATCTACAACAAAAAATAACTTCTTAATATAAATAATATTAAAGGTACACACTTCATCCTTTATTTACTAGTGATGAACTAACAACAATTAAAATAGATGAAAAAAAATGACATATATGACATACCTTAACATCCATGAGATTGCTATGTTGGATAAACCATTCATAACCTTCAAGCTCACTAGCAATAATACAACAGAGAGAAGAGTTGTTTGGGAGCCTTTATAAAGGGGCTCCTATGCCTTCTCAAGTACAGGTAAATCATGAACATCATCATAGTCATCTCAATCAACATGATCAGATGTGCCACTACATGTGTCATGGATCAATGTATTTGTACCATCATCTTCAATTGTGTTTTCTAGTGCATGATCATCTTCTTCCATAGGATCATTAACTTCATCTTCGATATTCACAGCTCCATGTTCCTCCACTTTCAAAACCACATTCTCTAGGCTATGATAATTCATATCGTGTGCCCTAGGGCACCCCACCTTTATAATAATGACAGACACAAATAAACCATGATCATGATCAAGTGATTTTTTATATATATATCAAATGTTAAAATAATATAAACATTTACAAATTCAATCAATATAAACACATATAATGAACAACTTACCAATGGATGATAATCATGCCCCCCCTCAATGTGACCATGCTGCCTACAATCTTTCTCTGCTGTTGTGATTAAAAGTCTTCTCATCTTTAAGCCCTTGCAATTATTGTAAGGACAATAACATTTCCCATCACCCTTTCTTTTCAATATAGCCCACAATCTAGCAACTGTCTCTTCATTTTGTTCTGGACTAATATTATCTGACATGATTTTTCTTTACCAAGCTTGAATATTTAGATCTTCAAAAAATATCAAACTCACACGCACTCCAATAATTTTTAATCATACACAGGTAACAAAATATAATAATTATGATATTTTACACCAAAAAAAATCGGCATGCAACCACCCCTACAAAAGAGAAGATAGTCTGAAGTTAATGATCCCAAAAAACACTTTCAAATGCTAATTCCATAAATTATTAAATTCTGATTTTACAATGATTTCCAACTGTTATACTCCTAAAATTAGAATATTGAACTTGCACAACAAAATCTGGAAACGAAATTCTCAAAATGTAGCTAGTAGGCCTCAATAATTAAGGGCTACTCAAGACTTTGTGAAGTCACTGCAAGGTTTCCAGGCCTTACATGATGATTTGAGCAAGGGATTAAAGAGTTGGTAAAGTGTTTTGATGACTGGAGTGGCACATCTTTACCAAATATTGTAGATGCCCAAGGAAATGTTAGATCACTACATCAATTGCAGGATAGGGTAGAGTGAAATCATCAATGCACAAATCAAATTGATTTGTGATGACTCAGATTATGACATGCTGATGAGTAGTATGGATAAAATCATTAACACTAGCACATTTTTGGAATCTTTTGAAAGGGAGGCGAATCAAGTAGCAGTAAAGTATACAACTTACAGTGCAAAGGTAAATTAGGTGGTAAATTTTAATTGGCCAATGAATGAGGAATATCAAGGATGGGTAGAAAAGTACTTAACTAAACAAGAATAGGACAAAGTCTACAACCGACAGTTAACAACTCAGCGGTTATGGTTATAACAAATTTTGGCTATGTCTCGGTGGCAGTTTTAGTGCAAGTTTTCAAAGTTTGGCAAATGCAACAATTATTCTCCAGTGGACGGGATGAACAAGAAGATTCTCCAGAGACTCAACTGTTGTAACCAATTTTTGAAATGTCATAAGGTGGTCCAAGTGACCAGTGATAGGTGTATTTCTGGTTTGATGCTTTTTGCTCCTTCATTTTCCCTACAAGAAGGATTTCAGGACCAAAAATATGGCCGGTTAGCAAGTTAGATATCTTTAGGTCAAGTCTAGCAGAAGTTGCAGAGTGAATTTGTAAAGAGCCTGATATTATAGTGAAGATACTATTCTTAGGTTTGGTGTCATTCTGTTGTAGGTTTTAGTTTCATGGGTACTTAATTTTCAAGATAGTACTAGCATCTGAATGAAAATTACTCATTTCAAGGTCATGTATCTCCATTGTATGAATACAGTATTATCTTGAATAAAATGATCAAGGGTTATTTTGTTCATCCCACTGTTATGGTGTGTGTAATTCTCATTTTGGCTTTAATTCAAGGAATTAATTAAAATTTTTGAGTGAGGTTATAGGTGACTATGTTCATATAAGGATTTGATAAGTAGTATTGGGTTAGAATATAGATTGATAGTATTGTAAGGCAGTATTATCTAAGATTTTATATGCTATGTGTCTAGAAGATAAACTTGGTTACAGTAAAAAAACAACCAACACCTTTGATATTATCTAGCTATGGCTCCCAAATCTATTGCAAATTGATCATTAGGGTTAAAATTGAAACCTTGCAAATATAATCTTTGTCCAAATCCATCAAGAATTTTCCATCAGTTATTAACAATTCCCTTATAAAGAATTTGTGAAGCCAGGTCTAAAATCTGGAAATGAAATTCTAAAAATGCACAAGACTATAAATGAAATCTGATGAGATGTTGCTTTCAAATATGATTTTCAAACCTGGAAGTACAAATATGACTCCACAAATGAATTATGGAAAAAGACAATGACTTCCCTCAACCTGGCGATATCTTCTTGAGTTTCTAGTTCTGATTTTCCCCAAGAAAACCGTTGAGCAAAACACTGTCACAATAAATAGTCGAGCTCATTTCAATTTATGCCCACCACAATTTAACTTTGTAGGACCATCGCAATTTTGGTGAAAGATCTTTGTTGAAACGTACACAAAACAACGGTTCGTCGAAATTTTGACAAACATCGGGGTAAAAATTTTAAAAAAAATGGAAATTTGCACAAGTGCTTGATGATACATCTGATTATATAGCTTTTGTCGGAAGGTTTCGTCAAAAATTGGGTTCAAATGAGTTAGTGGTTGGATAGCTCATTCCAAGGAATACCATCATCTAGCTAGGTTTGTGAAGTCTCCATTTTCATCCTCAACCTGATTTTTGAAGCACAAAATTCTAGAATTTTTAGGTGCCTGAGGGGGAGGAGGGAAAAGAGGGGTTCAAGCAAACCACCACAGGTTCACTCAAACTAGGGTTCATTTGAGCCCCCCTTTCAAAACATGGGCTGATCCCAGAATAGTGGTTTACAATTTTTGGCCAAATTGGACACAAAAATTATTATTTTTAACTAAATCTTCACTTTCGGGCACTCATAGCGGCTAAACCTTGAGGAATTTGAAGATGATTCAAACTAGAGTCTCATCACATTTTTTTTGTAGATTCTAAAAATATTTTTTTCAAATTTTTTGGAATCAGATTGGACTTCTTTTTCCATCTCCCATGAAAACTGGTTTTCTTTAGAAAACAACATTTTTAAAAAGTGACGCACACCGTATAATGCACTAGTTTTTTTCCATGAAGCACAAAATTCTAATTCTTTCAAATTTAGATTTGTCACTCTAATATCTAGTGCTTCCACTTGGTTAGATAGTTTTTTATTGAATATTTTTTCTTTAATCAAGTTTCAAAGTCAAACCAATTATAATTCAGACATAGCGCGACTGTATAATGCGCAACTTTTTTTGTATACATCGAAATTGAATTTTTTTTTTTGGATCAAGGACTTCAATATCTAGTGCACTCATATTTTTTCAATTTTTTTTTTTGATAATGTACTATTTTTCTACATGTGGAGAACAAAGACCTTTATTTTTGGTGAAAAACCTATATTTAATAAAACCAAAAAATAAATACATAAAACCAAAACATATGAAAATTATATTCGTTGGATAGCTCGTTCCGAGGAATACCTGATTCCAGTAGGGCTTGTGAAGTCTCTTCTATTTTCATGTTCAAATTGAGCTTCAAAGTGCAAAAATTTAGGTTTTTTTATGATTTTTTTGAAACATCAGGGAAATAGGGGGTTCACTCGAACCAGGGGGGTTTGAACGAACCCCTAGGGGTTTGATTGAACCTAGGTTCGCTTGAACCCAGGTTCGACCAAATCCATTCCCCAAAAGGGGTTTTCATGTGGATTTTGTTTATGCATGTAATTAATGGGTTCGCTTGAACCTTGGTTCGAGTGAACCCATTTTTGGTTTGTGCGAACCATCTAGATTGTTCGAACCCCCAAAATGTAAAATTTTTCCATGGGGTCATTTTTTGTGACTTTTCCTTCCTCATTAAAATTGTAAACCACTATTGTGGCTTCACCCCATGTTTTTTTTTTGGGCAGGAATGGTGGGAACTTGTATTTAACTAGTTTGCTCAAACCAGGGTTCATTCAAACCATTTTTTGGTTTGCTCGAACCTATGGGTTCATTTGAACCCTAAAAACCATTTTTTTTTTGCATGGGGTCATTTTTTGCAAGTTTTCCTTCCTCACTCGAATTGTAAACCACTTTTGTAGGTTTACCCGTCAATATTGGAAGACATGCATATAGTGTATTTCCTATGTAGTACATTTGTATGCATTTAATGACACTTCATTTGGACTATATATTTGGTTGATTCAACACTTGTTGATGGATGGGATGAATATGAAATTCATCAATAATTGGGTTCATCTGACTCATTTTTCTCCTAGCTAGCCTATTTTAGAAGTTTGATCTCTAATAAAAATATCATACTTCTCTATTTTTAATATATGTTGCATAAAATTAACAATCTATTCTTCTTCCTTTTTTTAGAACTATCTTTGCCTTTTCCAATAAATGTTTTTTAAATTTATTCTTGTTTGGAATTCAAGAAGTACATGATTCCTAATATTTATAATGAAAATTTTTCTCATTGAGTGATGATGAGAAATAAATAGGTTCTTATACCAATTGTTGGAAAATTCAATCTCTATCTAAATATGACAACAATGGATGAGATACAAGGCTTAGACTACAAAAGCATAAAAAATATATAAATTATATGAAAATCTAGATATTAAGTTGTCTTAATATGGAATTACCATGACTAGATCTATCTTCTTCATGATGTAAAAAAAATC
Source organism: Sequoiadendron giganteum (assembly GCA_007115665.2). Taxonomy (NCBI): domain Eukaryota; kingdom Viridiplantae; phylum Streptophyta; class Pinopsida; order Cupressales; family Cupressaceae; genus Sequoiadendron; species Sequoiadendron giganteum. Next base: position 430,975,503 of record CM021110.1, on the reverse strand, counting down.
AGCCAACAAAACATTTTTATAAAAGCAATCTTATTTGAACTTATAACAATATATAAAAAATATCACCATAATATAGAAAAAAGAGGCACAAATTACAAACACAAGAGCACCACATAACACAAGATTTATGTGCTAATAAGAAATAGTTGAAGTCCAATTAATTAAGGGACCCAAACATAATGTGAAATTGTAAAGGAAGAAATTGAAGTTTTGGTTTTTCTTTTCTTGAAGATTCTTAATATGTGCATGGTTCCTTCTTCCAAATTTATTTTCAATTCAATTATGGTAATGGAAAAGTGTTGAAGATATTTGATGAATCTACTACTCATACAATTTTTAATCTTTTGTTAGTTACTTTGTATGGTTAGTATAATAATTTTATTGCACTAAGTTCAACTATAAATGTTTTTTTCACATTATGCTAGCCATTGGATGTATGTTTCAATACTTGTAGTATAAAAATATTAAGACTATTTTGTGCTCATCGAGGAAATTCTATGTTACACCTCTAGTGTTCTCAAGTTGAATGCACAACATATTGTAATGAGAGACCTAATAAATAAAATGGAAATGAACAAATAAATTGAGACTGCTAAAATAGAATCTAAAAACATCTTCTATAAGAACTTCAAACTAGTGGGTGGAGTCTCTAGTGATAGGATGACTAAAAAGGATTCTAAAAATACTATGGAAGAGGCTAATATAACCCAAGGAGGTCTCCAAAAAGGTGATAGATGCCGCTAGGGCACTATGGCTCATTCATCCTCGTGTTCTAGGATGAAGGAGAATTATATATCTAACATGAGCATTGACGGTAAAGGTGTACCAATGGGAAGTAGTACCCCAAGGAGACCCAGCTTCCAGGTTGGGATCCTTGACCTAGATGTCTCAAGAATAAATGGAGGAGACTCTACCTCAATTGATAATAACAAAATGAACTATGATATTGTAATTGAAAGTGTGAATCAAATGCAAGAAATATTAAACAACCTAATAAAAAAGTGAAGCACTGAAGCTACTTTGGACTACTCCAACCCAAAAGGGGATAATAAAGAGGGAAAAAATGAGTCAAGAACTGCTAGAACATATGTGAATGAGCCAGAGGAAGGTTGTGGGGAAACATATGGGGGTAGGTACTTAGTTGTTGAACATTCCACCACTGAAAATCGAGAAACATCAATGAACCCCCAACCAAATCCAAAAAGAAGAGGTAGAAAGAAATGATTTATCCTCAAGATCAATGCCAGTAGACTCACATTGAGTAAGAATAAGAGTAAAAATATAAGAATCATGATCCCTAACCTGAGTACCAAGAGGTTGGAAAGTGGATACCCCTCTCCTAAATACTTTGAGTTGTTTAAAAGAAAGACAAAGAGAGTTGCTCAACCCATGTTGCTAGAATGTGAGGGGCCTCGAATCCCAAAATAAGAAATACTTGGTGAGAATGTATCTCAACATAGAACAAGACAAATAATTTTTTCTACTACAAGAGATAAATCTCGCAGGGTTCACCCTTAAAACCACCATGAAGTTTCTTTGGAACAACTCCTCTTCCCTGGTCTCCAAACATGAGAGAAGAAAAGGGTGAACCACTATACTAATGGCCAAAAGATGGGGGTAATAACTCACTAAGAATGGAGTGTATCCATGTAATAGGGAATTCTATGCAAGCTTTGAGAAGGAAGGATCCAAATTTAGAGTCTTCTCAATCTATGCCCCAAATGACTATAGAGAACATATAGAGTTCTAGCAATGGCTTGCAACCCTTCTCAAAAGCCCTTGGATATTTTGGGGGGACTTCAAAATGGTAGAGATTATGGAAGTCAAAAGAGGTGTCCTTGGCATAGATTGGGAGTGAATGAAAAATAATTTTGGATGAGATTCAAAATTAAACTCAACCTAGTTGATCCCATAGAGAAAAATAAGGACTAATGCAAATCTATTTGGTACACTTGGTGCAATGAACAAAAAGGGAGAAGGAGGATATACTATAGATTAGATAGATTTTATGCAAAAAAATATTGATACAACTTCACCCCTCTTGACGAGGGTTAAAGTGTGATGGTTTACCATTACACACTCTCTGATCATCACTCGATCAAAGCCACTCTAATCTTGAAGTCAACAAGGAAGAAAGAAGGAGGAAGGAGAAAAACTTCATCCTCAATGTTAGCCTACTTAAAGATGAGAGCTACAAGGCTACCATTTGCACCCTTAGAGAGATAAACAAAAATCTCAATGGGAGTGAGGGGGTAATAAAAACATGGGAGAAAAATGTAAATGGATAGAAAATACTATGCCAAACAATCAGAAGGCACACAAAACTAGAGAGGAGAAGGGGGGAAAACCTCCTCCAATAGGAATTTTTTAAGATAAAAGTTAAATTAGAAAACAACCCACTTTATGTGAAAGCTAATGATGAAATGTTAATGGAAAAAAATGCCCTTAGAAGGCTGCAATCTCACAAGATACAAGACCTAAAAATAAGAGCCAAACCCAATTGGCTAGAAAATAGTGACAAGGGGTCAATTTGTTTCTTCAAATACTTAATGAAGAAGGGGGTTAAATAATAGATAGACCATATTTTTCATAATGATTTACCCTTTTCATTGAGCAGGAGGATATCTCCAAACAATTCTTTAATTTTTTCAAGGAGCTCTTCTCCTCTAAAGGAGAGACAAAGGAAGAAAATAGGGCCAAAAATCTTATCAAGGGAATGATCCCCCAAAAATCTCCCAAGAGGATGTTGTGTCCCTAGATAAGATTATCATCAAAGAAGAAATAAGGATTGCCTTAAATTCCATGAGCAATGAAAAATCACTTGGAGGTTGATACCCTACCAGATGAGTTCTACAAGACCTTCTCAGATTGGATCTTTTAGGGCCTACATCAAGTATACATGGAAGCATTTTAAAAATTATCTCTAGGGGAGAAAATCAACAGGGGAATTATTAGGCTGCTACCATAAGAAGGGGAGAAATCAAACATGAAGAAATGGAGACCAATAACTCTTTTAAATGTCTCCTACAAAATTTTAGCCAAAGTCCTAGGACTGAGACTGGTCAACATCCTCCCCAAATTCATAAAAAACCTCATCACGAGTTGGGAGGCTATGGAATGGAGTAGAACCTCCAAGAAAAACTCAGCTATGTGGTTTTTAGACTTTGAAAAAGTGTACAAAAGGGTAGAATTGACCTTCCGAAGAACAACTCTTGAGGCCTATGGCTTCCCATATATTTTTTGTAGCATGATATATACCTTGCTAAAGATGCTTCAGCCAAGGTGGTTGTCAATGGTGCACTCTCTGAAAAATTTATGCTTGGGAGGTCTATAAGATAGGGATGCCCCCTAGTACTAGCCTTGTTTGTCACAAACTTTGATGCTTTGGATTTACTACTAAAAGGAACTATCGCAACTCCAAGAGTAAAAGGTATTTGTCTTCTAGATGACAACGAGCTACTGAGTATTTAATTTGCTAATGAAACAATAATTTTTGTTGAACGAGAAGATGGAAACATAGAAACATTGCTATACAACATTAGAATATACTGTCAAGCCTCTAGTGCAAAGATTTCTAGAACCAAATTTATAATTTTTGGCTTTTCAGAAAGCCCTCCTTAATGGTTGCAAAGATTTATTTTTCAATGGGGAGGGCCAAACAAACAAGTTAGGTATCTGAGCATACCATTTGAAATCTACCCATGCTTAAAGGACATGTGGTTATGGATCAAAGAGAAAATTGAAAAGAAGATTTATAGATCGTGGAACAATTAGTACCTCTCCTTAGCAGGCAAGTTCTAGGTCTACTAGAAAATCCTCTCATCCTATTGTATCTATTTTTATTCAATGTGGTTCTTCCATAGCTACCAAATAAAAGAAATCCAAAAGAAAATTAGAGAATTTTTATGATCGGATGGTAAGGGTAAGAGGAAGAAATAATTTAGTTAGATGGGATTGGTGTTGCATGGGGAAAGAATATGGTGAGTTAGGGCTCAAAGATCTGGAAAAACAAGGGATTTCCTTAGCCAACAAATGAATCTTTAAAGCTCTAGAAGGGAAGGATCCCTACAAAGTGGTAATAAGGAACAAAATTCAACTAGCCACTCCCAAACATGCAAAGTCATGGAAATACCTACCATCCAATGATCTCCTCATCTCGAAGCACTCAATTGCCCCTACTGGTTCCATGGTCTTTAGAACCATTTGGAAAGCTTGGGAATGTATTAAAAAGGATGTCTCCAACCCTAACTTCACTAAGCACAATGATAACATATTGGATCCAACCAAATCCATTTGGTGGAGTTTAGAGCATTGTTGGAAAATTATAGCAATACTACAAGGGTGCTCTACTAGGAAATGGGATCAAGCTAGGGTGAGAACCTTGAAGAATATTATAATAAATGGAAATTTGAAAAAATGGGAAGAAATACAATTTGAATTCCAATTGCCCCTCTACCTCAAGAACATACTCAATGCTAAACTAGGTGTGGGAACTCATTCCCACTCTTAAACTAAGTAGTCCAAGTGGCAACCTTGCTGAACATTTGAAATGGAAAGGCACCACACCACTTAAAAACTTACAGGCCAAAACTATTTATAGGGACCTAGTAAACAATGAGTCATTGAATGAACAACTTAACAAAACATGGGGAACAAACCTAAATAGCAAAGAATGGCAAGATATTTTTATCCCAAACTAGTTATATGTGTTGGATCCCAAGAAATATTGTTTAAGATGGCTAATTCTATTTTCAAAGAGTACCTGTTAAGCTAAAATATAATGATATTGAAATCTACAACATATGCAGAATACCATAAACATTTAACCATCTCTTTTTTTATTGTTTGTACACAAATGAAGTTTGGAAGCTTGTATATAATAATTTGGAAATCTAGAAATAAAATAAAAAAGTACGTTGGAAATATATTTTGTTATGTAATGATAAGAAATTGGGAAAGGAGTGTGCTTTATTTTGGCAATTTTTGGAAAATGAAGCTCTATGGCATTTATGGAAAGTTAGGAATGGGGAAAATTTAATGGGTAGAGGAAGATCATTACTAAGCCGACAAAAAGGCTCATCCTATTTGAGATTTTTGTGCAGGTACTTATGATAGTAAGGGTTTTGGAAGAAAAAGTTCATAGGCTCTTCAAGGATGATGTGGTGCTACTCAAATAGAGGGAAGTCAATTTTGGCTACAACTAGAATGTAGGGCAGCCCAACCTTACCAAGTTCATGGAGGCGCTTGAAAATTTCCAAAAAATGTATAATGAAAAGGTCATTGTAGAATAGAAGCAACCAAGACTTCCCACTAGTGAAAAATGGGAGGTGGTAGGGGTCTTCATATCATAGCAGATGTTGGCAACCAATAAAAGCAAGAATGATGTTGGAACAACTAGTGAAAGTAGAAATCGATAATGAACTATTCATTTTTAATGTATCTTTTTGTATTTATGCACTTCTTGATGTAAATGCTGCACAATAAAAGGAATTTGTATCTTTTTTGTAAATTCTACATATTATATAGCTAATGTATAGCAGCTTGGAAACTTACTTGTATATAATTGCCAAATTAGTCATTGGGGGATAAAATCTATAGCCTGGTGGGATATAAAACTACATTATGTTGGATGATATACTAAAGATTTAATTTTTTGCTTATTCTATCTTTAATACGAAAAAAATCTTAGGATCTTCTTTAAAGATTGCACCATTTCTACAACATTGTGGGTTTAATCCTAATTAAGTAGGAACTAGTTTTATGGGGATTTGTCTATCTATAGCATTATTCATTGTTATGATTCACCTTAGGCTTTAGATTTAGGATTTCTAAACCCTTATATTTTGAATAGTATTTTAAAATCAAGATTAATTTAGGAAGAAACAACATCACAAAACAGTCATATTTGATGATTAAGAGTCATTTTTAGGTTGCAATTTTGAAAATATAGTTAGGGTTTTACAAGTCTTTAGATTTTTATAAATCATTGATTCAAAATTTCTAGTTAAACCATAAAGGCCCCTTATGAACCAACATTGGATTAACCACTGAGTTATTTTTGTAAATTCAAGACGTGACAATCAAAGCCTTGGCATTATTTTCCTAAATAATTATGTAGTAATATTTCATTTCAAGAGATAGAGTACTCTATTACTTTGTCTATTTTGTGAATGTGCAAAAGAACTCATGTCAATAGGATCCTCTAAGAATAGAGAGATATGACGGTCTCCATGGATATCCCTAAGTCAACTCCAAAATTTTTGCATACAATAAATGTTTGATACAATACACATAGTGTCAATATCAACAATAGAATAAATCAATCCTATAACATGATCAGTAATAATACCCCATGTTTATCTAACCTTGGTATGTCTAGTTCAAATATGAACCAATATAGAGAAGGAAAAACATTAAGCCACTTGAGATGTGTCAGGATGTCATTTTTCCAAGACACATAATAATCCTTTTGCAAGATGACCATAGAAGGATGAGTAGAGAAACTGATGTAGGAGCATTTGAGTTCATGATTAATCTTGTGTCACCCAAAAATTTATTTCAAGCGTATTTTTTTCTTGGTTCAATTCTTGTTGTATTGGTTGTTCCTGTAATCTTCTTTGGGAGAAATTCATAAACTTGGCTAGGTCAAGATCATTTTTGAGGCTCCGTTAATATTTTTTTAACCAATTAGAAATTTTGTGAGCCCTTGGTCTCACTAAAGGGTTCAGTGGATTTTCAATTAGCCAATTGGCCACCAAACTATTGTGTCTAAAAATGTTCTAATTTGTGAATAATATTTTTTTACTAATGAATAATATCATTATTTTGTGGGTTGGTATTTTTACCAAAGAAGGAAGAGAAAATTATTTTGGTGGTTCATGAAAAACCCATCTTATTGATGGGATTCCAATTTCAATGAACATTAAGTTTTTGAACTAGTGATTCTATTGATGAAGGTTTGAATCTACATTGGTTCATTGATAGGAAAAATTATCAATAAAAAGGCATGCAAGGAAGACAATGTAGGATCATTGAATTCATTGTCATCCAAAAAAGTACCAATAAAAAGAAACCATGTGGGATCATAAATATTCTAAATACTAAATAGATAAAGGACACTTGGTGAAGTGGATTAGGCGTGAAAGTTGAACTTCCTTGGACAGTTGAATTCCTCATCGTAAAATTTATATTTTGGATGAATTTAAATTGTTAAAAGTTTGTTGAATTTGCAAAGAAGAAGAAAAATATTTGCATTAAATATTGGTCTAGTAGATGTTGGTTCATGGATGTGAAAGAATGTCAAATATTCAAATTTTGTAATCTTAAAATTATAAATCTATATAGATCAATAAAGAAGCATAATCATTATTTTTTATGAATTCTATGATATGCATATTTGAGTATTGTTGTGTCAAACACACAAGACAACTGAGAGGGGGGTGAATGAGTTGTGTATTAAAACCCCCAAAGCCTTATTAAGTATTAGAATGAACATAGACAATTGAAATAGTGATACATTTATAATCATTCACAATATAACACCATAGTTTTACTTGGGAAACCCTAAAAGGGAAAAACCATTAAGAACATCACTGAGTTGAAAGCTTTATAAGGCCAAGATGTGTGACCCTTTTTCTTGCAATAGTAATGCTCATTTTTATTTGTATTATTTCCTTGTGTTATTCTCATGTTGAGAATCAAATCTTTTAGTGTTTGAGAAGTTATTAGTGTAAAATAACATTATTATAATTTGAAAGAAAATTATTGAACAAAATAGACTTAATATTTTTATCATCTACTCGAACATTGAATTACGCTAGTTGTTTGATTAGTGACATCAAATTTCTTATGCATTTGACACAGTGATTTTATATTCCATTTTAAATTTAAATAGTTGAAATCTTATGAAAAACTTTGCATTAACTACTTTTTCTCCAAATACTTTATTCAAATTATCCCAAACTTTTGATGACAATTTGTGTTAAATCTAAATAGTTGAAATTTTATGAAAAACTTTTCATTAACTACTTTTTCTCCAAATACTTTATTCAAATTATCCCAAACTTTTGATGACAATTTGTAAGAATCTACTAGATATAATTCAGTGTGGAAAAATACATTGTCATTAATATCTTTAGATTTATCATCTCTTTTATATCATTCCAATAATTTATTTACATTTGTAGATGATATTTCAATCGCATTTACTATTTCCCATACTTTTTAATTTATTACACTTAAATTTCTTATTTTTCAAAAATAAAATTTAAAAATAAAATCTCCATTTATAAATAATACAAATTAATACCAATCTTATCACTTTAAAAAAATTACTATGAATTAATTTATAAATGTATTATTTAGAATCTTAAAAAAAAAGGTACAATTTTATTAATTGTTGAAGGCTGGCAAGCGAAGCATTATATTTGAGGTTGCTGTAGGAGAACACCATGATACCCCTCATTATTTTTTCTTGATATTTTCTTTCACTGGGAACTTATCTTTTATTATGGTCATTTAAAAAAATATATAGGTATGAAAATCCTTATTTGAATTGCAATTAGTTGTAAAGATCATATTATTTTATGTTCTTTATGTTTTCACTACTAAGTTTGTTGAATATAAATTTTGGATGTAATATTTTTTTTTCATACAACAATACATAAATAACTCTTTTTTTTGTGATTAATCTTTGTGGAGAATTTTTTCCTTTTCAATAATTGGACCGCCTTCACAATTCTCACAACTATCCTTCTTTTAATGACATTTCACATAAAATATTATGTTATGATATTTTATTGAAAACATCAAAAGCACTACATTTCTATAGTAATAAACAGAAAATGATAATAATATTATTGAGAGTTGATTCAAAGAATGCATTACAATATGACTTTTATAAAACTTGCCAAAAATAACAAAAATTAAAAAGTCACTAAAGTGACTTAATTAAGATAAATCTTATAATTCCAACAAAACCTGAATGAAAATACAAATATGGGATTGAAAGTGGGAGCAACATTGGTTGCAGTACTCCAACAACATTTGTATAGTTGAGATCTATAAATATTGTTGTCTATTGATTTTGTTTTGTATGCCGCAGTCATGTTATATGTCCTTGGGATTGACAATCTGTTATAAAAAAAAAAAAAAACCAGAACAATAAGAATGAACAAAAACCAATTTATTCAAGTGCCAAAACTATTGAAAGGTTAAATTTACCTAATAATCATTTCATTTTATTGAAACTTTTGAAAAATTTAAATATAGATAAATTGATTCTCCCCATATTGTCAATGCAAGCCTATTTATTTGAGCAGATAAATTCATGAATATTATAAAAGGAAGGGTCTATGTTAGAGAAACGATTTTGTATGATAATCTATGTGCTTGCAACTTTTTCAAAATAAAGAATGTAGAGAGTTTGAGCTTTATCTAATCAATTGCTGGACATTGCTGTTATCTTTTTACTTTAGAAAATATTAAATTATCTGTGATCTTTTTACTTTAGAAAATATTAAATTATCTGTGATCTTTTTACTTTAGAAAAAATTAAATTATCTGTGATTGATAAACCGTTACAGAAAACTTAAATGCACTGGCAGTATAAGATAAGTAATTCCAACACTTATTTGATAATTAAACAGTGATTGAAATAATTGCCACCCTAAGTTTTGATCAAAATCTTAATCATAAAATGACTGAAAATTTTGCAACGATGCAGATATGTTTTCTTTTTCAATAAATAAACAAACAGATCTATAAAAAATTCAAACAAATTAATCTACAGTCAAATATCTAATATAATAAATTAACCTAATGTTAGAAAAAAAATTCACCCATGATATTGCCAAAAAGTTATGTTATTCGGAAAAGAATTTTCTACCTGACTTTCAGTATTAACATAACAATGAAATGAGAATCGTACCTTGGGTGGAAATAGTATAGTCTTAAATATTTCTTTTAAGCCTTCCACTGTATTTTGCTTGAAGATGGCCATCGCCCTTAGTTCGTCTGGACTTGGTCCAGTATGGGGCATGCCCAGAGACAGCGTGCAATCTACATCACTGCTGAAACTAACTAAACTATTGTACATAGAGCAGTTGTGACTCTTCATTAGAGAGCTGATAATGTCCTGCTCTTTCAACTCACCCACTGGATCAGCACTTATAGAACTATTGTTATTGCTACTATCCAAACTCTCAGTAATTCGAGAAACATTTTCGCATGAACTCACATTGAACAAATCCAGACTACAACTATATCTTCTTTTCTTCTTCACAGGTGAGCAGTAGAGCTTCAGTTCAAGCTCTGTCTCCTGCTTGTCCCAGCAATCCATATCCTTGAGACACATAAACCCACTTCAGAAAAACAGTCCTCAAATCCATAAACTCAAATCAAAATCATGATGCAAAAAGAACAAAGACATTTTTTGATAGACCGATAAGCCACTTTGGCTAAAGCACGTTTAGAACTCTAGCTTATGATTCAAACCCAATGCTCAACTTACCTTTCTAAAAACCAGGAAGCAACAGGAATTGAAATATATGAGTAGAAAACAAACGCCTATGAACGCTAATGCTAGAAAGATTATACTTTCAAATAGGAGATGCACATATTGTAACTTGACAACTTGTTACACACACATTGGAGCTATATATACATTAAAAAATAATCTCCAATGTCAGCTTAACTTATGCTATACGTCATTCTCCTCCTCATGGACACATACACACAAGATATATCTTTGTGAACATATACACTGTATCCAGTCACACCCACATCGATATTCCCAACCAGCACTGCCCTCAACAACATATGTCATATAACTGCAAAATTTATCTATTTCAAACTAGTGCACACAGTCATATTTTAATGCTCTCTCTCTCTCTCCATGATGTATGCCCTTAACTAGGAGTATATCGTATGCATATACACAAATGATACCTGATAAATGCTTAAATGGTTGTACATCCTAAAATAGATGCTCCATGTATGAATACTAAAACAGCGAGAAATGGGTTTATGGCATTCTCATTTTATTCTATTATGTAAGAATAGCAATATCTGTCTAACAGAAATAAAAGCCCATCCAAGATCATATTTTCATTGTCAAAATCAATGGAAAGCCCAACTAAAAATAGCTGTCGGTATGATTCTCCAAATCTGAGGTGTGCAGTGTAGTAGCCAAGTGTCTTGTCTTTCCATTGTCATTGACTGATTCAGTCATATTTTTCTTCTTACTATGATTATTTTCTTCATCTTTTAATTTTGCAGGACAGAAATTGCTGACAGTGCGTTTGGCTATGGAAGCGATACCTAATCATAGTATTACTCTGTTTCCAGAAACGCAACAGGAGGTCTGCGTTGAATCTGACGACCCATATAAACCATTTATGAATTCATTTATTGATTGTTTGCATGACGTACATAATCTTCACTATTCATTTATTGATTGTTTGCATGACGTACATAATCTTCATAATCCATAATTCATTTAGGGATTTGAATGAAATTCGTCACCCTGAACCATTGTTCAAAATTATCACTTAAGATTCCAAATTATCTTGGTTCCTTATTATCGACCAAAGCATAGAAGAATCGATAGGAATGAAGTCAAATGTTGTGGTTAAAACCATGAAATGTATCCAAATTACCGAATTTTGTAACTACCCTTTATACATGTTTCTCTGCGTTGTTAAATATTTAGTACTAGCTTTGTTTCACTCTGATCAAGTGAAGTTTGTGTGTTATGGCAATCTAAAATCAATTTGAAACTGTATTTGGTAGACATTATGCAAATTGTGGATTTTTTTAACTGCTCTTTAGATTTTTTTCTTTTTCCTTGTGTTCTTCCTAGTATGTTTTAGAAATTATATCGATCCCACTTTCTTCTATAATCTCCAAAACCTTTATTTATGTATAATATCAAACCATTTCGATTGAGGTGTTCATAGTTTTTGTATCTCACATATCCATTAAAATTCGAGTTAGAATGAGCACACCATGAAAGGAAAACTTAAATCTCACTAAAGAGTGAATGCAACTTGAAATGAGCAAGGATTTTTGAGGTAAAACATACAAAAACTTGATAAATTAGAGGAATGTTGCAACAAATTTACCAATATATGATCGTAACTCTATAATAATATAATTTTTATTTATTTTTATAAAGCTAGATGGAGCAAATAAAGAACTCTTAAAATATTGTAAAGATAACATCTTACAAACTACCATTCACTCATTTACTAATTGGACAAGAAAAATAAATAATATACGAAAAAAACATGCTAATCTATATAGAATAGATGATTTTATTAAAATCAATAACTAATAAGAAGCAATTGTTAAAATCTATTTTATGGAGACAGAAAAATTGTCATTTTAATCTATATAGAATAGATGATTTTATTAAAATCAATAACTAATAAGAAGCAATTGTTAAAATCTATTTTATGGAGACAGAAAAATTGTCATTTTAATCTTGACTGCGAGTATTTTGACATAATCATTTTCATACTATTATACACAATCTCTAAATTGATTGCCTTAGCTAGCTATATTTGTACTGCACAACATCTTTTTTTTTTTATCCCTATTGGAAGGAAAAATTGTACTCATGGTATATTCTACATATTGAGATTGATGAAGAAAGAGCTAGAGGCACAAACTCATAAATTATTCTTTCATCTTCAACATTTATAACATTACATTATATGGCTTTATCAAGCCTTTCATCCTTTTAACTATCCAAATCTCTAACTACAAACTAACAAATAAATAATTACTAACTTAAAACTAACATCTAATAAATTAACATTAAAATATTAATGTTATTTATGACATTATTCTATATCATGCACTAATAATTTCTAATGCCCTCATTAATGATGACATAGAGACTTTATTTTGATGCTATAGTATCAATAATTAGTCTATCTCGTATTCATCCCCAATATTTTTCTTTGGATGCCATTTTCTATTGATAATGCATCTAATTCCAAAATCCTAATATCTCATCTATAAATTAAATTGTCTATAACCATTCAAATGCCTCCTTATTTTACATCAAATGTTGAATTATTATTAATATTATTCCCAAAAGTTTTAAATAAAGTTTATTCTCCTCTTCATCTGCTATTCAAAATATTTTGAATTTCTATCATATGTTAAGAATGATATGGATGTTGTAATTTTAGTGAGATTGTCTTAAAATTATATTTTTAAAAATCAAAACAATGTACTAACAATACTAACAATACTAATGATACCTAATGAGATTATGATTTCTCCTTTGCTTAATCACGTTTCAAAGTTAAACGAATTACAGTTCAGACATAGGCGGACCGTATACAATGCAACTTTTTTTGTATGTATCAAAATTCAATTTATCATTTTGTTGGATCAAGGACTCTAATATCTGGTGCACTCATATTTATAATTTTTTTTTTGATAATCTGCTATTTTTCCACATGTTTAGAACAAAGAGCTTTATTTTCAGTGAAAACCTATGTTTATTAAAACTAAAAAACAAATACATAATAAAACCAAAACATATTAAAATTATATTCATTAGATAGCTCATTCCAAGGAATACCATCATCGAGTTGGTTTTGTGAAATCTCCTCCATTTTGATCCTCAACCCGAGTTTTGAAGCACAAAATTCTAGAATTTGTAGGTGCCTCAGGGGGAGAAGGAGGGAAAAGAGGGGTTCAAGCGAACTCCCACAGGTTCACTCAAACTAGGGTTCATTCGAACCCTAGTTTATTTGAACCCCCCTTTCAAAACATGGGGTGATCCCACAATAGTGGTTTACAATATTTGGCCAAACTAGACACAAAAATTATTATTTTTAACTAAATCTTCACATTCAAACACTCATAGCGGCTAAACCGTGAGGAATTTGAAGATGATTCAAACTAGAGTCTCATCACATTTTTTCTGTAGATTCTAAAAATACTTTTTCCAAAAATTTTGGTATCAAATTGCACTTCTTTTTCCATCTCCCATGAAAACTGGTTTTCTTTAGAAAACAACATTTTTAAAAAGTGATGCACACCGTATAATGCATACGTTTTTTTCCATGAAGGAAAAAATTATAATTCTTTCAAATTTATACTTGTGACTCCAATATCTAGTGCTTCCACTTGGTTAGATAGTTTTTTATTGAATATTTTTTCAGTAATCAAGTTTTGAAGTCAAACCAATTTCAATTCAGACATAGCGTGACCATATAATGTGTAACGTTTATTGTATACATCAAAATTTAATTTATTTATTTTTGTTGGATCAAGGACTTCAATATCTAGTGCACTCATATTTTTCAAAAAAAAAATTGATATAATTATCTACTATTTTTCCACATGTGCAGAACAAAGACCTTCATTTTCGGTGAAAAACCTATATTTAATAAAACTAAAAAAAAAATACATAATAAAACCAAAACATATGAAAATTATATTCGTTGGATAGCTCGTTTTGAGGACCACCTAATTCAAGTTGGGCTTGTGAATTCTCTACCATTTTCAAGTTAAAACCGAGCTTCGAAGTGCAAAAATTTAGGTTTTTTTTGTGAATTTTTTCAAACATCAGGGAAATAGAGGGTTCACTCAAACCAAGGGGTTCAAACGATCCCCCAAGGCTTCAATCGAACCAGAGGGGTTCTAAAAAAACCCTAGGGGTTCGACCGAACATGGGTTCGCTTGAACCCAGATTTGACCGAATCCCCTCCCCAAAAGGGATTTTCATGTGGATTTTTTCAGTGCAACCATCTAATTCGTTCGAACCACCAGAATGTAATTTTTTTCCATGGGGTCATTTTTTGTGATTTTTCCTTCCTCACTCGAATTTTAAACCACTTTTGTAGGTTTACCCATCAATATTGGAAGACATGCATATAGTGTATTTCCTATGTAGTACATTTGTATGCATTTAATGACACTTTCATAATGGACTATATATTTGGTTGATTCAACACTTGTTGATGGATGGGATGAATATGCAATTCATCAATAATTGGGCTCATATGACTCATTTTTCTCCTAGCTAGCCTATTTTAGAAGTTTTATCTCTAAGAAAATATCATACTTCTCTATTTTTAATATATGTTGCATAAAATTAACAATTAATTCTTCTTCCTTTTTTTATAACTATCTTTGTTTCTTCCATGAAATGTTTTTTAAATTTCTTCTTGTTTGGAATTCAAGAAGTACATGATTCATAATCTTTATAATGAAACATTTTCTCATTGAGTGGTGATGAGAAATAAATAGGTTCTTATACCAATTGTTGGAAAATTCAATCTTTATCTAAATATGACAACAATGGATGAGATACAAGGCTTAGACTACAACAACATAAAAATATAAAAATTATATGCAAATCTAAATATTAAGTTGTATTAATATGGAATTAGCATGATTAGATCTATCTTCTTCATGAAGTAAAAAATAATCAGCCAACAAAACATTTTTATAAAAGCTATCTTATTTGAACTTATAACAATATATACAAAATATCACCATAATATAGAAAAAAGAGGCACAAATTAGAAACACAAGAGCATCAAATAAGACAACATTTATGTGCTAATAAGAAATAGTTGAAGTCCCATTAATTAAGGGGCCCAAACATAATGTGAAATTGTAAAGGAAGAAATTGAAGTTGTGGTTTTTCTTTTCTTGAAGATTCTTTATATGTGCATGGTTTCTTCTTCCAAATTTATTTTCAATTCAATTATAGTAATGGAAAAGTTTTGAAGATATTTGATTAATCTACTACTCATAAAATTTGTAATTTTTTGTTAGTTACTTTGTATGGTTAGTATAAGAATTTTATTTCTCTAAGTTCAACTATAAATGTTTTTTCATATTATGCCAGCCATTAGATGTATGTTTCAATACTTGTAGTATAAAAATATTAAGATTCTTTTGTGCTCATAGTAAAAAAAATTGGGTGACTATCTTAAATTTGATAGCCAAATGACCATCATGGAAGCCCCATCATGTCTTAATTAGGTATTTTTCTTAAAATTGTCATAACTTTTGAGTTGGGTATCAGATTTTTGCAAACAAGATATCATTGGAAAGCTAGTTTAGAGCATTATCTAGTGGTAGAAATTTTTTATAATATTTGTTTCATGTAATATTTTATCACAACTTGAAGTCAACGCTTCCTTTTCGACTCCCCAACTCGTATCTTTTCACTATTTTGTTATATTTTGGAGATTCCAGCGGAATTGCGAAGGTGATTCAAAGCTCTATCACTTTTTCTATCTTTTTTTTTTAGATTCAACCCTAGGTACACATTCTATTGATTTTTTGCAATTTGAGGAATTGACTTGATAACTTGGACATATTGACATGCATGTTGATGATGATGTTTTGAAAGGTATTGATCATTGTGATTGTCCTCATATTCTTTTGACTAATATTTGGGAAATATATGGAGATCCAAATAATCCACCATTCCCCAATGATCATGATTCAGAATGTCATGAGCCTCTTCACTCTTTAGACATGATAACCTAGCATGATAATATTATGTAGGAGCTCATAAATTTGGAATGCTTTGAATCTCAAGATGAGGATGTAAAGGATTCTTCAGATGCTTCTCCTCCATTAGAAATAGTTGATGTACCTTCACCTTCAATGATTCTTTGTCTAGAGTCACTGATGGAGGCTTCTAGTGGAACCCTTATAAAAATATTTGAGTTTCCCATAATTTTTTTGCAATGTCTAGCTTGTTTCATGTCTCTAGTCTTAGGGTTGTCTCTTGTTATCTTTCCTTAGGGTTCATGAAGTGCTAAATTCCTTTCCAAAAAACCTTAAGTCTGCATCCTTCGCTATGGTTCTAACTCATTGTTGACCCCTTATTTCTAGTTTCCAATCAGTTAAGTTGTGACTTGTGACTTTTGGTTCATTCTACTGACCAACCCCTAAGTCCTAGAAATATACTTGTTACTCATCGTTGTATTAAAAATATTTCCTTTACATTATACGAGTAACAAATCATTAAAATATTGGTTGGGTCTACGGTTCTATCCTAATGTTTTATGTCTTCATCCATCATTCACCTAGTCATGTCCCCTTCTAAGAAATACAAAATTCACATGTGTAGATTTCTTGTTTTATGAGGACCGTTTGATCATCGAGAGCACATCTTAGCCATTCCCCATGCCCTCATTTGATTTGTTTTCGCATTAAAATATTATCAAAGGCTGATGGGTGAGTGCCACATATTTCAAGAACACGAGGTTCCGAAATCATTGAAAATTAAGAGGGTAGTGAGATGGATCACATCAACAGTAGTGGTAAAGTGATGCGGCTATTTCTGGATCATTCCATGGCTCCTCGTTCAAATTATTTTTGCATTAAAATATTGTCATAGGGTAGTAGGTGGATGAAATTTGTCTATGGGACCAAGCAGGCTTTGATGAAGGAAAGCTCTCCATTCAATATGATTGATGGTCGAGGAGGGGTGACATAGGTTAATCATGACCGCTCCTTGCTATCATGTGGGGGACCCACCTCCACCTCCCATCTCTCAATGGGGAGGCGGGAGAATGTTGCTTGTTGTCATTTGAGCTACTAAGGAAACATTAGAAAATGAAGAGAAATTAGTAAAATATTTTTCCAGAGATTGAAGGTGTTAAAATTCGAGTTACTAAGGTGAATTATAGAGGCACATGTTGTAATAAAAAAAGGATCTTTTAATCGTGGCCGTCAATTGTACTTAAGGTATATGTGTGTAGGCATGTGAAATTGTGTTAAGACACACATGTATTGAAGGTGGAAGATTTAATCTCATCCCTTCCTCATATACCCATTGATAAAAGTTGCACATGGGTTAAGATTCACGGGGGAGCGAGGAAGATGATATGTGGTCTCTTTCTTCAGCGACAAGGAGATGGTGGAGCCCGTAGATCACTAGCATGTGGATCCACATGGATTGTTTGGATTGCATAAAGGAAAAAACTATGCACAATAAACTTTTTCAAACTAAGTTGACTCAATATGGATCAATGGCCATTTTTTTTTTCTATAAGATCAACAAATAACATTCAAAGTTGAGATCAAGGGAAAATGAGCCATTCTGGTTTGTGTGAGTGAGCCATAATGGTGGATAAGGTGCTGAGATACCAAATTAAGAGTTGTAAGGTCTTTAAAACTTTTTTTTTAAATATAATTGACGATTGATTGAGTCATTCTACGCATCCACGAAGCTCATGCTATATTTTTCAAGCCAATCTAGTGGAAAAGATGGGGTTGTAAGATCATGCCAAGCCAATAAGTTGGTATACTATCTCGACCTTGAAATTTAATAATTTCCTCAGTTATATCTCCTAGCTATTCTATCACTATGGTTTTCTGGTTTTCTATTTCTTTTAAGGTTTGATATTCATTTCAAATGGTTAGCTAGTCTTGCATTGCTATAATTCATGTCAAACCCTTGTTCGATACATAGGCTTTATTTTGTGAAACTAGAAACCCTATTTTATAAAAATTATTTGAGTCATGGCTCCTAAATTGAAAGTATCTTTATCAAAGGGAGAATCCTCTATCTCAAAGAGACCTTTGATTAAAGACCTAGCTAAATAGTTGTCACCCTCGACTGGTGAAAAATCTAAGGGTCAATTGCTCCTCTAGGGTCCGCAAGTAGTAGAGGGATTAATTGGAAAGAATAGATCTATTAGGGATGGCACATTCCCTTGCACTGGATGGGAATTATTTAGTGTCTTGTTAGGAAATATGAATTGTGGTGTTCTAGTCGATAACCCTTAGAATCTTGTCTTGGGAAAAATGATTGTGTCGAATGTATACCTGGATATTGATTTGTTAAAATTAATTATTGTCAATTATGACCCAATCACCAAGACTATGAGGTCCTTTGACATAATTGACATGGTTAAAGTCACTAAGAAAGAAATTTCTCGTGTTTTCAGTCTCACTGAATAGAGTGAGGACCTAGTTCAGATCAACAGATTGGCTCTTAAGGAAGAATCTTAGAAAACTAAGCATTCATTTAAGGTCCATATGTTTCCTAAGTACATAGCAGAGATTAAGAGCTAAAAGGTTGCATTGGGATCATTTGACAAAGATCCCTATCTTATTAATTACTTTGTCCCTTAATTCCACAGAACTTTCTACTCCATTTTTCATATAATTGGCTATGACCTGGTCACTAGAATTCTCATGGCATGGATCTATATGAAAGCTCACATCTAACACCCTCATTATTGCATAACATATGATTATGCAGGGTTTGTTTTCGAGAAAATTCATGAGAGTTTGGTAAACTTTAAAAAGGGTGTGGCTGGAGTAAGATTCAACTGGTATTCATTGTTCATGAACATATTTTGTTCATAGGTTCACCTTTTTTGGGGTATAGTATGACAGTTGATAGGGTAGAGGGTAGTTTTGAATTTTCTATCTAGTGTTGGACCGCAATCCTAGATAAGGATGATAAAAAAATTGTCTATGTGATATTTCAAAACTTGTTTTCTTTCGAGTTGAGAAGAGATTTTTCTATGAATGTTTGAAGAATTCCCAAGACCTTGCATTATCTCCTGAGACCTAAAGATATGAGTCCTAAATTGGGGGTTGATCATAACTGGGGATATGTTATCTATTATCCTACATATACTATTTTGGGAGTGTATGGTGCTACTGTCTCACCTCACCTACTACCAAAATATGTGCCAAAGAGAATTGGTTTCCTTGAAGTAATGTGGAAATCGGGAAGTGTGGAAAACAAACACTTGATGGATCAAGGAAAAGGAACTTTTTCCCCTTCCTACACATGCTTCTGTGATTTTGTGATGACAAAGGGAGGCTAGAATAAAATAAATGATATACTAAAAAAAAATTCACATGAAGAGAGTAGGGGAAAGGGATTATTATGATCCTGAAGGCTTCATAGCCTAGTTAAAGTTAAGGAACCAAAGCTCCAAATTTGAGCATATTTTCCAGTACCCTGAGGATGTAATAAGGAATATTTTTTATCTTCTGGAGGAAGATGATAAAAAATAAAAATAGATTTATTTTAAAAAAATGAAAAGAAAGGTAAGGTAAAAGGACCCTCAGTTCACTACTCTTGCACAAATCCCAAATATAATACAAAGAATGGAACATATGTTCCAAAATTTTGAAACAGTGGTTGGCCACCTTGAGGGTGAAAGGATGATTTAGGATAAAGGGAAAGCCCCCATGGAAGAAGAATAGGGTGGGGAAGAAATCCTTGTTATGGAGGAGAGGCCCACATCTTTGCCTCCTAAGGAATTTAAAATAATTTTTTTCATAAGGAGAACAAACAAAGCAAAGAAAGATGATTCAGTTGATGGTTCCTCTCAACAAGGAAAAAATACCTCTTTCTCTAATGCCAAAGTATCACGACCATCTCCTCTCAGGTCAAACTTGAGCCTTAAATTGTGGATGTTGATGCCCCATCACAACATGCCTCACCACCAAAAGAACCACCTTAAAAGAATAATTTTTTTGAACCATTAGGTTTTATGGATTATGATGATGATGATAAATCTGATGAAGAAATTTAGGTGTCTGAGGAGAAAATGCAATAGTGAATGCCTTCTGCTCTGACAGTGTTTGTGTCACAACAATTAGGTATGAGGTTCAACAAGGCTAACCTTACTGGGATTAACAAAAATGATGATGTTAGGGTGGAAGTGTGCACAAGATTCATGGATGATGATTCATTTTTGAAATCTCAAGCTTTCATGGAATTTTCCTATAGGGCTAAGAAGGATGAGTATGTTACTACTGTGGCTCAACAAAGAAGTCTTCATCTAGAGTTTGTTGAGGAAACTATTCAATCACAGTTCGTAAAGGTGATGAAATCCAAATTTCATGGAATGAATGTACTAGAAGGAAAAGCCCTAGCTAGAAATAGTGGTGTTTTGTTGTTATCAGAATGGGATCTAGACTCTTATCATTTTCTTTGATATGATAAAAAGGTGTAATAGGCATCTCTACAATTTTGAGGAGGAAGCTATAATTACACTACAAGGATATGTATTCAGTGAGTAGTGCGATACATTATCTATATGTGTCTTAGCTCCAAGTACAAGAAAGCCAGACATTGCAGAGCTTGCACCAAACTATAGGGGAGGCTTGATAATAAAGAGATTGTTAGAGATATCATCTCTTGAGATAAAAAAATAAGTTAGTAAATTTTTCTCAGTTTACAAGAGCTACAGTGGAGTCAAAAACTATAGAGAAGGAGCAGTTTAGGAAGAAATATAATGACTTTTTGGTTGAATATGGAAAGATTGAACAACAAAAGATGCATCTACAAATATAGATAGCATTATTAAAGGAGAATTTACAAAATTTTCAATCAAGAGAACAAATGTAGACTGGTGTTGATTCTCCTACTACTCCACATGAGCCAACACATGCTGATTTTGTCCCTTCAACAAGTTCTTCATGGGAAATTATGCCATACAATATGGGAAATATACCTATTTTAGTGGTAGATCTAGGTCATGATCTCATCCCATATATTATAAGGGATGATGTTAACATAAAAACCCTACAAGACTGGAGAAAGGAAACTAATGATGTCATTTCAAATCAGGTTGTTTCAATTTTTGAGGGACATGATATGGGTATGCTAAAGAGGAACATGGATATGATGGCTCATGCAGAGGTTATCCTAGTAGATTTTGATAAGGAAGCCAATGAGGTTGTTACCAAATATTCACCTTATAGACAAAAGGCTAATAGAGTCATGGGCTTCAATTGGAACACTAAGGATGAATTCTAGGCCTGGAAGAAAAAATACTTGGATATATTGGAGGAATGATTACAGTTATGGGGTGGTGAGTGCAACCTATAAACATGGTGAATAATGGATGGGAGAGAAATAATGCATAGGTTGGAAATAGTGTAGATTAGGCTTTTATTAAATTATTGCAAAAAATTGTTCTCTCCCTAACATGGAAATTGGTGGCATAAATGCTGATTTGGATTGGTTAGTTCTATATATTTCCATTAATTTTCATGATTTTAAGTTTTGCTGATTGGGCATGCACATGAAATTTTTTTTTCCTGTGAGGAGGATAGTTTGGAGTTGCTGCAATGAATGAAAGATTCCTTTTGGAAGGCGGGTGTATCTTTCTTAGCAAAATGGAAATTATTTTTTTCTTATATAATTTTCCCCCCACTTTGCAAAGTGAAAATGTAACTATTTGGGGAATTTTTAAATTGAAATTGAAATGTACGTCAAATGTAAATGTGAGTTTATTTTTCATTTGGTTCGATGTTTTTTGCTCTCATATTTCTATAAATAGGAATTCAAGACCAATTACACAGGTCTTTTGATGGTTTAGAAAATTTTGAGCTCATGTATGAGTAATTTTGTAAATTTCAAGCATAGAGAGATAGATTAGTGTTGAGTCTTAGGAATGTATTCATACCTTTAATAGAATTAATGGTTTTACAATAGAAATTGGTATATGAATGATAAGTGCATATTGCTAGATTAGTTTCTCTCCTCTATAATGTTTTCTTGTGAATTATAAATAAAGGGATCAAGGTTCATTTATTCATCTTCAATCATTTTTGTCGAATGTGTGATTTCATTTTTTTTTTAGTTCAAAGAGCTAAGTGCTTAAAAGATATCATGGATTTGCAAGTGAAGTTCAAGGATTGCTAATAAGTTTCTAGTTTATGATACATCGAGTTGTGTGTTACAAAGTAATATACAATAGTCTACAAATACCTGTTTCCATTTTCCAATGTATTACAGTTTATTGCATATGTGATTTTTCCAACAATAGATAATGCATTGGTCAATTTCTTTGATTATCTTTTATGTTAGTTAGCTTTCACGTACCTGAAAAAGAAAAGAAATCTTCACGAATTTTTTTGACACACCTATAATTGTCATATAGTGGCATGAAGTATTGTTCATTGCTTTCTATAGTTACAATTCGTTATAGGGTTTTCCAAATCCTTAAAGAATTTTGTCTATTTTCATTTGAGAGGAATGTATCTATTTGATTCAATTTTTGTGAAAAATGGCACAAGAGTATCGTATAGACATTGTCAAGATCACCCTCTTGGGTTTCATAGATCCCGAAGAGTAGAGATCGATCCTAGCAAGCTAGTACTTGCTCATTGGCCAATTGCCACCACTATTTACCATTGAGTTGTGGTGAATTAATAGATAATGAATGGGACTAAGTTTGGTTTAAAAAATATAACCAATAAATTGGGAACTATGTTGGGGACATTTCTAGTCCAACATCTCTAGTTCTGATCTGTTATAGTTAGAGTCAATTATTTGATTGTTCTTCATTGGTTAAAGAATATTTGGTTAAAATTTTCATAATATAAGTCACATCTAGTTTTATGCTTCAAATTCTAGTTCATTCCTCCATCTTCTGTGAGGTTATGTTCAAAGTATTCTCTAATATTGCAAGTGGAACTTTGAAGTGTGATACATTTCTATTTCCCAATAACCTGGGTGGTGACTTTGTGGACTCTTGTGCTAGTGCATGAATAATTTCCCAAAGAGAAGGCGAGAAGGAGAAACTTCTGAAAGATGATTTGACACCATGAAGAACACCATAAGTTACATGAAGAAGCACCTCAACCCGAAGTAGGAATTTGAGTTTTCAAAGGACAAACAAACAACCTGGGTCAAGAGACATGGGGAATCAAGTAAGTCTACTAAACTTCATGTTGATACATCTCCTACTTTAAATAATGAAGTAAATAGTGAAAATGTTCATGAGGAGGCACATGAAGTTGAGCTGCCTAATGTAGATCAAGAATTTTTTCCCACATAGGAATTTTTTGACAATGAAATTGATGTGTCAAGAGAAGAAGATAGGTGGGAATTATGGGATAAAAATATGAATTTATTGGGTATGTGCAGGATCATGATGGGAAAAAAAGTGGCGATATGTAAGTGATATGATGGCCCATGTGGCTGACAACATTTTTTTTTTACCCAAAATTGATGAAACAAAAAAGGGTTTTTAAAGGGGATTCTTAGTTCTCCACCAATACAAATTATTCTTTACTTTGAATTTAATAACTAATTATTATTCATTTTCTATTTGAATTATGACTAAAGTCCTGATTGATAGGCTGATTGAAAAATATCTATAGCTTTCAAAGGGTATCACATTTTTTGAATTTGAAACATGTGTCACATTCAATGCTTCACATAATATAGGATTGAAGAAATAAGAATTAAATTTCATAAATTTTTGACAAGTTAAGGTGGTCAGACATAGGATTTCTTTTTTATATTTTTTATGTTGTAATTAAAAAACCATAATTAATTATTTACTTGGAAAAAAATTACAAAAAAATATGCATCACATTGAGACATGAGTCTTCTACTTATATCTAAAATATTATAAAAAAATATTATCATTTTATTGTGGTTAGGGTGGTCAGACAAACACCTCGAGAGGCTTATAATATGGTCATCCATATTGACAGTATTTGTAGAGGAACTGGTAAGCTTGGGAGAAGGGATTATGTAAAGATCCTTAATAATCCAAATAGTGAGGATACAAAATCTGGGGCTAAATGAGGTTCTCTTCAGGATAAGATTAACAGTTTTACTAGTACCATGAAGGATCTAAGCAAGTGAATTTCTAGGAAACAAAAAGGTCTGTCAAATGAAAGGTCCAACTATCATAAGAATGAAATACCTCATTAGTTGCAAGGTCATCCATATAATACAACCTAGAATAATAAGAATCCTATTCCTAACAATTAGAAGAATGCTCAAAATAAGGTTCGTCTAGAGCCTTTACAGAAAAAACTCAAGATTTTTTTTTGATGAGACCCCTTCGTGCGTGGTTTTCCAAATTCCACATTCTACTCACCAATGTGCAGTGGCACAAATGGTTGAATTTAGGGAAGGTACTCCTAAAGATTATGATCATTCCAATGAGGATGATGTTGAAGTGAATATGATCATGGACCAATCTAATTTTATTGATAATGAATTATTGTCTAATATGGAGTCCCATGAAATGGATTTTGATGACCAAAGGCATATCATTAGTACATAATCATCAACAAGTTCTCTTTGATGAAGATGATGACAATGATAATCAAGTATATGTACTAGAAACACCTGAAGATGATATATCTCTAAGGATACCTTCAAATTAGGAAATTGCAAGATACATAGTGACCTTGGTTGCTCAAGCTAGAATCTCATATCATTTAAGGAACATACTAGTGGGTGGTGAGAAAGTTAGTTTTGTTGGTCTCTTTACCAAGGAGAAAAATGTGAAAAGAAAAGACAACATTTTTGATGGCAAGGAAAAAGCACCTAAAGCTAAGGAAAGTAAGGGAGATAAAATTTGGGCTAAATTTTTTGATAAAACAAAAGTATATGGAGAGCTCAAGTCCCCTTATGTGAAGACAAAGGCACAAAAATAGAATTCTGAAGATGCACCTAAATACACTCCTGTTGACATGTTTCAAAAAAATAGGAGGGGGGTATAGAACAAGGTATGATCCTAGTTTATTTACCTAAATACACTCTCGTTTACATGTTTCAATTGCTTAGTCAAGTAAAATTTTATGTTCTTTTTCTTGAGGTGATGATAATTGACGAGCACAAAAAAATGGAAATAGCTCTTATCAATGGTGCTACTATAGCCTGTAATGACTTACTGGTGTCAACTCCACCCAAAGTGAGTGAAAAGGAAAAGAAAGATAGAGATTGAGGGAGTAATAGCTGAGATCCCTCGTCTTTTTCTATGGAATTCATTCATATCCTGTCTTGGAAAGATAGACCCATTTTTTCTCACACTGATAGTTGAGGGAAATTTTCTAAAAAAATGTATTATTGGTTCTAGAGCATCCAATAATATAATGCCAGGAAAGATCATGGAGGCATTGGGACTAAAATTTGACAATACCCATGGAAAATTTTATGCTATAGACTCAAGGGAGGTCATTGTGACCGCCGTAATCAATGAGTTTCCTTATAGACTAGATACATATCTAGAGAAGGAATTCAAAATGATTATGGTGGTAGTAGATATCCCACCTAATTATGGAATGTTGTTGTCTAGGAAATAGAGTTATTCTATGGGAGGTAGCATGCAGTGTGATATGCCATATTCTACATTTCCTATTGATGGTAAGAATTTCCAAGTGGTTAGAGAACCAAAAGTGCCACATATGTTGGAGCATGCTCCATAGGATGATATAATCCTTTTTATAGATACTGATATTAGTGAGTTTAAGGTGGAGAAACTACCAAGAGAAAGTGATAGGAACCTTGCACCTACAGATAATGAAGCTACAAGACTATCTAAAAATGATGGACTCTAGAAGATGTATTTTGATAGTGCAAGATCTAAAGAAGGGTTTGGTGCATGTATATTGCTAATGTCACCTAGTGGAAATACATACAATTTTTCCTTCACTTTGTCCTTTGTATGCATGAATAATGTGGTAGATTATGAGGCATTGTTACTAGGATTGAGACTAGCTGAATAGCATGGGAAAAATAAGTTAATGGTAATCGGTGACTTTGAATTGGTGATATCCCAAATAAGATCTAGATATGCATGCAAGAACAGTAGACTAAAACAATATAAAAATCCTGTTTTGGATTCCATTGACGAGTTTCATGCCTTTTGAATCGAATATATGGAAAGAGGACAATATAGAGTGGCAGACTTGCTTGCAAATATTGCATTAAGACCAAATGATATGACTTTTGTAGGTATCTCCAAGGTTGAGGTACAAGCAAGGCCATCAATCCCTGACAATGTACATAACTAGAAAGTCTTCAATGATGATGAAGATAATTTGAAATTTTTGAAAGGTGTTGATGAATATGAAGGTCATGAGATTGAATTTGGGGAATTGTTGAAAATATAGATGGTAAGGATACAGTCTTTGGGAATGAGTTCATTCAGCTGCAAAAAAACAAAAGCCCCAAAGGATTTGTACCATTTGAAACAGTATTTGATAATCAGGATAAAAGCAAGGTTAAAACAATTTCCACCCATTCAAAGAATTTGGAAGAAGTGAATTTGGGGATTGAAAATACCCCTAAGAAGGTATATGTAGGAAGAATATGAAACATAAGATCAAGGTAATATTGATTACCTTATTGAGAAAATATAGACATGTCTTTGCTTGGTCATATGATGACCTAAAAGAATTTAGAGATGAATTATTCCAACATGAGATTCCTCTAAAAGAAAATTCCAAGGCTTTTAGGTAAAAGAAAAGAACCATCAAACCAATCTTAGCTCCTAATATGCAAGAAGAACTGGTTAAGCTAAGGGATGTTGGCATCATAAAGTCTATTATGAATTCTTCATTGATGTCTAACTTAGTGCCAATTATAAATAAAAATGGTGATATGAGATTGTGAATGGACTTCAAAAACCTAAATATATCATCATTGAAGGATAACTATACACTGCCAAACATGGAGGCCATGTTGTAGAAGGTAATTTGGTTGTGAGCTATTATAAATGATGGATATTTTTTCTCGATATAACCAAGTGAAACTTAAGGAGTTTGTGTAGTACAAGACTGTATTCACAACTCCGTGAGGCACCTATGTGTATGTTATGATGGCATTTGGTTTATAAAATGCAGGTGCTACTTTCTGAAGGGCTATGGATGTGGCCTTTGCTGATTTTATTGACTTTTCTTGGCAATCTACCAGGATGATTTGATAGATTACTCCAAGTAGGAACATATTGAAACTATAGAGACATAAATGTGTGCAAAGGTTATCTGAGATGCCTATAGTAGGACAGAGATACCTAAGGGTGTTTGAGTCCTTGACAAGGGCTTAAAAAACTAAAAATTTGATTGTGTATGTTGTTGTCTCAGGTTGCAAACATGCTAAAATTATGAGAATGCCATATAGGGTAAATTATTACCTAATCAAAAGAAAAAAAGTCTAGCTAGAGTTAAGTTAACTCCCTTATATGAAATCAATCATTTTGTTGTTGATTCTTTCAAAAACTATTTTAGAATGGCCTACATTATGTGAAACGAAGAAAATAGTGGGGTCTCTCTTTTTGCTTCTAGGGTTTTGGACCTAAAAGGAGAGAGGCTATTCTCCACCATTCACTCAAGAAAAACCCTTGAGATTCCAATGCAAAGCATATTGAAATCTGACAAAGAGTGTGTTCTAGGGGATTGATTGATGTAAATGAGAGGTTCACCACCAAGCTTAGAATTGGAAAGATAATGAAATGTAAACGCCCTAGTTTAATGCAATACTTTAAGGAATAACCTAGAAATTGAAGAAAATAATAATAGAAAATAGTTAAACTAGACTTGTGCACCTGGGAAACCGAACACTAACTCATTTAACCCCAATTTTCGACGAAACCTTCCGACGAAACCTATATAATCAAATGTATCATCAGGCACTTGTGCGAATTTCCATTTTTTAAAAAATTTTTACCCTGACGTTCGTCAGAATTTCGACGAGCCGTTGTTTTGTGTACGTTTTGACAAAGATCTTTCACCAAAATTGGGGCGGTCCTGCAAAGTTAAATTATGGTGGGCATAAATTGAAATGAGCTCGACTATTTATTGCGACGGTGTTTTGCGCAACGATTTTCTTGGGGAAAATCAGAAGAAACTCAAGAAGATATCGCTAGGTTGAGGGAAGTCATTGTCTTTTTCCAGAATTCATTTGTGAAGTCAGATTTGTACTTCCAGGTTCGAAAATCATATTTGAAAGCAACATCTCATCAGATTTCATTTATAGTCTTGTGCATTTTTAGAATTTCATTTCCAGATTTTAGACCTGGCTTCACAAATTCTTTATAAGGGAATTGTTTATAACTGATGGAAAATTCTTGATGGATTTGGACAAAGATTATATTTTCAAGGTTTCAATTTTAACCCTAATGATCAATTTGCAATAGATTTGGGAGCCATAGCTAGATAATATCAAAGGTGTTGGTTGTGTTTTTACCCTAAGGAAGGTAGGCCATTTCCTGTTCAATTATGGATTGCTGTTTCGGACAGCAGGTTCGCCAATTCAAATTTCTTGCATTTTGAAGAATTCTTTGTGAAACCCTTGTATAGATTTTTTAGCCATCCTTGTGATTATCCTTTATCTAAACAAGTAAAAAGGTTTCTTAGGCCTAGATATTACAATGGACCAATTAACCACAACTGGGGGGATTGGTATTGCTTAGAGAATGCCACAATGATTAGGGTCTATGGTTTTGAGGATACACCTTTCATTCTGCCCAGAACTGTCTCGGATAGAATTGCATACCTTGAAATTGTTAGGCAAATGGATTACTCCGGTGTTATGAACTTAAGTTCATATGGGAAACATGATTTTATGCCTAGTACATTGTGTTTTAGTGATTTCACTGTATTAGCCAGGGAAGGTTATGATCTGATTCTGGACAAATTATTGCACTACAACATGAGCAGAGCACCAGTGAGAAAGAAATTTGATCCAGAAGAGTATATCCACTCTGCCAAATAAAAAGTAAATCTCGGAGGGTATCATCATGTGCCCTTTAAATTTGATAACATAATTAGAAACCTAGAGGCAGAGGAAGCTAAAATTGTGATTGAAAAACATAATCAGGAGTTGGTGGATGCTGAGTTGTTATCCTCCATTAAGGGGATTTCAGAAATAGATAGGCCACAAAGCTCATCTGGGAAAGTTTCAAGAATGAAGACTCAGGAGTATGCCTGTGTTGCCAGAGAAAGAGATGTTGAGGAAACCATGGATGTAGATACAAGACATGAAGACTATAAGTCTTTCATATCAGATGATGAATTTATAAAGACCTCGAAGTTTAAGACATTTTTATATAAGCAAAAAGGGAAAGAGATAAGGGGATAGGTTGACAATGTCACTCCAGGGAATGAGGATCAACTGTTAAAAAGCTTAAAGGATGAAGTGGACAAAGAGATGATTGACATGACCCTTGAAAAGGGGAGGGAGCTGCTTGAAAAGGCAGGTGTTATGATTTTTCCAGGTTTGGATATGAATTCTGCATTAGTTTTTGATAGTTTCTTAAAAGATAACAATGCTACCCACAAGCTCAGTATAGAGAAGGTGACAGAGGTATACACAGGATCAAGATACAATCTTGATGATGAAACATTCATGATTTGGGCCTTGTATCCTCCTCACAAGAAATCAATTATTATTGATACTGAAAAGGCATTCAGACATGTCATGACCCTGAAGGCTGGGGAGGTTGATCCTGTAGCGACTGCTGATATTGGGATAAATATAGCCAAGTTGAATAAAGCCCAAATCCAAGCATTGATAAGGGAAAGGGAGATGTACAAAACCAATAATGAGAGGATGATGAGAGAGAATGAATGCTTGAAAGACTTGGTAGGTGGTGTAACAAAACCAACAAGGATGCTCACTCAAGGTGAGAGTTCACAGAAAAAGGACCGTTGGGAAGGGTCAACTGTATACTCTCAAGGGAGAATGGATGCATTTGCTGCAATAAAAAAAGGTAGGTTGTTTTAAGCACTTGGTTAAATAAACTCTGGGGAAAACATTCACAGTACGTAGATGCAATAAAGGAACACAGGAGAGTGGATAGCAGAATTCAGGAAAGAATTGAGGAATTGGAGGAGGACACTACTAGTAATGAAGAGATTGAGAATGCCAATTGTATTATGGATAGGCACAGGGATTTCTATGTGGAGTTACAAGGGGATATGTAGGGATTGACAGAGGCTGCCAAAGATAGATTCACCAAGTTATGTGATGATTAAGGGAAAATGAAGGAAGTGACTACATGGAAAAGTGAGTGCGAAACAATACTCCAAGGGATGTTGGAGACAACCACTGTGAAAGATGTGATATTGGATGCAGCATGTGAGCAAAATGAGCAAATGATAATGATGGAGATTGTGATCCGCAATGCATTGGGAGATGCCGACACTCATGAGCGCCAGGATTATATGGAGCATATGTCTGTAGTCCATTCGTGGCTCAAGAGAATTTAGTTAATAGTGGATTTGTTAAACCTTTTATGCTTTAAACCTTTTTGAAAAGGCACGTCCTTTTGCAAATTGATGTATAAGTATCCGTTGTTGGATAAATTTAAGGGGTAGAAGATAGAATTAGAATAGGATAGAGTGCTATAAGCATTAAATTTTCAGAAATGATGAAATTCAAGGAGACTATGTTGCATGTATGAACTTTGAAGGAGATAATGAAAGACTGTTGATTTAGTGGCTTCATTCTGGTATCAATTGTTTGTTGGATTCTTGCGATTATTTGATTGTCTCCAATCTGATTTTTCTTGGTTGTTTAAATTGAAGTATCACATATATATTCTATTTATCAGTACACATTTGTTGTTTTTGTGTGATTTGGTTTATTGGATTCTTTAAAGAAGAATTAAAATTCCTTTCAATAAATTATAGTAATCTGGGAATGCCATTTGGATCATTAAGAAGAATTAGATTATTAGATTTGATATTCTGCCTCAACTAGGGTTTATCAATTACACTCTTGCATGTTTATACCAGTTGTAAACTCATAGTTATATGCCAAACAATTAGAGGACCTGCTAGATAGAAACCATTCATTAAAGGCTTTCATTTGACTCCGTTTTACCCAATAAGGCACTGGTCTCCCTTATTTACATTACATTAGTTTTATTCATTTCATTTAACATCTCTTAATTGAACATATTAATTCATACCTTGATATTGCATATACAATTTATACCAAAATAGGATCATATCTTTCCACTGTTAAATTGCCATTTGTGGATAGTTAGATCAAGTAGGAAACATAAATTGAACATATTAATTTAGTATAAGAGTCAACCAATCATAAGGAAAACATAATATGAAGATGAATTTTCTCAAATCTTGTGGTTGTAGATGCCCTTTTGAAATCTATGCAAAATGTGGGAGGATAGACAAAGCTCATGAACTATTTGACACAATGCCTCGAATAATTGTAATCTCATGGAATACACTCTAATTAGAAAAGTCTCATCACTGCCCTCATAACAATCTATCAATTTGTTTTAGTGTCTATTGTGTTATACCCAATTTGGGACATGGGGTATAACAAAATAGACACTAAAATAAATTGAGAGATTACAATTCTTTGAGACATTTTGTCAAATAGTTCACAAGCTTTTTCTATCCTTCCACATTCTGTATAAATTTTAAAAGGGCATCTACAACCACAACATTTGAAAAAAATCATCTTCATATTATGCTTTGATGGATGTCTATACCTTGTTCCAAATCTCCCATATTAAGGAAACCAATAAGGATTTTGGTGAAGGTTGTGTTGGTGTTTAAAATACAATCCATGTAGAGGTTGCAGATATCTAAGAGGTAACCAACCCCTATCGAGCCGTGAAATCTCCTTTATAGAATAGGAGAGCAACAAGCATTAGGCTACATTGTGACACCAAATTGAATTTCAGCACCAAAATGAAATCCAAATTTACATTCCTTGTCATAATGATACCGTGCATGAACAAAGGAATCAAAACGGTTATGAAATAACCAGTCAAAAAACAAAATTTCATGCAAAGTACGCTCACGTTCATATCCACATCCACATCCACTTGATAGAACAACAAGAGAAGAGAAGACACGTCCAACGGACCCACTGCCAGTAATCATGAAGAAGCAACATGGCCTCGGTACAAGCAACCGCTCCGAGTTTGAGCCTGCGATAGTGATGGCACCACCTCCTCTTTACCAACCTTGCGAGCACATTCCTGAACAACTGGACCTAGTGCTAATGCAGCCACTAGCTCAATTGCTAGAACCTCCTCATCCACTCCCATAAGATCAGCCAGGGAAGCCAAATAGTACCGATAATCAGAATCAGTCTCAGATTCATCAAAATCCAAGATGATTACCGGGGACGAACAATGTACTGGCCTCTTCCCAGTGTTCCTAATAATAGCCTTGTGAGACATGGGAGAATCAGATATCTTCATGACTGGTGAATCCAGCCTTGCACTCCTTCGCTTAACTGATTTACTCATGATAGAAACAGAGCGTAGCCACAAACAAAAGAAAAACCTTACTGCACTTAGACACAAGAGAATGCAATGCTGATTACATACAATTCAGTTAGCATTTATAGAGCAAGCCAGTATGTAGGGTACAATTACTTGAAGGCGATTCAAGAACTTGCATAGTTAATGATCTAGATAACTATGAATACCCTCAGCAGGATGACACTATTCACATGCAGGAGGAAATCAGGTGGAGATCCTCAGGAGAAAAGAAACCTGTATCATTAATGACATGAGCAACAACCAAGTAATACATGCCATGTAGGCAACTCACACACTTCTTCCCTATAAATGAACTGCTGATTCAGGAGGCACTTTAACAAATGAAGGGTGGAGATCAAGTCAATGGATGTTGACAATCCACGTCGACACCTTCAGAAAACATATCCAATCAAAAACCCGTAGAAGAATAGACCCAGACCGCACAATGGGTCCCATATAATCCCACTGGCATGAAAAGAAAAGCCACGTGCCACTCCCTTGCGAACCTCGCAACACTCTCCCAGATATTTACTCTGCCCATGCAAGGTGTGCGAGAGATCATAATTACCCCATTATTGATGGCTATTACTGGTGAAAAGATGGCCCCCTGTCATATCGAACACCTCGGGAAGAAAACCCATTCATCCATTCATGCCACGTGACCATATCTCGTGAACCTCACACTACTTTGGCCAGCAGAAAAACCTGTGAGGTCTGCAAGAAGTAGTCAAGATAGAATTCTGTGATCGGATGGCTCATTAGCCCTCAAATGGAACATATAAGTGGGGCCCGCATTGAAATTTTTGGCAGTGTAATACCTAGGCCATTACGCCAAAAAGATCGGCAAATCAGGTGAAATAGGGCCGGTTAAGCATGACCCAAGAGGGATGAAACCTCACTTAAGTGATCGGTCCATCGTGGCAATAGGTCACTATTAAAAAATAACAAGAGGTTTTTGACCGATCCATACTGAAGGTTACCCTGAGTAATTTAGAAACCCTGTAACCCCAGCTTCAATTTACTGAAGTTCCATCAAGTTGTGGAATTTTTCTTTGCATCTACCAATTGCATTTGTTTGAAAGTTTCTAAAACCTTTTCAACAAATCCATTATGTGTATATTCTAAAATCATTATAGTCCTTATAGTCCTTCTAGTCCACATCACTTTGTTTTTTGAAGAAACTATTACCATATATTTCTTATTTATGTTCTAAATTGGATACATGTTTATAAGTTTGATATTACAATTAATAATATTAATTTTGGCAAGACATTAAAAGATTTTGTTGATTTTAAAAATATATGCATCCCAATGTAAAAATGCCAACAATGGAAGCAATGATTGTAACACATAATTTTTGATGTAGTATCCAATTCAAAGGATGATGTTACAATTTAGGGTTATGATTGGGTATTTAATTAGGGTTAGGATTTAGTGTTCAGGTTAGTGTTAGGTTTAGAGTTAGGGTTAGGGTTAGGAAAATAATGTTAGGATTAGGGTTAGATTAGGGTTTATGTTTATGGTTAGGGTTAGATTTAGAGTTTTAGTTATGGTTGGGATGAGATATGAAATTAGGGTTAGGGTTTAGTATTACAATTAGGGATTAAAGTATTAGGGTTATATCTAGAATAAAGTTTTAGGGTTATTGTAATTATGATTAAGGGTTGTTTTTATATTTGGCTTAGAGTTGGGGTTAGGATTAGGGCCAGGGATAGGGCTAGGGTTAAGTTTAGGGATAGGTTTAGGGTTATTAGAGTGAATGCAACTAATTAATAAAATAAATAATATTTAGGGTTAGGTAATTAGGGTTAGGGTTGGGGTTAGAGTTTTGGTTGTGGTTAGGGTTATAAAGAGAGGATAAAGGTGAGGGTTAGGGTCAAGGTTAAGGTTTCAAGAGAAAGGGTTAGGTTATGATTTGGATTACCCTAAACTCTAACCATAACCATAAACCTAATCCCAAACCTAACCCTAAAGAAAACACATAACCTAACCCTAATTGTAGTGTTTGAGGCTAGGCTCAAACACTATATAACCTAACACATAACCTAGCACTAGAAAAAAATCTTCTCCCAAACAATCTCTTCTACTTCTATTCATGCCTACTAAAGTTGCAACATTCAACATTGGTGCTTCAACCATTCATTCAAAGCTAAGAATTTGAAAGCAACATTCATTTGTAATATAATTAATCATTTAACAATATTATAATTATTATTAATCTAATACAATATTAATATTATTAATAATATACCATTTAATATTAATAATCTAATATAATTACTATTAATCTATATATAGATTATATATAATCTTAATATATCAAATATATCATTATAATTCATATAATGTAATATAATATTGTTATATAATATATTAATATTATAAAATTACTATTAATCAAAGTGCTTTAATATTTATGTCAAATTTTAGTACATTATATGATAGGTTACTAAAGTGGCTCCGAGATGCATGTGCTCAAAATCAACGGTGATGTTATAATCTTGATGAAAAGTTGCTTGATGGTTATGTTCAGTGCCGGTGACTTCTCAAACACAAGAAGATGTGATTTTGACCCTATTAGGAGAAGATTTAAAAGTTGATTCTAGAGCTGAGAAAAATTATCATATTAAATTATGAAGCCCCTTTCTTTGGCAAGGAGATTCCATGCGTGTTCAAAAATTATTTTTGCACACATTTCCATTACTCATGTTTCTAAGAACCTTGCAAATCCTCATATTTGAAGATTGAAAAAATCCAAAGGTATATTTTATGGCCTCCCTTTAACCAAGGAAAATGGTTTCACAAAGTATCCTAGGAGTTTTATTATTTCCCTCATGACTATAATAGGCTTGGCTTACTTTATATTCACTACTCTAAATGGCGCCATAATAGGCTTTGCTTGCTTTATATTCACTACTCTAAATGGGGCCATAATTTTTTTAAATTTAATTAACATACTCTAAAACCTAACTAAAGTAGGTTGTAGCTCGTCAAATTGGACAAGTGAAAGGTCAATACCAACGCTGAGGAAGACTTTGGAGGAGTGAAAACAAGGTCAATATCAGCGCCGACGAAGAGTTGGAGCTAAAACAAGGTCAATACTAGTGCCGAGGACCAGGTTGAGGGCACT
This sequence comes from Sequoiadendron giganteum, assembly GCA_007115665.2. Classification (NCBI taxonomy): domain Eukaryota; kingdom Viridiplantae; phylum Streptophyta; class Pinopsida; order Cupressales; family Cupressaceae; genus Sequoiadendron; species Sequoiadendron giganteum. Next base: position 430,939,347 of record CM021110.1, on the reverse strand, counting down.
CAGGGAAAATCGACGACCAAGGGACAATGAGTATTGTAAGTTTGGCACCCCCATTCTCTTTAACCTGCAATTTTCATGCCTAGTTTCCAAAGATCTTCTTGCACATTGGCCCCCTATTCTCATAAAATGGTATAAGATAAGATAGAAAAAATAAAATAGCTTTGTCTTTCACATTTTTATAGTGATTACTAGAGGCACATAGACCAATTCTTCATAATAGATGAATTTGATCATACTTTTCCAATGATGCAACAGTTCAACTTTGGGGTTCATCATTTAGGCAATGACGGATCCCTACTCTTTCCATATGCTCTTTCCTTTCTATTTCTTCAAATGTATAGTTTATGTCTTATATTGTATTGAAATAGTTATTCCCACAACTTGTGTGGGACACCATACATTTGTAATTATCAATAAAAGACATTTGTGAAAATTTTGTGCAATCTTTCTCTTGTATACATTTGCATAATGAACTGCAATTCATTTGATAATACTTTTGTGTATATGAATGGAACTTAGTAGAATTGAATGTGTACCTTTATCTTTATTTTTGCAAAAACTATCCCAACTTTACTTGATTGAGTTAGAAGCTAAATTAGGTAAAAAAATTGGTGACATCTTCTATATGTTTGCTTGCTAAACATCCTCACCAGTTGCCTAAAATTATCCATTAGGCATGGTGTCGACTCTTGGAACTTGACAAGACTTGAGAAATAGTCTTAAATAATGTTGTAACTCATGCAAAATAGTGCATAACACCTACCAACCTTATTCTACCTATCAAATGACTCAAAAAAAACTAACTGTGCAAACAAAACTTATTCACTTAAAAGAAAAACTATCCTAACCTAGACTAACTGAGGAAAGGAATACCTAAATAAAACCATTAACTGGTTCATGAAAGTAGCTACCCTTTCTTTTCAACTTTTAATGCTCCATATGTTTGTGAGCATCAAAGAGGAAATGAAGACATGATAGATGTTTAACCAACTATTGCAATGCCTCATAAATGGAGAAAACAAATCCACAAATCCACTTACCATTCATGTTATCTTAAAATGGATAGGATAGTAGGATAGAGTCCTCATGCTTGGGTGCAATAATGACTTGTGATGCATTGATAGTTTCCATCCTAGTTAGATGCCTGATAGGACATCCCCTTGAAAGCTTTAGATTGGTTTTTCCTTTTTCCTCTTTTGGTGTGATCATATCCTTCATCTTACTCTTATGGTGCTCTTGTGGTACAAGAAATTGATTTGTAACTTCATGGTTTTCTTCTTCTTTCAAAGAACCCAATAAGGTTGATATAATATTATCATGACTACATTCTTCAAACCTTTCTACCTTTTTTATGGTTGTCTTGTTTCATGGCTAAGTTTAGATAAGAGAGAAGACAATTTGAATGATTAGAAATAACATCATTACCTTCACCTTACATGATAAATTTCCATGTTGATTCCTCATCCATGGTCAATGGACCATCCTCTTCCATTAAGATAGATAATAACTCATCAAAGCTATCAGCTCTTGGAAGGCTCTTAGGAACAGCTAGTCCAAGCTCAAAATCCTCATTAGTACACTCCAAATCAGGATTTTCTTCTTCAATGAGCGAAGGTAAATGTTCAAACAATGTAGTAGCCTCTTGCAACAAACTTTCATTTGTTATACCAACCTTAAGCTCTTTTGTACAATAGAAAGGAAGTTCCTCCAAATAGCTAAGATCTTGCAAATCAACTTCATGATAAGTTTCTTGACTTGAGAGAATAGACTCCTCATCAAGACCATATTCTTCCTCTTGATCCATGTTTGATTTTTCCTCTTTAACCAGCAACTCATCGAATTGTTTGATATCTTCTTGTTGCTTCGAATCTTCATCCTGCACAACAAAACAAGACAACTCATCAAATGGGAAGATCAACTCTTCCTTCTAACCCATCGAGTTTCCTTGTACCTTGATTTCCAACTAATCACCCTCGACTTCTACTTGAAAAAGTTTAGATTTTTCATTATTCACACCATTCATAGGCTTATAAACAATAGATATCTCTTTTGCCTCCTCATAACTGACCTCACAAGTTCTTTCCACTTGAGGAAGATCCTTAATCAGTTTTGAGTCTTGAATTGAAAACAAAAAATCTTGTTTCACTACTAGCTCGACCTCCTCCCATTTGAAATGATCAAGAAACTCCTCAAAAGCTTTAGGGAGTGTTGATAGAGGATTGGCTAGTATAGGAGGCTTTGATAACTCTTGAGGAAGAGAAGAAGTGATTTTCTTGAAGCTTGGGATTGTTAACACATGCTCTTCCAACTTAACAATTTCATCATAGTTGTCCATGTTAGATTCAACTGGTAAGGGGATTTGAAAGGGCTTCTCTTGGTTATGAATCAACTATTGGTTTGAAGAAAAACTTTTAAAACTTGGAATTTTAATTGGCTTAGATTCTACAACACTTTCCTCTTCTTGGTTGCATGCATTTGGACTACTAAAACCAACTGATATGTAATTAGAGTCACCATGGTGTTGTTTATATTGCCTCCAAAGGCTAATAATACTGAGTAAAACACCAAATCTCTCAGTATTTTGATGAGAAGTTCATCATACTAGTCCCACCAAGCATGCCAATAACTGTTATCTCTCAATATTGTACCCCTCCTAAGTTGCAGAACTTAACATATTGGTGAAACATGGGGATTTTCTAGGTTGTGGGTTACCTAGAGCAAAAAAGAACCTCCAAAGTAAGTTGGCTCTTATGGTAGTCACCTAAAACTACTTGTTGGGAAAAGGGTAAGGAGGAAACATGAAATAAAACTAACTCCTAGCGTGATGCACCAAATATTAAGGATTTGTAATGTTGTTTTGACACACAATGTGATCAATAAAACTCACTGCAATATACATAACTCAGTTTTGACATGTTTTGCATAAGTATTTCATAGATAGGCTTTGAAGTTTATGGAAAAACTCAAGTGGAACAACAAATGACCTTCCTAGAGGCTCGAATGTTTGACTTCAAAATTGAATCCTACATAGAACTGGTAGAACACAAACTATGACCTGCACAAACATGCACTTTTGTATAAAGGCTATGAGAAACTAGACTAGAACCAAGGATAAACATTATCATCATAAGGAAATATCAATAATTTCATGTTATCACACAATATCCAGTATTGAGAAGGAAAAATAGCTTGCTTTTATTGATTGAAAGGTAAAAATATAGCTAATACAAGTCTGTGAAAATGAGTTACAATGCTATCTTTTTCTTGAAAGCTCCAAAAATGAGCTACAATACTTGCTGAAAGAAGAAAGAACTAACTCCAAACTATCATTTGAAGTTACTTTATGCTTGCAAAGACGTTGCACAAAAATGTTAAGTAGATTTTATTTGTGATGGACACATTTGGACGGTAGTAACAATAACTTGCAATCTATCAAGACTTGATTACCTTATAACTTGTCAATTTCTAGCGATGAAATGATAAATTAATGTCACCTTCAGATCACATCACCATGAAAGAACTTCATCCAACATCCTTATGAGTGCAGGCACCACAAAATAGGTATTTGTCAGATTTTTCTTCCTCAAGCGAGGGAAATTCAGGAAGAGAAGAGGAAAGCGAGACATGTAGTAGGTCTAAAAGACGGAGATCAACTAGAGGTCAAAATATTAGAAGAAAATTCCGTAAACGCATGGAATTTTTTCTTACTGAAGGGGGGTCATGTTCTTATGATGATGAGAGCATAGGCGACATCTAGGTGCCCTTGAGGTACAAACATCTACGGAAACAATGGGTACCCAAGGAACTTCCTCCAATAAACACTGATCTTTGTGTCAACGAGAGGATATATCGCATAGCACCATCGTCATTACATGGTTTGGGCCTATTTTGCATGGACGACATAAAAGTTTGTTACGAAAAAGTTACTGAGTTGATGGAGTATGTTGGACCCTATTACAGTTACAAAGATTGGATGCAACTGGTTCGATATACACGAAGTATGCATAGGTATGCACTATCAGCAAATTATATACAACTAAAAGATAAGGATCAAAATAAAGGAGTGGCTAGGTACATTGATGGGAGGCCAAAAGCATCAGGGAATATTGCAGGGTTTATAAATAGTACATGACCTGGGTCAACAAATAAGCAACCCAATTGTATATTCGAGGCACGAGAGGGAAACCGTGTATTCATATGTGCGATAAAATCAATAACTGCAGGGGAAGAGTTGCTAATCGATTACAATTTGAATCACTTAGATACAAACACAATTACTATGGGGGTGGTATGTACTATATATATACCATTTTACCCAACCTCCAATTAATGACTCCAATATACCATTTTATTATTATGTTTTTTTTCGTAAGTCTATTGGTTTCATTTCGGTAATGTTTTTAATATTTATTTTTTGTTACAGCGGGACATTGATCATACGAGGAAGGCTCCAGCCCAGAGCATAGATCATGATCCATCTTCAGGCGCTTCTATCCGACAGGTTTACTTCATTGTAATTGTACAAATTAGATATGAGCAAAATGTTTTATTATTATGTTTTTTTCATGAGTTTATTGGGTTAATTTTGATAATATTTTTAATATTCTTGTTGCAGTTGGCTGATCGGGGAAAGGCACCAGTAGTACAGGAGACCATCCATATGGAGGTGTAGTCACTATTATGCGATGATGACATCACATTTTCCACAAACCCTGTGGATATGATGAGGAAGGCCCAAAAAAAATGCAATCAAGAAATCCTTCAGTTGGTATTCGTAGTGGCTCAAACAGATGAGATAAGAGAAAGGGTTAAAATATTGTCTGAGAGAGCACAAAACTTGGAAGTAAGCTGTCATAAGATCTTTAATTATAACATAAGTTCATTCATGGTTTTATATTTTGTACTCTTTTATGTCATGAACTAAAATATGTGTTGTTTTTATAGGATTATTTGCGTCCTCATGATCATGCTGCTAGCCGTGATCAAGGTACTGCAAGTGTTTCCCGGGAAGTAGGGGATGGTACAAGTGTCAATCCTGATCTTCCTGCGCATACAACACATCATTTGACCCCATCATCTATGCCTATATTGTCGTCTGAAATGTCGGCAACACATACCATGCAGGCATTCAATAGTCCACCCTCTGGCAGTGAACACATGCCACTACATGTGTCAGTACCTGTGGATGCAGAGGCCACTACTACTGGTGATGTTTTAGCAGCATTTCCTAGATCTTCCCATATTACTAGTACGGGAACATTTCCGGTCACATTTGTGGTGACCGAGGATTTCCTTCCCATAAAGATAGAGAAGGTCCCAAGTACTTTAAAATGTTTTAATTATTATTATTATTTTTTTAAGTGCTAACAGTGGGGATAGCGCCCTATTATATTGATTTACAAAATGGCAATATTTGCCTACATTATAATTGTAGGAAATGATGTTTTTTAATAAACATCTAAGTGATATTTCATTGGAGCTCTTCGGGCCCACCATACGTACACGGTGGAATGCCCAAAATAAAGATTTAAAAGATGAGCTCATTAACCATTTAGTTGTGTTGTTCGGTGATAAAACATTCAACTGAACCAAGGTCCTTAAGAAAGCTGGTACCTATCTAAAGTATGTGAGGGACCAATATAGGTCACATTTAGAGAAGAACAGAAAGTACGAGCGTCCCCCCATGATTCCGAAAAGGGAGTGGAAGGACTTGGTGTTGGACGGAAAGGAGAAGGCTGAAAAGAAGAAAGGAAAGATACTACTGGGCCAAGGAAGGTATGTAATACTATCAACAATTTAATTATATACTGATTAATCTTTCTTTTTACATAATCTAACATATTTCAAATTTTTCATAGGCTACCTGACACATCGAAGGAAACAAAAGCAAGACTAGATAAACACGGGCAGCACAAACTTGGCTCTGGTGGTTATATGAAAGTAGCCGCACGATTTGTAAGTATCAATAAATGAAATATTGCATCCAAATAATAAATTGCAAACAATTTTGGTTTTATCACATCATAGAAGCAAAATTCATGATCGCATGCAAAAATGCAGGGCTTTGATTTCAACAAAGTGCCCACACAAGAGGACCTAAAGATTGCCTTCGACCAAGGCTATGGAGCCCTGACTGAACAACTAAGAGTCTCGACTAGACAAACACAATCTTCCACTGCATCCAACACACAAGTAAATAAACTCAATAAAGTTTATTTCAAATTGAATACTTGTGCAATCTGTTCAATATTAATTTCCACCATAATAATGTGCCTATTTGTTTTACACAGATAAGCAATGATAATCCTGCACATGACATTGGAATGTATCCTGGTGAGGGTGGAGCACAACCTACTGATGAAGGCCATGGTGTGCATCCCAGTACTAGATGTATTCATGTGCTATACAAAACACAGTATGGATTAATACAATTAAACATCTTTAATTGCATTTAGTGTATTAATGAATGTAACCTTTCGTGTTTCAACTTTAGAGCATGTAGAGAGTGATCAACATGTTGAGCATGATCAGGCTAGATAAGATCAGGAACATGATGTGGCTCCATCAGGCAAGCAAGACCACTCTAATGTTCTTTTAAACATTTTTAATTGCAATTGGTGTATTAATTAATATAATCTTTCATGTTTCAACTCCTGATCAAGATTTAGAGGGTGTTCAACATGTTGAGCATGAGGCTATAAGACAATATCAGGAACATGATGTGGCCCAATTAGGTAAAGAGCATCACTCTGATGTTCTTTTAATTAATGAAATATGTGTAACAATAATAATAAAACATATCAATTTAACTTTTATTTGCTATTGCAGCAGACCCCCCTTGCAGTCGCGTCCATGTGGTTGTGAGTACACAACTAGGCGTACATTAAGATCATGAGTAGAGCTCAGAATAACTCAAGGGGGGACAAATGATTTTGAAAACGATACTCCACTTCAGCTTTTTTTAGCTACAAAAAAGAAACAAAAAAAAAGTTATTGTAATCATATTATGACAGCCATATTTTTGATAATATGTAAAAACTGAAAAAGTGAAATATGTTAATGAATGAATTTGAATATGTTAATGAAAAAATGTTATATGTTATTAATGGATGAATGAATGATTAATGTTATATGATTGGGTATGGGAAATTGAGAGTGATGTGAGGTGGGGGGAGGGCCAAATGAGCTTCCACCTTCACGTGGTTGGCCCTGTTAAGTAGATATTATTAAACTACTCTCAAAACAAAGTGAAGCTCAAAAAGGTAAGTAATGCACTTTTCAATATAAGAAATGCATCGTTTGAAGCATCAAACCAATCTGCAAAGATGAAAGAAAGTGCTAACTTTTCACTATGAACATTGTGTTGTGTGTGGATTTGGTTTCAAAGCTCTGTTGATGGAGATGGCTTGTATGACAGCCAAGAAAATAGTTATCATTATTGCTGCTACAAATAGGCCTCATATTGCTGTAATAGTCTTGATCTTTCAACGAATAGGTTTTTAAAAAAAAATGCACTTTCTTGTCGAATTTATGACGAACCTCAAAAACGTCCGACGAATTTGTAATGTATCCAACGAAGTTTCGCCGTAATGACTTGCCTATTTCGTCGCTCATTCAATGCACTTTTGTCGCTATTTCAATCTAAGCTATGTCCCTAAGACTCCTGGCGATGTAATCTTATCGGCGTCATATAGCTGCTCGGGTAGACCTTCAGAACTTACTTCGATGATATATGTCTTGCCGATATGCTTCCCTTGATGAGACAATATGTGTATCTCGTCGATGAAAAGTTATCGCTGAGATAGAAAACCAGTCCTCCCGATATATCTTCTCAGGCAATTTTGATCGCTGTAATAGTCTTCATCTTTCATCGATATGCCTACATTTCAATGAATAGGTTTTTTTAAAAAAAGTGCACTTTCTCATCGATTTTACGACGAACATCAAAAAGCGTCCAACGAATTTGCAATGTATCTGACGAAGTTTCACCGTAATGACTTGACTATTTCGGCACTCCTTCGATGAACTTCTGTCGCTATTTCAATCTAAATTATGTCGCCAAGACTCATGCCGAAGTAAGCTTATCAACGTCATATAGCTGCTTGGGTAGACATTTAGAACTTTCTTCGATGATATATGTCTTGCTGATATGCTTCCCTCGGTGAGACAATATGTGTATTTCACCGATGAAAAGTTATCGCTGAGACAAAAAACCAGTCCTCCCGATATATCTTCTCAGGCAATTTTGATCGCTGTAATAGTCTTCATCTTTCAATGAATAGGACTTTTAAAAAAAAGTGCACTTTCTCGTCGAATATATGATGAACCGCAAAAACGTCCGACGAATTTGCAATGTATCCGATGAAGTTTCGCCGTAATGACTTGCCTATTTCGTTGCTCATTCGATGAACTTCTATCACTATTTCAATCTAAATTATGTCGCCAAGATTCATGCCGAAGTAAGCTTATTGGCATCATATAGCTGCTCAGGTAGACATTCAAAACTTACTCCAATGATATATGTCTTGCCGATATGCTTCCCTCACTGAGACAATATGTGTATCTCACCGATGAAAAGTTATCATTGAGACAAAAAACCAGTGCTCCCGATATATCTTCTCAGACAATTTTGATCGCTGTAATAGTCTTGATCTTTCAACGAATAGGTTTTTTAAAAAAAAGTGCACTTTCTCGTCGAATATATGACGAACCGCAAAAACATCCAACGAATTTGCAATCTATCTGATGAAGTTTCGCCGTAATGACTTGCCTATGTCGTTGCTCGTTCGACAAACTTCTGTCGCTATTTCAATCTAAATTATGTCTCCAAGACTCCTGCTGATGTAATCTTATCGACGTTAGATAGCTGCTCGGGTAGACCTTCAGAACTTACTCCGATAATATATGTCTTGCCAATATGCTTCCCTCATGCTTCGTCGATGAGACAAGATGTGTATCTCAAGGATGAAAAATTATCACTGAGACAAAAATCCAGTCCTCCCGAAATATCTTCTCAAGCAATTTTGATTGCTATAACAATATTGATCTCTCAACGATATTGCCAATACGTCGAATTTGTGTCGTAATGGCGACAGACTTACGTTGTTAATCCAATAGTTTGGTGAAGGTATGCCTCCCATCATCCGAGCACTGTTCATCACGCGATCGACAAATTTGGCATCGCGATTCCGATGAGCGTGCATCATGAGGTCGATGTTTTGCAGCCCCTTGGGATGTAGACGAAATTTGAGCGACGACGCTGACTTTTGTTAATCGTCGGCCGACCGACAATTTATCGTTGAGATTACAACGAAAGGCCATCGGAAATTGGGGTCAAATCCTGTAGTGGAAGAAGGCATAATGGAGGTCTGAAACCCTAAAAAATTTACTATTGAATCCAACTAGGACTCATTCACCAAGCTAGGTGATTAAATCTAGTGTCAAGAAAACTATGTTGGAACAGGTTTAAGAGAAAAGGGTAATTATATCTAGAAAAACCTTTGACAAATAGGTATAGTGGAAAATCAGTCCACTTCTAGATTTCTAGAAATTCAAAATTGGATTCTATAGCTCTCAGTCTACTTTGTTGTTCTCAAATTAGATCTAGGTTCAAAACTGCATAATTCAACATGTAACTATTCACCGGTTTCCTCCAAGACTTGTTCACAACCTTGAAAACTTTAACTTTCTTTAGCAACTTGATGATAAATTTTCCAATCTTGCTCTTTGATAAAGCAACCGAGACATGCACATCACATACAAAGAGAGGGAAAAATGGTTGTGGGGTTAGAGAATGGGGGTTTTCCTTAGTTAAACCCCTTGTGGGTAATTAAACCTTGAAATAGAAAGAAAATGTAAAGGAGAGTGATGATTGAACAAAAGGTGATGTTTCAACTCACCTAACCCTTCTAATGAATGTTTGAATAATTCCCAAGACCTTGCATTATCTCTTGAGACCTAAAGATATGAGTCCTAAATTGGGGGTTGATCATAACTGGGAATATGTTATCTATTATCCTGCATATACTATTTTGGGAGTGTATGGTGCTACTGTCTCACCTCACCTACTACCAAAGTGTGTGCCAAAGAGAATTAGTTTCCTTGAAGTAATGTGGAAATTGGGAAGTGTGGAAAACAAACACTTGATGGATCAGGGAAAAGGAACTTTTTCCCCTTCCTACACATGCTTCTCTGATTTTGTGATGACAAAGGGAGGCTAGAATAAAATAAATGATATACTAAAAAAAAATTCACATGAAGAGAGCAGGGGATAGGGATTATTATGATCTCGAAGGCTTCATAGCATAGTTAAAGTTAAGGAACCAAAGCTCCAAATTTGAGCATATTTTCCAGTACCCTGAGGATGTAATAAGGAATATTTTTTATCTTTTGGAGCAAGATGATAAAAAATAAAAATAGATTTATTTTAACAAAATGAAAAGAAAGGTAAAGTAAAAGGACCCTAATTTCACTACTCTTGCACAAATCCCAAATATAATACAAAGAATGGAACATATGTTCCAAAATTTTAAAACAGTGGTTGGCCACCTTGAGGGTGAAAGGATGATTTAGGATAAAGGGAAAGCCCCCATGGAAGAAGAATAGGGTGGGGAAGAAATCCTTGTTATGGAGGAGAGGCCCACATCTTTGCCTCCTAAGGAATTTAAAATAATTTTTTTCATAAGGAGAACAAACAAAGCAAAGAAAGATGATTCAGTTGATGGTTCCTCTCAACAAGGACAAAATACCTCTTTCTCCAATGCCAAAAGTGTCACAACCATCTCCTCTCAGGTCAAACTTGAGCCTTAAATTGTGGATGTTGATGCCCCATCACAACATGCCTCACCACCGAAAGAACCACCTTAAAAGAATAATTTTTTTGAACCATTAGGTTTCATGGATTATGATGATGATGATAAATCTGATGAAGAAATTTAGGTGTCTGAGGAGAAAATACAACAGTGAATGCCTTTTGCTCCGATAGTTTTTGTGCCACAACAATTAGGTATGAGGTTCAACAAGGCTAACCTTACTGGGATTAACAAAAATGATGATGTTAGGGTGGAAGTGTGCACAAGATTCATGGATGATGTTTCATTTTTGAAATCTCAAGCTTTCATGGAATTTTCCTATAGGGCTAAGAAGGATGAGTATGTTACTGCTGTGGCTCAACAAAGAAGTCTTCATCTAGAGTTTGTTGAGGAAACCATTCAATCACAGTTCCTAAAGGTGATGAAATCCAAATTTCATGGAATGAATGTACTAGAAGGAAAAGCCCTAGCTAGAAATAGTGGTGTTTTGTTGTTATTAGAATGGGATCTAGCCTCTATCATTTTCTTTCATATGATAAAAAGGTGTAATAGGCATCTCTACAATTTTGAGGAGGAAGCTATAATTACGCTACAAGGATTTGCATTCAGTGAGTAGTGGGATACATTTTCTATATGGGCCTTAGCTCCAAGTACAAGAAAGCCAGACATTGCAGAGCTTGCACCAAACTATAGGGGAAGCTTGATAATAAAGAGATTGTTAGAGATATCATCTCTTGAGATAAACAAATATGTTAGTAAATTTTTCTCAGTTTACAAGAGCTACAGTGGAGTCTATAGAGAAGGAGCAGTTTAGGAAGAAATATAATGACTTTTTGGTTGAATATGGAAAGACCGAACAACAAAAGATGCAGCTACAAACATAGATAGCATTATCAAAGGAGAATTTACAAAATTTTCAATCAAGAGAACAAATGGAGACTGGTGTTGATTCTCCTACTACTCCACTTGATCCAACACACGCTGATTTTGTCTCTTCAACAAGTTCTTCATAGGAAATTATGCCATACAATATGGGAACTATACCTATTTTAGTGGTAGATCTAGGTCATGATCGCGTCCCATCTATTATAAGGGATGATAGTAACATAAAAACTCTACAAGATTGGAGAAAGGAAACTAATGATGTCATTTCAAATCAGGTTGTTTCAATTTTTGAGGGACATGATATGGATACGCTAAAGAGGAACATGGATATGATGGCTCATGTAGAGGTTATCCCAGTAGATTTTGATAAGGAAGCCAATGAGGTTGTTACCAAATATTCACCTTATAGAAAAAAGGCTAATAGAGTCATGGGCATCAATTGGACCACTAAGGATGAATTCTAGGCCTGGAAAAAAAAATACTTGGATGTATTGGAGGAATTATTACAGTTATGGGGTGGTGAGTGCAACTTATAAACATGGTGAATAATGGATGGGAGAGAAATAATGCATAGGTTGGAAATAGTGTAGATTAGGCTTTTATTGAATTATTGCAAAACATTGTTCTCTCCCTAACATGGAAATTGGTGGCATAAATGCTGATTTAAATTGGTTAGTTCTATATATTTCCATTACTTTTCATGATTTTAAGTTTTGCTGATTGGGCATGCACATGGAAAAAAATTTGCTCGCAAGGAGGATAGTTTGGAGTTGCTGCAATGAATGAAAGATTCCTTTTGGAAGGCGGGTGTATCTTTCTTAGCAAAATAGAAATTATTTTTTTCTTATATACTTTTCCCCCACTTTGCAAAGTGAAAATGTAACTATTTGGGGAATTTTGAAATTGAAATTGAAATGTACGTCAAATGTAAATGTGAGTTTATTTGTCATTTGGCTCGATGTTTTTTGCTCCCATATTTCTATAAATGGGAATTCAAGACCAATTACACAGGTCTTTTGATGGTTAAGAAAATTTTGAGCTCATGTATGAGTAATTTTATAAATTTCAAGCATAGAGAGATAGATTAGTGTTGAGTCTTAGGAATGTATTCATACCTTTAATAGAATTAATGGTTTTACAATAGAATTTGGTATATGAATGATAAGTGCATATTGCTAGATTAGTTTCTCTCCTCTGTAATGTTTTCTTGTGAATTATAAATAAAGGGATCAAGGTTCATTTATTCATCTTCAATCATTTTGGTCGAATGTGTGATTTCATTTTTTCTTTAGTTCAAAGAGCTAAGTGCTTAAAAGATATCATGGATTTGCAAGTGAAGTTCAAGGATTGCTAAGAAGTTTCTATTTTATGATACATCGAGTTGTGTGTTACAAAGTAATATACAATAGTATACAAATACTTGTTTCCATTTTCCCATGTATTACAGGTTATTGCATATGTGAGTTTGTCAACCATAGATAATGCATTGGTCAATTTCTTTGGTTATCTTTTATGTTAGTTAGCTTTCCTATACCTAAAAAAGAAAAGAAATCTTCATGATTTTTTTTGACACACCTGTAATTGTCATAGAGTGGAATGAAGTATTGTTCATTCCTTTCTATAGTTACAATTCGTTACAGGGTTTTCCAAATCCTTAAAGAATTTTGTCTATTTTCATTTGAGAGGAATGTATCTATTTGATTCAATGTTTGTGAAAAATGGCACAAGAGTATCATGTAGACATTGTCAAGATCACCCTCTTAGGTTTCATAGAGCCTGAAGAGTAGAGATCGATCCTAGAAAGCTAGTACTTGCTCATTGGCCAATTGCCACCACTATTTACCATTGAGTTGTGGTGAATTAATAGATAATGAATGGGACTAAGTTTGGTTTAAAAAAAATAACCGATAAATTGGGAACTATGTTGGGGACATTTCTAGTCCAACATCTGTAGTTCTGATCTAGTATTGTTAGAGTCAATTATTTGATTGTTCTTCATTGCTTAAAGAATATTTGGTTCAAATTTTCATAATATAAGTCACATCTAGTTTTATGCTTCAAATTCTAGTTCATTCCTCCATCTTCTGTGAGGTTATGTTCAAAGTATTCTCTAATATTGCAAGTGGAAATTTTAAGTGTGATACATTTCTATTTCCCAGTAACCTGGGTGGTGACTTTGAGGACTCTTGTGCTAGTGCATGAATAATTTCCCAAAGAAAAGGCGAGAAAGAGAAACTTTCGAAAGATGATTTGACACCATGAAGAGCACCATAAGTTATATGAAGAAGCACGTCAATCTGCAGTAGGAATCTGAGTTTTCAAAGGACAAACAAACAACTTGGGTCAAGAGACATGGGGAATCAAGTAAGTCTACTAAACTTCATGTTGATACATCTCCTACTTTAAATAATGAAGTAAATAGTGAAAATGTTCATGAGGAGGCACATGAAGTTGAGGTGCCTAATGTAGATCAAGAAATTTTTCCCACAGAGGAATGTTTTGACAATGAAATTGATGTGTCAAGAGAAGAAGATAGGTGGGAATTATGGGATAAAAATATGAATTTATTGGGTATGTGTAGGATCATGATGGGAAAAAAAGTGGCGATATGTAAGTGATATGATGGCCCATGTGGCTGACAACATGTTTTTTTACCCAAAATTGATGAATGGGGGTTTTCCTTGGTTAAACCCCTTGTGGGTAATTAAACCTTGAAATAGAAAGAAAAAGGAAAGGAGAGTGATGATTGAACAAAAGGTGATGTTTCAACTCACCAAACCCTTCTAATGAAGTGCTATAATATGCTTGAAATGACCACAATAGATGTGGTTCTTCATTATTGCTTGAAGGAGATAGATCTTGAATGCAAAGCTTAATTTTATCATGATCTCTACACACTAATTGTAAGCACAATAACAAACATGAAGAATGTGATCTTTGACATGATGATTGATGCTTGAAGAATGCTCTTGAAAGCTTGATATTTCTCCATTAAAATCCCTGCATTCTCTTGCTCAAATTCTCTTGTGAACTAAATGAATTCTTGAATTCTTAGGAATTCTAGGATGTTAATATTGCTATGATTGAAATGAGTGAAAGAACCTTTTATTTATACCCAACTATGCAATAATCCCTGAAATTACAACACTACAAGCCAACATTGGATCTTGGAGAATAAAATCCCACCAAAGATTTAAATTAAATTTTATTTTTGAGTTAAGGGGGACTCATTCACCACCTTGGGTGAATGGGTCTGACCTCAGTGGACTCATTCACCCAAAATGGTGAATGATTCACACCTTAGGGATTTGAGGTGGCTTTTAAGGGATTTGATGTTTTAAATGCCATTTTTTGGGATTATCCTCAAAAGCACACCAAAATATGGCTTGTGTATGTAAAATTGGGCTAATTAAAGCATAAGAGATCCCAACTATTAATGAAAAGCCAAGAGGAATGTGAGAGTGTGTTACTACACTTTACAACACACCAAATAAGGAAAGGCTAAGAGAAATTATGATGGAAATAAAGTTAATTATGCTTAGAAATTCTAGAAAAGTGTGAAAGTGTGTTGCAACACTTTACAACACCTTTACAAGGTATCATTAAATTGAATTAGCTCACAAAGGCCTAAAACATAATGTGAATGTGTTATGCACATTACAACACTAAATCAAGGCCAAACTGAGCCAAAATCCACAAGAAGGAGCTAAGAAAGCACAAAAAAGGCTAAGGACCCTTTTTTCGACATTACATTAGCTTGTCTTAATTCTTGGGTACAAATGATAAGGTGTAGATGACCATGTATATGATTATGATTGTTGTATATATCCAAAATTGATATATAAATAATCTATTTAATTTTTCTTTCTTTGTGTGAGATGGTATTCACAAGGAGCTTGTATCCATTAAAGTTGATTAAATATATCCAAATCAATTCTATATTATGCCATATATTATTGTTTCTTGGCAAGGATATTTGAGGTTA
Source organism: Sequoiadendron giganteum (assembly GCA_007115665.2). Lineage (NCBI taxonomy): Eukaryota > Viridiplantae > Streptophyta > Pinopsida > Cupressales > Cupressaceae > Sequoiadendron > Sequoiadendron giganteum. The sequence continues at coordinate 430,923,666 of CM021110.1, read as the reverse complement.
TATGCTAAAAGACACAAAAAAATTATTAAAAATCATACCTTTTTAGTTTAAATGAGGACATATGTGTGTGATTCATATTATCATAATTTAGATTATGATAATTTTGAGAGATAATTTGAACAAAGTATTCTAAACATACTCATAAATAAAAGTAATAAATTTTCTAATACTCTTATTAAGTTCCTAAGACCAAAGTAGTTTAATCTTGAAATTGATTGTAGGTATACATTAGGTGACTAGTTACACCACAAAGATAGGATAATAATTATTTTTTATGAATTTTAAGTGAAACCACATACTCTTCATCATTTAGTTATTGATAGAGTATATTTCATAGGAATTATCTGGAAACTCAATTAAATTGCTATGGTATAGTTCAAGAAACATAAAAGAGGTTCCTTATTTACATCTATAATGATGTTTTTAAATTTTATTATAATTTATGAGGGTCTTGAATGCCTAGAGTCAAATTTGATGGAGTACAAGATTCAATTCCAGAAAGCAAGAAGGTTTAACCTAGAAAAGTTTATTGACGAAGTCAAGAAATAGGTAGGAAGATTAGGCTATGCGCATCATTTTGACGGGCCTAAGAATTTAATATAAAATTTCTTGAGAAAATAAATTGTAAGGAGGAGGGATAATTGGTTGCATATTTGTATTATTAAAAAAATTATCATTGATGTGAACGACCAAGGTGCATTTGATAACGTCAAGGAAACTATTACCAAAATGGGGTTGATTCTATGGAATGTAGATACCCTATGAATTACATCTTTAGTTGTTGCTCCTAAATTTGTACCCATAGTAAGTGTTATGGAAATTGGACAACTAGGTAACTAGGCCATGAGATTGGGTACTTAGTTGGTTATAGGAGATGAATACCCCACAAATATTGTACCATAAGAGAATATCCGATTGCTTGTTAAACATGATATTACTAAAGGTAGTGGAGAAAATGAAGTTGAATATTAGTAGATAAAGCAACTTATTTTGTTATTTCAAAGAATTAGTATTAGTGATAACCTTTTTGAATGTGTTGGTTTCCTAACCTATAGTTTCTAGAGATTTATTAGGTATTATGGTAAAAATTGTTGAAGGGTTAGCCAAAAAATGAGAGAGGTATTAAGATTGCCTTCTCCCACACTTTTGTATGTATAAAACCAAGGTGGGTAGCCCTTTTACAAAAATAACTATAAATACACATTGTTATTATATCAAAATTATAAGAAGATATGAATCTTCACAAACCATGACGGATTTATATGTTACATATATAAAGAGTTAGCTATGTATAAAATTAATGGTTATATATGAACTAAAACAATAATTAGACATAAGTTATAGCTCACTTGATATTTTTATTTTTGAAATGTGTTTAGGTCTGGAGGGATGTACACAAATATGGAATGGTGCTTACTTTATAGTTCTCAAAGTCATAACATAGTTATCCTTTAGCTCTAATGACATATATTATAGGTGGTCATGATTCCTTTTCTAAATATTATTAAATTAGAATAATATAAACTAAGAATTTCCCATACACATGAAGTTCTACTTAATAATCTATCTATATAACATAAAATTTCTCATTATTCTCCATGAAATAATTTTATATTTCTCCTTGAAAAATAACTAACATAGATAAATAATTCAGCAAAATAGTTGTGCATGAAGAAACTCATAATCCTTGATTATTCATTTCAAAAAATTATTACATCACAAATGGATATGAGAACACAATATGACATGTATTCATATAATATCAACTATAAATGACATATTATATAACAAAATACTTGTACAAACACTAAAACAAGGTATTTCCTATAAAAAACTCTATGCAACTTTTATATCCTTCTTTTTCTAACCTCCTTTACAATTGATACATATCCATTATATAGAATAAATATCCATGAAAGCTCATGGAAGGGAGACACATGTGACTTTGCAATCAACTTGATGAAATCTAATTCCACAAATGAGTGCAAAAACATGTGAATGACTTGAAAGTTATTAACAAAAACCTAGAAATAGGGTGATGAATAACTTAGAGCTAGATCATTTTTGACCCACCCAAATTAAATATTTACCTATTGCATGTACTCATGGTGGTTGGGAATAAAATCTTAGAAGGGTCCCTCTTGATTGATTGGACCATAACCATGAATGCTGGATATTTTGATTCATCAAGTGCATCCATCCTAGATATCCTAGACATAGAGAGGTATAAGTGAATAATTATTAATGCCTAAAACTGCTAAAAAATCAAAGTTAAGTTCTTACATGACCAATTTTTTTAGGCCACAAATTTTATCTCAAAAACAGAAAATATGATGGTGACAATACTTAGTAGGGCCTATATCTATAAGAAAATCATTACGATCTTTCTTTTTTAGTTATAAGTTGTAATCTATAGATAAAATTATATGTATAAAAGTAGATATGGTTAGTACAAATACTATAAATATTGGTGCACATTTATGATTTCCGTTAGATCAATTTATCAAGGAATCATATCTAATCTTGCATATTATTTGAAAATAAAGTCATGTGATGAAAATATAAAATATGAAAAAAAAGCAAAAGAAAATGTAGAAATGCAGTATTCAATTTCTTCATATTTTATATGAATTATATTGATATTCCTCCCAAAAGGGTCAAAATTATTGGGCTCTAATGTATGCATGAGAGACCAACATGCGCTAGAATGGACCAATAGTTTTATTTTAACTATTAAGATGCAAATATATACCAAAAAGGTCCATATTGATAATCAATAACATCCTATTGAAAAAAATCAAGAGAACCGTTTGAATAGTAATAAACATATAATAATAATAATAATATTGGGTGTTGATTTATAAATGCATTAAAATATTGCTTTTATATAGCCTCTAAAATATAATTTCCGGAACTACCAACTTACCCGTATATAACTAATTTCTAAATAACCAAAATAAATAAGTCATTAAGGTGACTTTATTAAGGCATGCCTTAATATTACAACACCTATTCTCTTAAGGTTTACATTCCACAACAAAAAATGTTTATTGAAAAAACAAATACATACTCTTTAGAAAAAAAATATTTGCAAAAATAGATCCTAAACCTAGTGTAACTCCATCAAGTTGCCTTATAACCCTTAGAAAGGTATATATCTCAAGCTATATTTTTTAGTTCTTGGATTACCATTCTTTTGAAATCCTGAATCACATCCCTTGAATTATTGGATGATATTTTATTGCTCCATCAAGTTGTGTCATGACCCTCAAAAGGGTATAATTTCCTAGATCCATAAAATCCCAAACTATCTAGAAAATAATCTATATTGAGTTCACCAAATATCTACATGTATTCAAAATGAAAAAATGACAATATATTAATTCTTCAACCCTATCAACATCAAAAAAGAAAATAAAAAATAATATATGTTTCTTATAGAAAGTATCATTTCTAAGTGAGAAGCTAGCTTGAGATGATTAAAAGAATTTCAATCTCCAATAGTGAAGGCTTAAAATAAGAATCCATCCCTAGTATCTTCAAAACAATAATATTAAACAAAAGAACCATTTGGGCAGTCCTTATAGGCCTCAACATAGGGTAATATAACATGATTTGATTTTTCTTTGATTTTTCCCTTAAGATCGTCATTGACTCAAGCTTTATAAGGCCAAGATGTGTGACCCTTTTGCTTGCAATAGTAATGTTCATTTTTATTTGTATTATTTCCTTGTTTTATTCTCATGTTGAGAATCAACATCTAAGTTTGTTATTTTTCTTTTATTGAAAGGGCTCAAATCATATCTTCTAGTGTTTGAGAAGTTATTAGTGTAAAAATAACATTATTATAATTTGAAAGAAAATTATTGAACAAAATAGCCTAACATTTTCATCATCTACTAGAACATTGAATTATGCTAGTTTTTTGATTAGTGACATCAAATTTCTTATGCCATTTGACATAGTGATTTTATATTCCATTTTAAATTTAAATAGTTGAAGTTTTATAAAAAACTTTGCATTAACTAATTTTTCTCCAAATACTTTATTGAAATTATCCCAAAATTTTGATGATGATTTGTCGAAATCTACTAGATATAATTCAGTGTGGAAAAAGACATGATCATTAATATCTTTAGATTTATCATCTCTTTTATATCATTCCAATAATTTATTTACATTTATAGATGATATTTCAATCCCATTTACTATTTCCCATAAATTTTAATTTATTACATTTGAATTTTTTAGTTTTCAAAAATAAAATTTAAAAATAAAATCTCCATTTAAAAATAATACAAATTACTCTCAATCTTTATCACTTAAATTTTTTACTATGAATTAATTTATAAATGTATTATTTAGAATCTTAAAAAAAAGGTACGATTTTTTTAATTGTTGAAGGCTGGCAAGTGAAGCATTATATTGGAGGTTGTTGCTGGAGAAAATCATCTGACCAATCTGCAGCATGGAAGGACACCATGATACCCCTCATTATTTTTTCTTCATATTTTCTTTCAGTGGGAACTTATCTTTTATCATGGTCATTTAAAAAAAAAATAGTTAAAAAGATTCTTTATTTCAATTGCAATTAGTTGCAAAGATCATATTGTTTTATGTTTTTTATGTTTACTACTATGTTTGTTGAATATCAAATTTAGATGTAATATTTGTTTTTCATACAACAATATATAAATAACTTTTTTTTTTGTGATTAATCTTTGTGAATTTTTTTTTCCTTTCCAGTAATTGTACTGCCTTCACAATTCTCACAACTGTTTTGATATTATATTGAAAAATTCAAAAGCACTACATTTCTATAGTAATAAACAGAAAATGATAATAATATTATTGAGAGTTGATTCAAAGAATGCATTACAATATGACTTTTATAAAACTTGTCAAAAATAATAAAAATAAAAAAATCACTAAAGTGACTTAATTAAGATAAATCTTAGAATTCCAACAAGATTTGTACAGTTGAGATCTATAAATATTGTTGTCTATTGATGCCGCTTTGTATGCCGCAGTTGTGTTATGTGTCGCTTGGGATTGACAATCTGTTATAAAAACAAGAAACCAGAATGATAAGAGTGAACAAAAGACCAATTTATTCAAGTGCCAAAACTATTGAATGGTTAAATTTACCTAATAATCATTTCATTTTATTGAATTTTTTGAAAAATTTAAATATAGATAAATTGACTCTCGCCATATTGTCAATGCAGGCCTATTTATTTGAGCAGAGAAATTCATGAATATTATAAAACAAAGGGTCTATGTTAGAGAAACGATTCTATATGATAATCTATGTGCTTGCAACTTTTTCAAAATAAAGAATGTAGAGAGTTTGAGCTTTGTCTAATCAATTGCTGGACATTTTTGCAATGACAGAAAGTAAATTGGCTGTTATCTTTTTACTTTAGAAAATATTAAATTATCTGTGATTGATAAACCGTTACAGAAAACTTAAATGCACTGACCGTATAAGATAAGTAATTCCAACACTTATTTGATAATTAAACAGCGATTGAAATAATTGCCACCCTAAGTTTTGATCAAAATCTTAATCATAAAATGACTGAAACTTTCGTAACAATGCAGATATATTTTCTTTTTCAATCAGAATAAGAGTAAAAAGACAAGAATCGTGATCCCTACCCTGAGTACCAAGAGGTTGGAAAGTGGAAACCCGTCTCTTAAATACTTTGAGTTGTTTAAAAGAAAGACAAAGAGAGTTGCTCAACCCATGTTGTTGATGAATATTAACTCTACTTCCTAGAATGTGAGGGGCCTAGAATCTCGAAAAAATAAATATTTGGTGAGAAGGTATCTAAAAATAGAACAAGACAAAGACTTTGTTCTCCTACAAGAGATAAAGGCCGCAGGGTTCACCCTTGAAACCACCATGAATTTTCCTTGGAACAACTCCTCTTCCCTGGTCTCCAAACATGAGAGAGGAAAAGGGGGAACCACTATACTAATGGCCAAAATATGGGGGTAATATCTCACTAATAATGGAGTGTATCATTGTAATAAGGAAGTCTAGGCAACCTTTGAGAAGGAAGGATCCAAATTTGGAGTCTTCTCAATCTATGCCCCAAATGACTATAGAGAATGTATAGAGTTCTAGCAATGGCTTGCAACCCTTCTCAAAATACCTTGGATATTTGAGGGGGACTTAAAAATGGTAGAGATTATGGAAGTCAAAAGAGTTGTCCTTGGCATAGATTGGAAAGGGAATGAAAAATAATTTTGGATGAGATTCAAAAACAAACTCAACCTAATTGATCCCATAGAGAAAAAGAAGGACTAATGCAATTCTATATGGTACACTTTGTGAAATGCAAAAAAAGGGAGAAGGAGGATGTACTATACATTAGATAGTTTTTATGCAAACAAAGATTGATACAACTTTACCCCTCTTGACGGGGGTCAAAGTGTGATGTTTTACCATTACACACTCTCTCATCATCACCCGATCCAAGACACTTTAATCTTGAACTCAACAAGGAAGAAAGAAGGAGGAAGGAGAAAAAATTCATCCTCAATGTTAGCCTACTAAAGATGAGAGCTACAAGGCTACCATTTGCACCCTTAGAGAGATAAACTAAAATCTCAATGGGAGTGAGGGGGTAAAAAAAACATGGGAGAGAAATGTAAATGGATAGAAAATACTATACCAAACAATCAAGAAGCACACAAAACTAGAGAGGAGAAGGGAGGAAATCCTCCTCCAATAGGACTTGTTTAAGATAGAAATTATATTGAAAAACAACCCGGTTGATGTGAGGGCTAATGATGAAATGTTAATGGAAAAAAACACCCTTAGAAGGATGCAAGCTACAAGACCTGAAAATAAGAGCCAAACCCAATTGGCTAGAAACTAGTGACAAGGGGTCAATTTGTTTCTTCAAATAATTAAAAGAGAAGGGGGTTAAAGAATAGATAGACCAGATTTTTCATAGTGATGTGCCCTCTTCATTGAGCAGGAGGATATCTCCAAACAATTATTCAATTTTTTCAAGGAGCTCTTCTCCTCTGAAGGAGAGATAGAGGAGGGAAATAGGGCCAAGAATCTTATCAAGGGAATGATGTAGAAGTCGATAAATCCAACTTCAGACTCCAAGATCACCTGCATGCAAATGGATACCTATCACAAGGAAGAGAATGGATGGAGAAAACAAAAAAGGGTTTGATGCTCTAAAAAAATGGAGAAATTATCTTATCAGAACAAAAGGGAATTGATATGAATAAACAATGGATAAATCCTTATAAAAGGAGATCATGCAAACCCTAAAGAAACCCTAATAGGAAAAAACCCTAAAAGAAGACCTGATAGGAAAACATTTAATAATTAATATAATTATTAAATGTCACTTTATGCAAACTAACTTGAAATCTTAAGAAGGGAATAAAGGTAGCTTAATCAACACAATTAAGTTAAAACCTTTACTCTAACACCCCGCCTTAAGATGAGCAACAGTGCAACTACAAACAAATGCAAGAAGACAAACATGGGTCCCGACAACTAGGCCAGATCAGGTACCCAAATACAACCAAATCTCTGTAAAGTAGAGAAATAGAGAAAACCTCATGGGAAAAGCTCTACTCCAAAAAGAGATGTAGAAAGCCAATAAGAACATCACTGAAGTAGAAGAAGCTGTAAACAACTGTCGAAAGATGACTATTATGGTGTTGAAGAACCTCTGTTGAAGATAGGATGATCAGGATCAATAAGACAACAATCTGCATGAGTGCCCCAAATGACACTACTCGAATCAGATGGCAAACAAAGGTAAACACCTGGAACGAAGATACAGATGACAGAAGTACCAATAGTCTTAAGACAACAATCTGCATGAGTGCCCCAAACGACACTACTCGAATCAAATGGAAAACAAAGGAAAACACCTGGGATGAAGATACACATGGCACAAGTACCAATAGTCTAAAAAACACTGATCAACTGAGAATGGAAGATTCCTTCCAAGTTGAAACCAAGGAAGAATTAGCATGAACAGTATAATAATCCCCCATAGTGCTAAACTGGGAGAGCCTAACAAATCCACTGGAATGATGTGTAACACCCTGTAGTGCATGAGGAAGAAGAAACAACATCTGAAAGTGCACAAGAAAGCACCTGGAACTAAAAAAGTGGTGTGCAAAACAAAGCACACATGCATGAGGTTGTAATCATATGGATCCACTATTGTCATGGAGGGAGACTCACTGGACAAACGTGTGATGGAAAAACAAAGACACTACACAACCCCCCATGACACTTGATAATACAGTGCAAGTAAAAAATATGGCACAACCTTATGTGCAAAATCCCCAAAAATACATGTACAATAGTGTGGCACTTTATCTCAGTGCGTTTACATATAAGATTGCTTAAAAATGATGCTCAAAATGCCCACAAAGGACAAAAACTATAAATACATGAAGAACAACCAAAGATGAAGCATCCCATGCAACTGAAAAGTTCCCAAGAATGAATATGTCCAGGTAATTCACCAGAGTGTGAAAACAAAAAAAACTAAATAAAATATACATGGAGTGAAATTTGGTAAAATTACATGGATGGAATTGAAGAGCTCTGAAATATGGTTCCAACGCTGCTGAGATCGCGAAAAACGGAGGAACGGATCAAAAGTTATGAGCTCGGGACTAAAAGTAGCTCCTTTGACTTCAACTGGCTGTAGAATGCACCAACAAAAAAATGAAGCAATGGAACCCACACCACTGGAAATTTGACAAAACCGGCTTTCTGATGATATCTCGGTTTCCAAAAAAGATATTGTATGCCCAGGTTACGACCTCTGGAAGAAAACAGCTCCAAAGGGGAAAAAAGTCAGTGTTGCATTAAATTTGACGTTCATACGGCCGTCAGAGAAAAAATACGGGCTAAAATTTGATGGCCAAACGATCGTCACCGGAAAAGCACGATTGGGCTTATTACATGAAAAAATATATTTTTTTTAAATTAAAAAAACAATAAAAAAACTTTTGATTTTTTAAGAAAAAAAAAATCATAAAAAACATGTAGTTTTCTTATTTGAAAAAAAAAAAACCTTAAAAAACAAAGGGGTGGACTATATGTACCGCCGGTCAGTGGTAGTGTCAGACCACCGGTCGCCTGACAGGCATACGTAAGATGCCTACAGGCTTGCGTACGCAGGTACCTGCGGGTAATTTCTACAGGCCTAAGCAAGCCTTAAAATCTGCTTTTTTGCATTTTATTTTTATTTTTCACAAAAAATCAAACTTTTACAATGAAAAACTGCAAAATATTTTTGTAGAAAAATATCTATTTTTTTTGACGAAAAATAATTCCGAAAAAATGATGCAGAAAAATAAATATTTTGTATACCAGGTAGATGGACGGCCGTACGGGTAAAATTTTTTTTGACCCTCAAATCAACTTTATCCAAAATGGATGAATGAACAGTTGATTTAGGGGTTTTGGACCGCTGCAGACTCAATGGCAAGGTCTGTTTGGACTCAAAATTCTTTTAAATTGTAGGTGATTCCCTGGATCAAAAAATGCAAACCCCAAAACTGTGAATGTCTAATCCAACCTTGTAGCTCCAAATAGCTCCAAATTCTTCAAAAAAGAATAAGTATGCAACAAGAAAGCTTTGATACCATGTAGAAGTTAAGAAATCCAACTTCAAACTCCAAGATCACTTGCATGCAAATAGATACTTGTCACAAGGAAGAGAATGGATGGAGAAAACAAACAAGGGTTTGATGCTCTAAAAAAATGGAGAAATTATCTTATCAGAACAAAAGGGAATTGATATGAATATACAATGGATCAATCATTATAAAAGGAGATCATGCAAACCCTAAAGAAACCCTAATAGGAAAACATTTAATAATTAATATAATTATTAAATGTCACTTTATGCAAACTAATGTGAAATCTTAAGAAGGGAATAAAGGTAACTTAATCAACACAATTAAGTTAAAACCTTTATTCTAAAAAATGATCCCCCAAAAAATCTTCCAAGAGGATGTTGTGTCCCTGGATAAGATTATCAACAAAGAAGAAATAAGGATTGCCATAAACTCCATGAGCAATGACAAATCACTTGGGGGTTGATACCCTACCAGTTGAGTTCGACAAGACCTTCTTAGATTGGATCTAATAGGACCTACATCAAGTATACATGGAAGCATTTGAAAAATTATCTCTAGGGGAGAAAATCAACAAGGGAATTATTAGGATGCTACCCAAAGAAGGGGACAAATGAAACATGAAGAAATGGAAACCAATAACTCTTTTAAATGTCTCCTACAAAATTTTAGCCAAAGTCCTAGCATTGAGACAGGTCAACATCCTCCCCAAATTAATAAAAAAACTCATCACGAGTTGGGAGGTTTTGGAATGGAGTAGAACCTCCAAGAAAAAGTCAGCTATGTGGTTGTTAGACTTCGAATTTTTTTACATAAGGGTAGAATGGACCTTCCTAAAAACAATTCTTAAGGCCTATGGCTTCCCACAACTTTTTTGTAGCATGGTATATACCTTGCTAAGGGATGCTTGAAGCCAGGTGGTTTTCAATGGTGCACTCTCTGAAAAATGTATGTTTGGGAGGTTTGTAAGATAGGGATGCCCCCTACCACCAACCTTGTTTGTCACAAACTTCGATGCTTTGGATTTACTATGAAGAGGAAATATTGCAACTCAAAGAATAAAAGGTATTTGTCTTCGAGATGACAGCGACCTACTAAATATTTAGTTTGATAACGAAACAATATTTTTTGTTGAGCTAGAAGAGGGAAACATAGAAACATTTCTATACAATATAAGTATATACTTTCAAGCCTTTAGTGCAAAGATTTCTAGAACCAAATCTATAATTTTGGGCTTTTTAGTCATCCCTCCTTAGTGGTTTCAAAGATTTAATTTTCAATGGGGAGGCCCAAACAATCAAGTCAGGTATCTAACCATACCATTTCAAATCTACCCATGCCTAAAGGATATATGGTTATGAATTAGAGAGAAAATTGAAAACAAGATTGATAGGTGGAATAGGTAGTACCTCTCCTTAGAAGGCAAGTTCTAGGTCTACTAGAAAATCCTCTCATCCTATTGTATCTATTTATATTCAATGTGGTTCTTCAATAGCTACCAAATAATATAAATCCAAAAGAAAATTAGAGACTTTTTATGATCGGATGGTAAGGATAAGAGGAAGAAACAATTTAGTTAGATGGGATTGGTGTTGCATGGGGAAAGATCATGGTGAGTTAGGGCTCAAAGATCTAGAAAGACAAGAGATTTTCTTAGCCAATAAATGGATGTTTAAAGCTTTAGAAGGGAAGGAGCCCTAGAAAGTGCTAATAAGAAATAGCATTCAACTAGCCACTCCCAAACATGCAAAGTCATAGAAAGACCTACCCTCTAATGATCTCCTCATCTCGAAGCACTCGATTTCCCTTACTGGTTCCATGGTCTTTAGGACCATTTGGAAAGCTTGGGAATGTATTAAAAAGGACTTTTCCAACCCTAACTTCACTAAGAACAATGGTAAAAAATTGCATCCAACCAAATCCATTTGGTGGAGTTTAGAGCACTGCGAAAACATCTAGCAATACTACAAGGGTGTTTTACTAGGAAATGGGATGAAGCTGGGGTGAGAACCTTGAAGAATATTCTAATAAATGGAAAATTGAAAAAATGGGAAGAAACACAATTTGAATTCCAATTGCCCCTCTACCTCGAGAACATACTCAATGCTAAACTATGCTTGGGAACTCATTCCCCCTATTAAACCAAGTATTCCAAGTGGTAACCTTGCTGAACATTTGAAATGGAAAGGCACCACACTACTTTAAAACTTGCAAGATAAAACTATTTATAGGGACCTAGTAAACAATGAGTCATTGAATGAACAACTTAACAGAACATGGGGAACAAACCTAAATAGCGAAGAATGGAAAGACATTTTTAGCCCAAACAAGTTATATGTGTTGGATCCCAAGAAATCTTGTTTAAGATGGCTAATTCTATTGCAAAGAGTACCTATTAAGCTAAAATATGATGATATTAAAATCTACAACATATGAAAAGTACCATAAATATTTAACCATCTCTTTTTTTTATTGTTTGTACACAAATGAAGTTTGGAATCTTGTATATAATAATTTGGCAATCTAGAAATCAGATAAAAAGGTACATTCAACTTGAAACAGATTCTATTCTTACATATTTTTGAAATAATATAGTTAACTTATTCAAATTTTTACATCAAGATGCCTAACTCTAATTTTTCTAAATTTTATTGCCACTTAAGGGCCTTGTTTTTCCATGATGATCCTGCACATGACCTCTTAGAACCTTAAAATCTTGGAGTTGGGTCTTCTTTTAATGGTGATAATTAAGCTAAGACGTGAACCCGCTAATATAGAATTGCACCAATTTGGAGAACTAGCTAATATTGCTTTCTTTACCCCTGAACCAAGTGAGTTCAAAGATATCCTAGAAGATGAGGAAGATATAGATAAGGGTATGCAAGCATTTGAAGAGGAAGAGATTATGCTTAAGGAAGAAGAATAACAAAGGCTTAGGGAGTTGGAAGAAAAAAGAGTAAAGGAGTTGAAAGAGAATTGGATAGGCTTAAAGAAAAGATGCTTGAGAGAGATGCATGAAAGCAAAGAATAGAAAAGATGAGGGAAGCTGCAAAGAAAATGAAAATTTATAAAAATGCTTCTAAATTTTCTACTAAAATAACTCTTAATCCTCCTAAGGTAACCATTGCAATAGGAACCTCTATTGCAAATACTTATAACACATCTATTGCAACCTCCAAATCCTCAGATCCATTTGCTATTGCTAAGTAATCACAACATGTAGATCATGGGAAGAAGCCCATTGATCAACATAAGAAAACCACCTTTAACACCAACACCAATGCATGTACCAATCCTTTCACCCAAAATATTAAGATTGATCCTACCCCATCAACTACACCCCAGACCCCGAGATCTTGAGCTTGCAATTGGAAAATGACAAGTTACTGCAAGAATTAAAGAAAACTAAAATGGAAGATTCAAATGAAAAAAAGATAGAAAAACCTCCTTCCTCTAGATATCCATACTTTACCCAGTAGCTTCAAGCTTTGGACATACTGACACTTAATCAAAAACTAAGTCTCATGGACACACTAGTAGTGGTTCTTGATTCTTGCTTGAAGGAGATAGATCTTGAATGGAAAGCTTACTTTTATCACAATCTCTACACACTAATTGTAAGCACAATAACAAACATGATGATTTATGCTTGAAGAATGCTCTTGAAAGCTTGATATTTCTCCATTAAAATCCCTGCATTCTCTTGCTCAAATTCTCTTGTGAACTAAATGAATTCCTGAATTCTTAGGAGTTCTAGGATGTTAATATTGCTATGATTGAAATGAGTGAAAGAACCTTGTATTTATACCCAACTATGCAATAATCCCTGAAATTACAACACTACAAGCCAACATTGGATCTTGGAGAATAAAATCCCACCAAAGATTTAAATTAAATTTTATTTTCGAGTTAAGGGGGACTCATTCACCACCTTGGGTGAACGGGTCTGACCTAAGTGGACTCATTCACCCAAAATGGTGAATGATTCACACCTTAGGGATTTGAGGTGGCTTTTAAGGGATTTGATGTTTTAAATGCCATTTTTTGGGATTATCCTAAAAAGTACACCAAAATATGGCTTGTGGATGTAAAATTGGGCTAATTAAAGCATAAGAGATCCCAATTATTAATGAAAAGCCTAGAGGAATGTGAGAGTGTGTTACTACACTTTACAACACACCAAATAAGGAAAGGCTAATAGAAATTATGATGGATATTAAGTTTATTATGCTTAGAAATTCTAGAAAAGTGTGAAAGTGTGTTGCGACACTTTACAACACCTTTACAAGGTATCATTAAATTGAATTAGCTCACAAAGGCCTAAAACATAATGTGAATGTGTTATGCACATTACAACACTAAATCAAGGCCAAACTGAGCCAAAATCCACAAGAAGGAGCTAAAAAAGCACAAAAAAGACTAAGGACCCTTTTTTCGACATTACATTAGCTTGTCTTAATTCTTGGGTACAAATGATAAGGTGTAGATGACCATGTATATGATTATGATTGTTGTATATATCCAAAATTGATATATAAATAAACTATTTATTTTTTCTTTCTTTGTGTGAGATGGTATTCACAAGGAGCTTGTATCCATTAAAGTTGATTAAAAATATCCAAATCAATTCTATATTATGCCATATATTATTGTTTCTTGGCAAGGATATTTGAGATTATACGCTAAAAGACACAAAAAATTATTAAAAATCATACCTTTTTAGTTTAAATGAGGACATATGTGTGTGATTCATATTATCATAATTTAGATTATGATAATTTTGAGAGATAATTTGAACAAAGTATTCTAAACATACTCATAAATAAAAGTAATAAATTTTCTAATACTCTTATTAATTTCCTAAGACCAAAGTAGTTTAATCTTGAAATTGATTGTAGGTATACATTAGGTGACTAGTTCCACCAGAAAGATAGGATAATAATTATTTTTTATGAATTTTAAGTGAAACCACATACTCTTCATCTTTTAGTTATTGATAGAGTATATTTCATAAGAATTATCTAGAAACTCAATTAAATTGCTGTGGTATAGTTCAAGAAACATAAAAGAGGTTCCTTATTTACATCTATAATGATGTTTTTAAATTTTATTATAATTTATGAGGGTCTTGAACGCCTAGACTCGAAATTGATGGAGTACAAGATGCAATTCGAGAAAGGAAGAAGGTTTAACCTAGAAAATTTTATTGACGAAGTCAAGAAATAGGTAGGAAGATTAGGCTATGCGCATCATTTTGACGGGCCTAAGAATTTAATATAAAATTTCTTGAGAAAATAAATTGTAAGGAGGAGGGATAATTGGTTGCATATTTGTATTATTAAAAAAATTATCATTGATGTGAACCACCAAGGTCCATTTTATAATGTCAAGGAAACTATTACCAAAATGGGGTTGATTCTATGGAATGTAGATACCCTATGAATTACATCTTTAGTTGTTGCTCCTAAATTTGTACCCGTAGTAAGTGTTATGGAAATTGGACAACTAGGTAACTAGGCCATGAGATTGGGTACTTAGTTGGTTATAGGAGATGAATACCCCACAACTATTGTACGATAAGAGAATATCCGATCACTTGTTAAACATGATATTACTAAAGGTAGTGGAGAAAATGAAGTTGAATATTAGTAGATAAAGAAACTTATTTTTTTATTTCAAAGAATTAGTATTAGTGATAGCCTTTTTGAATGTGTTGGTTTCCTAACCTATAGTTTCTAGAGATTTATTAGGTATTATGGTAAAAATTGTTGAAGGGTTAGCCAAAAAATGAGAGAGGTATTAAGATTGCCTTCTCCCACACTTTTGTATGTACAAAACCAAGGTGGGTAGCCCTTTTACAAAAATAACTATAAATACACATTGTTATTATATCAAAATTATAAGAAGATATGAATCTTCACAAACCATGATGGATTTATATGTTACATATATAAAGAGTTAGCTATGTGTAAATTTAATGGTTATATATGAAGTAAAAAAATAATATGACATAAGTTATAGCTCACTTGATATTTTTATTTTGAAATGTGTTTAGGTCTGGAGGGATGTACACAAATATGGAATGGTGCTTACTTTATAGTTCTCAAAGTCATAACATAGTTATCCTTTAGCTCTAATGACATATATTATAGGTGCTCATGATTCCTTTTCTAAATATTATTAAATTAGAATAATATAAAGTAAGAATTTCTCATACACATGAAGTTGTACTTAATAATCTATCTATACAACGTAAAAATTCTCATTATGCTCCATGAAATAATTTTATATTTCTCCTTGAAAAATAACTAACATAGATAAATAATTCAGCAAAATAGTTGTGCATGAAGAAATTCATAATCCTTGATTATTCATTTCAAAAAATTATTACATCACAAATGGATATGAGAACACAATATGACATGTATTCATATAATATCAACTATAAATGACATAGTATATAACAAAATACTTGTACAAACACTAAAACAGGGCATTTCCTATAAAAAACTCTATGCAACTTTTATATGGGAAAGCTCTAATGTATGCATGAGAGACCAACATGTGCTACAATGGACCAATCAGTTTTATTTCATAACTATGAAGACCGTAACCATGAATATATTTGGATTCATCAAATCCAAAGACCCTAAAACTATTGACATAAATCAGACATACCCTATGTGAAAAAAATCTTTCTTTTTTAGTTATAAGTTGTAATCTATAGATAAAATTATATGTATAAAAGTAGATATGCTTAGTACAAATAATATAAATATTGGTGCACATTTATGATTTCCATTAGATCAATTTATCAAGGAATCATATCTAATCTTGCATATTATTTGAAAATAAAGTCATGTGATGAAAATATAAAATATCAAAAAAAGAAAAAGAAAATGTAGAAATGCAGTATTCAATTTCTTCATATTTTATATGAATTATATTGATATTCCTCCCAAAAGGGTCAAAATTATTGGGCTCTAATGTATGCATGAGAGACCAACATGTGCTACAATGGACCAATAGTTTTATTTTAACTATGAAGAACCAAATATATACCAAAAAAGACCATATTGATAATCAATAACAGCCTATTGAAAAAAATCAAGAAAACCATTTGAATAGTAAAAAACATAAAATAATAATAATATTATTGAGTGTTGATTTAGAAATGCATTAAAATATGGCTTTTATATAGCCTCTAAAATATAATTTCCGGAACTACCAACTTACCCATATATAACTAATTTCTAAATAACCAAAATAAACAAGTCATTAAGGTGACTTTATTAAGGCATGCCTTAATATTACAACACCCATTCTCTTAAGGTTTACATTCCACAACAAAAAAAATTTATTGAAAAAAAAATACATACTCTTTATAAAAAAATTATTAACAAAAATAGATCCTAAACCAAGTGTAACTCCATCAAGTTGCCTTATAACCCTTAGAAAGGTATATATCTCAAGCTAAATTTTTTAGTTCTTGGATTACCATTCCTTTGAAATCCTTAATCACATCCCTTGAATTATTGGATGATATTTTATTGCTCCATCAAGTTGTGTCATGACCCTCAAAAGGGTATAATTCCCTAGATCCATAAAATCCCAAACTATCTAGAAAATAATCTATATTGAGTTCACCAAATATCTACATGTATTCAAAATGAAAAAATAACAATATATTAATTCTTCAACCCTATGGACATCAAAAAGGAAAATAAAAAATAATATATGTTTCTTATAGAAAGTATCATTTCTAAGTGAGAAGCTAGCTTGAGATGATTAAAAGAATTTCAATCTCCAATAGTAAAGGCTTAAAATAAGCATCCATCCCTAGTATCTTCAAAACAATAATATTAAACAAAAGAACCATTTGGGCAGTCCTTATAGGCCTCAACATAGGGTAATATAACATGATTTGATTTTTCTTTGATTTTTCCCTTAAGATCGTCATTGACTCAAGCTTTATAAGGCCAAGATGTGTAGCCCTTTTTCTTGCAATAGTAATGTTCATTTTTATTTGTATTATTTCCTTGTTTTATTCTCATGTTGAGAATCAACATCTAAATCTTTTGTGTTTGTTATTTTTCTTTTATTGAAAGGGCTCAAATCATATCTTCTAGTGTTTGAGAAGTTATTAGTGTAAAAATAACATTATTATAATTTGAAAGAAAATTATTGAACAAAATAGCCAAACATTTTCATCATCTACTAGAACATTGAATTATGCTAGTTGTTTGATTAGTGACATCAAATTTCTTATGCCATTTGACATAGTGATTTTATATTCCATTTTAAATTTAAATAGTTGAAGTTTTATGAAAAACTTTGCATTAACTACTTTTTCTCCAAATACTTTATTGAAATTATCCGAAACTTTTGATGATGATTTTTGCAAATCTACTAGATATAATTCAGTGTGGAAAAAGACATGATCATTAATATCTTTAGATTTATCATCTCTTTTATATCATTCAAATAATTTATTTACATTTATAGATGATATTTCAATCTCATTTACTATTTCCCATAAATTTTAATTTATTACATTTGAATTTTTTATTTTTCAAAAATAAAATTTAAAAATAAAATCTCCATTTAAAAATAATACAAATTAATACCAATCTTTATCACTTAAAATTTTTACTATGAATTAATTTATAAATGTATTATTTAGAATCTTAAAAAAAAGGTACGATTTCTTTAATTGTTGAAGGCTGGCAAGTGAAGCATTATATTGGAGGTTGCTGCAGGAGAAAATCATCTGACCAATCTGTAGCATGGAAGGACACCATGATACCCCTCATTATTTTTTCTTCATATTTTCTTTCAGTGGGAACTTATCTTTTATCATGATCATTTAAAAAAAAATATTTAAAAGAATCTTTATTTCAATTGCAATTAGTTGCAAAGATCATATTGTTTTATGTTTATTATGTTTACTATTAAGTTTGTTGAATATCAAATTTAGATGTAATATTTTTTTTTCATACAACAATATATAAATAACCTTTTTTTTTTGTGATTAATCTTTGTGAAGAATTTTTTCCTTTCTAGTAATTGGACTGCCTTCACAATTCTCACAACTGTTCTGATATTATATTGAAAAAATCAAAAGCACTACATTTCTATAGTAATAAACAAAAAATGATAATAATATTATTGAGAGTTGATTCAAAGAATGCATTACAATATGACTTTTATAAAACTTGTCAAAAATAACAAAAATAAAAAAGTCACTATAATGACTTAATTAAGATAAATTTTAGAATTCCAACAAGATTTGTACAGTTGAGATCTATAAATATTGTTGTCTATTGATGCCGCTTTGCATGCCGCAGTCGTGTTATATGTCGCTTGGGATTGACAATCTGTTATAAAAACAAGAAACCAGAATGATAAGAGTGAACAAAAGACCAATTTATTCAAGTGCCAAAACTATTGAATGATTAAATTTACCTAATAATCATTTCATTTTATTGAATTTTTTGAAAAATTTAAATATAGATAAGTTGACTCTCGCCATATTGTCAATGCAGGCCTATTTATTTGAGCAGAGAAATTCATGAATATTATAAAACAAAGGGTCTATGTTAGAGAAACGATTCTGTATGATAATCTATGTGCTTGCAACTTTTTCAAAATAAAGAATGTAGAGAGTTTGAGCTTTGTCTAATCAATTGCTGGACATTTTTGCAATGACAGAAAGTAAATTGGCTGTTATCTTTTTACTTTAGAAAATATTAAATTATCTGTGATTGATAAACCGTTACAGAAAACTTAAATGCACTGGCAATATAAGATAAGTAATTCCAACACTTATTTGATAATTAAACAGTAAATGAAATAATTGCCACCCTAAGTTTTGATCAAAATCTTAATCATAAAATGACTGAAACTTTCGTAACAATGCAGATATATTTCTTTTTCAATAAATAAACAAATAGATCTAAAAAAAATTCAAACAAATTAAAGATTTTAAATTTATACAGTCAAATATCTAATATAATAAATTAAGCTAATGTTAGAAAAATAATTCACCAATGATATTGCCAAAAAGTTATCTTATTCGGAAAAGAATTTTCTACTTGACTTTCAGTATTAACATAACAATGAAATGAGAATCGTACCTTGGGTGGAAATAGTATAGTCTTAAATATTTCTTTTAAGCCTTCCACTGTATTTTGCTTGAACATGGCCATCGCCCTTAGTTCGTCTGGACTTGGTCCAGTATGGGGCATGCCCAGAGACAGCGTGCAATCTACATCACTGCTGAAACTAACTAAACTATTGTACATAGAGCAGTTGTGACTCTTCGTTAGAGAGTTGATAAGGTCCTGCTCCTTCAACTCACCCACTGGATCAGCACTTACAGAACTATTGTTATTGCTATTATCCAAACTCTCAGTAATTCGAGAAACAGTTTTGCATGAACTCACATTGAACAAATCCAGACTACAACCATATCTTCTTTTCTTCTTCACAGGTGAGCAGCAGAGCTTCAGTTCAAGCTCCGTCTCCTGCTTGTCCCAGCAATCCATATCCTTGAGACACATAAACCCACTTCAGAAAAACAGTCCTCAAATCCATAAACTAAAATCGAAATCATGATGCAAAAAGAATAAAGACATTTTTTGATAGACCGATAAGCCACTTTGGCTAAAGCACATTTAGAACTCTAGCTTATGATTCAAACCCAATGCTCAACTTACCTTTCTAAAAACCAGGAAGCAACAGGAATTGAAATATATGAGTAGAAAACAAACGCCTATGAACGCTAATGCTAGAAAGATTATACTTTCAAACAGGAGATGCACAAATTGTAACTTGACAACTTGTTACACACACATTGGAGCTATATATACATTAAAAAATAATCTCCAATGTCAGCTTAACTTATGCTATACGTCATTCTCCTCCTCATGGACACATACACACAAGATATATCTTTGTAAACATATACACTGTATCCAGTCACACCCACATCGATATTCCCAACCAGCACTGCCCTCAACAACATATGTCACATAACTGCAAAATTTATCTATTTCAAACCAGTGCACACAGTCATATTTTAACGCTCTCTCTCTCTCTCTCCATGATGTATGCCCTTAACTGGGAGTATATCCTATGCATATACACAAATGATACCTGATAAATGCTTAAATGGTTGTACATCCTAAAATAGATGCTCCATGTATGAATACTAAAACAGCGAGAACTGGGTTTATGGCATTCTCATTTTATTCTATTATGTAAGAATAGCAATATCTGTCTGGCAGAAATAAAAGCCCATCCAAGATAGATTTCGCTAGTCCAAGATCATATTTTCATTGTCAAAATCAATGGAAATCCCAACTAAAAATAGCTGTCGGCATGATTCTCCAAATCTGAGGTGTGCAGTGTAGCAGCCAAGTGTGTTGTCACTCCATTGTCATTGACTGATTCGGTCATATTTTTCTTCTTACTATGATTATTTTCTTCATCTTTTTATTTTGCAGGGCAAAAATTGTTGACAGTGCATTTGGCTATGGAAGCGATACCAAATCATAGTATTACTCTGTGTTGACAGTGCATTTTCAGAAACGCAACAGGAGGTCTGCGTTGAATCTGACGACCCATATAAACCATTTATGAATTCATTTATTGATTGTTTGCATGACGTACATAATCTTCACTATTCATTTATTGATTGTTTCCATGACGTACATAATCTTCATAATCCATAATTCATTTAGGGATTTGAATGAAATTCGTCACCCTGAACCATTGTTCAAAATTATCACTTAAGATTCCAAATTATCTTGGTTCCTTATTAAAGACCAAATCATAGAAGAATCGATAGGAATGAAGTCAAATGTTGTGGTTAAAACCATGAAATGTATCCAAATTACCGAATTTTGTAACTCCCCTTTATACATGTTTCTCTGTGTTGTTAAATATTGAGTACTAGTTTTGTTTCACTCTGATCAAGTGAAGTTTGTGTGTTATGGCAATCTAAAATCATTTTGAAACTGTATTTGGTAGACATTATGCAAATTGTGGATTTTTTTAATTGCTCTTTAGATTTTTTTCTTTTTCCTTGTGTTCTTCCTAGTATGTTTTAGAAATTATATCGATCCCACTTTCTTATATAATCTCCAAAACCTTTATTTATGTATAATATCAAACCATTTCGATTGAGGTGTTCATAGTTTTTGTATCTCACAAATCCATTAAAATTCGAGTTCGAATGAGCACACCATGAAAGGCAAACTTAAATCTCACTAAAGAGTGAATGCAACTTGAAATGAGCGACGATTTTTGAGGTAAAACATACAAAAACTTGATAAGTTAGAGGAATGTTGCAACAAATTTACCAATATATGATCGTAACTCTATAATAATATAATTTTTATTTATTTTTATAAAGCTAGATGGAGCAAATAAAGAACTCTTAAAATAAATAACATATACGAAAAAAACATGCTAATCTATATAGAATAGATGATTTTATTAAAATCAATAACTAATAAGAAGCAATTGTTAAAATCTATTTTATGGAGACAAAAAAATTGTCATTATAATCTTGACTGCAAGTATTTTGACATAATCATTTTCATACTATTATACATAATCTCTAAATTGATTGCCTTAGCTAGTTATATTTGTACTACACAATATCTTTTTTTTTATCCTTATTGGAAGGAAAAATTGTACTCATGGTATATTCTACATATTGAGATTGATGAACAAAGAGCTAGAGGCACAAACTCATAAATTATTCTTTCATCTTCAACATTTATAACATTACATTATATGGCTTTATGGAGCCTTTCATCCTTTTAACTATCCAAATCTCTAACTACAAACTAACACATAAATAATTACTAACTTAAAACTAACATCTAATAAATTAACATTAAAATATTAATGTTATTTATGACATTATTCTATATCATGCACTAATAATTTCTAATGCCCTCATTAATGATGACATAGAGACTTTATTTTGATGCTATAGTATCAATAATTAGTCTATCTCGTATTCATCCCCAATATTTTTCTTTGGATGCCAGTTTCTACTGATAATGCATCTAATTCCAATATACAAATATAAAATACATTATACCCTAATCGCTCCAAAATCCTAATATCTCATCTATAAATTAAATTGTCTATAACCATTCAAATGCCTCCATATTTTACATCAAACGTTGAATTATTATTAATATTATTCCCAAATGTTTTAAATAAATTTTATTCTCTTCTTCATCTGCTATTCAAAATATTTTGAATTTCTATCATTTGTTAAGAATGATATGGATGTTGTAATTTTAGTGAGATTGTCTTAAAATTATATTTTTTAAAATCAAAACAATCTACTAACAATACTAATGATACCTAATGAGATTATGATTTCTCCTTTGCTTAGTTTGATTATCAGTCAAAGAGAACCATAATATATCCATACCAATTTTGAAACAAATAAGGCTTATGATTGAAAGATACAATACTTCTTCTCAACCACCTTAACCTATGCACTTTTCTATGACACCTTAGATTTTTGCAATTTTGAATGTATACTTTAAATTCAATTTTCTTTTTCTATTTTTTTATATGAAATGGACAAAATGACATGAATAATGTGAAAGGATTGAACAATATAGAGATAGGAGAAAACCTAGATGGAGTAACAAGATGGAGAAAGAAGTGAAACCAAATGTAGATGGATGGTGAAGTCAATATATTTTCATGTGGTCTATAAAATAAAAGAATGATATACAAATGGATGATGAAGCCAATATATTTTTTATGTGGTTCAAAATGCTCCTCTATTAACATAATGCAAGAATGGTGAATATATAATAATTAATTTTGCACTTAGTCTTCATTTCATCATCATTGAGAACCCCTTTGGAGAAAAAAAGATAAGTGAATAGAAGGTGAATAGGAGGTCCGAAAAACCTACATTGATACCATATTGAAATTGGGAAAGAAAAAAAAAATACAAGGCTCCAAAACACAAACTAAGTTAGTTATCTTTAACATTTACATCATTACACTGTATGGATTTATAAAGCCTTTACTAACTACTTAAACCATTAACTACCAAATAAAACATAACTAATAACTAACTAAAAATTAACATCTCATAAATTAAATTTGAAACACTAATTCATCATTTAATGCATTATTCTATGTCATGTATTAATAATTCTAACACTACATTGGAAGCTAAAGCATAGATATTTAATAATTAAATATAACTTGAGCATTAAAGAAACATTATTTGTTAAAACATAATTAAAAATATTATGAATCCTCAAAGAAATTATTATATAAATATATTTGATCTAATGAATCCAACCAAAAAAAATAACATTAAATTTTTTTAAATAAATATAAAAACCATAATAGAATATGTTAATTTAATTAATCCTCAATGAAGAATGAATCCAATAGTTATTGTTTGTGTGTAAACATGTGAGTGTTCTATGGTGCATAAATTTAAAAGTATGATTTGATAAATAAGTGAAAACGTATAATGAGTCATGATACTTTTAAGTCACTCAACTAATAGTTAGAACCTTGAGAGCTAGTCAAACTTAGTAATTGATCTAGTGAAAAAGTATTAGTGAGATGCATTATGTGTTCACTTTATTTTATGTGAACAATGTATATTGAGGTCATGTCAGGGTGATCCCACAATAGTGGTTTACAATTTTTGGTCAAACTGGACACTAAAATATTTTTTTCTAACTAAATCTTCACTTTCGAGCACCTATAGTGGCTAAATCATGAGGAATCAGAAGATGATGCAAAATAGTGATTTGTGAAAAAAAAATTGTAGATTCTGAATATATTTTTTTCAAAATTTTTGAAATCAAATTGCACTTTTTTTCCATCTCCTTCAAAACCTAGTTTTTTTCAGGAAACAACATTTTTAAGGAGTGACGCTCAACGTATACAACATAAGTGTTTTTTCATGAAGGATAAAATTATATTTCTTTCGAATTTAGATTTGTAACTCCCATATAGAGTGCTTCCAATTGGTCTCGTAGATTTTTATTCAATATTTTTTCCTTAATCAAGTTTCAAAGTCAAACCAATTACAGTTCAGACATAGGCGGACCGTATACAACGTAACTTGTTTTGTATGTATCGAAATTCAATTTATTTTTTTGTTGGATCAAGGACTCTAATATCTGGTGCACTCATATTTATAAATTTTATTTTGATAATCTGCTATTTTTCCACATGTTTAGAACAAAGAGCTTTATTTTCAGTGAAAACCTATGTTTATTAAAACTAAAAAAAAATACATAACAAAACCAAAACATATTAAAATTATATTCGTTAGATAGCTCATTCCAAGGAATACCATTATCGAGCTGGTTTTGTGAAGTCTCCTCCATTTTCATCCTCAACTCAAGTTTTGAAGCACAAAATTCTAGAATTTGTAGGTGCCTCAGGGGGAGAAGGAGGGAAAAGAGGGGTTCAAGCAAAACCCCATGGGTTCACTCAAACTAGGGTTCATTCGAACCTTAGTTTATTTGAACCCCCCTTTCAAAACATGGGGTGATCCCACAATAGTGGTTTACAATATTTGGCCAAACTGGACACAAAAATTATTATTTTTAACTAAATCTTCACATTCAAACACTCATAGCGGCTAAACTGTGAGGAATTTGAAGATGATTCAAACTAGAGTCTCATCACATTTTTTTTGTAGATTCTAAAAATACTTTTTCCAAAAATTTTGGTATCAAATTGCACTTCTTTTTCCATCTCCCATGAAAACTGGTTTTCTTCAAAAAACAACATTTTTAAAAAGTGATGCACACCGTATAATGCATAAGTTTTTTTCCATGAAGTAAAAAATTATAATTCTTTCAAATTTATACTTGTGACTCCAATATCTAGTGCTTCCACTTGGTTAGATAGTTTTTTATTGAATATTTTTTCTGTAATCAAGTTTTGAAGTCAAACCAATTTCAATTCAGACATAGCGTGACCATATAACGTGTAACGTTTATTGTATACATCAAAATTTAATTTATTTATTTTTGTTGGATCAAGGACTTCAATATCTAGTGCACTGATATTTTTCAAAAAAAAAATTGATATAATTATCTACTATTTTTCCACATGTGCAGAACAAAGACCTTCATTTTCGGTGAAAACCTATATTTAATAAAACTAAAAAAAAAATACATAATAAAACCAAAACATATGAAAATTATATTTGTTGGATAGCTCATTTTGAGGACTACCTAATTCAAGTTGGGCTTGTGAATTCTCTGCCATTTTCATGTTAAAACCGAGCTTCGAAGTGCAAAAATTTAGGTTTTTTTGTGAATTTTTTCAAACATCAGGGAAATAGAGGGTTCACTCGAACCAAGGGGTTCGAACGATCCTCCAAGGCTTCAATCGAACCAGAGGGGTTCTAAAAAACCCCTAGGGGTTCGACCGAACAAGGGTTCACTTGAACCCAGATTCGACCGAATCCCCTCCCCAAAAGGGGTTTTCATGTGGATTTTGTCAGTGCAACCATCTAATTCATTCGAACCACCAGAATGTAATTTTTTTCCATGGGGTCATTTTTTGTGATTTTTCCTTCCTCACTCGAATTGTAAACCACTTTTGTAGGTTTACCCATAAATATTGGAAGACATGCATATAGTGCATTTCCTATGTAGTACATTTGTATGCATTTAATGACACTTTCATAATGGACTATATATTTTGTTGATTCAACACTTGTTGATGGATGGGATGAATATGCAATTCATCAATAATTGGGCTCATATGACTCATTTTTCTCCTAGCTATCCTATTTTAGAAGTTTTATCTCTAAGAAAAATATCATACTTCTTTATGTTTAATATATGTTGCATAAAATTAACAATTAATTCTTCGTCCTTTTTTTATAACTATCTTTGCCTGTTCCATGAAATGTTTTTTAAATTTATTCTTGTTTGGAATTCAAGAATTACATGATTCGTAATCTTTATAATGAAACATTTTCTCATTGAGTGGTGATGAGAAATAAATAGGTTCTTATACCAATTGTTGGAAAATTCAATCTTTATCTAAATATGACAACAATGGATGAGATACAAGGCTTAGACTACAACAACATAAAAATATAAAAATTATATGCAAATCTAAATATTAAGTTGTCTTAATTTGGAATTACCATGATTAGATCTATCTTCTTCATGATGTAAAAAAAAATCAGCGAACAAAACATTTTTATAAAAGCTATCTTATTTGAACTTATAACAATATATACAAAATATCACCATAATATAGAAAAAAGAGGCACAACTTAGAAACACAAGAGCATCACATAAGACAAGATTTATGTGCTAATAAGAAATAGTTGAAGTTCAATTAATTAAAGGACCCAAACGTAATGTGAAATTGTAAAGGAAGAAATTGAAGTTTTGTTTTTTCTTTTCTTGAAGATTCTTTATATGTGCATGGTTCCTTCTTCCAAATTTATTTTCAATTCAATTATAGTAATGGGAAAGTGTTGAAGATATTTGATTAATCTATTACTCATAAAATTTGTAATTTTTTGTTAGTTACTTTGTATGGTTAGTATAAGAATTCTATTTCTCTAAGTTCAACTATAAATTTTTTTTCATATTATGCCAGCCACTGGATGTATGTTTCAATACTTCTAGTATAAAAAGATTAAGATTCTTTTGTGCTCATTGAGGAAATTCTATGTTACACCTTTGGTGTTCTCAAGTTGAATGCACAACATATTGTAATGAGAGACCTAATAAATAAAATGGAAATGAACAAAGAAATTGAGACTGCTAAAATAGAATCTACAAAACTCTTCTATAAGAACTTCAAACTAGTGGGTGGAGTCTCTAGTGATAGGCCAACTAAAAAGGGTTCTAAAACCACTGTGGAAGAGGCTAATATAACCCAAGGAGGTCTCCAACAAGGTGATAGATTGCGCCAGGGCACTATGGCTCATTCATCCTCATGTCCTAGGATGAAGGAGAATTATATATCTACAATGAGTATTGACGGTAAAGGTGTACCAATGGGAAGTAGTACCCTGAGGAGACCCAACTTCCAGGTTGGCATTCTTGACCTAGATGCCTCAAGAATAAATGGAGGAGACTCTACCTCAATTGAGAATAACAAAAGGAACTATGATATTGTAATTGAAAGTGTGAATCAAATATAGGAAATATTAAACAACCTATTAAAAATAAGTGAAGCACTGAAGCTTCTTTGGACTGCTCCAACCCAAAAGGGGATAAGAAAGAGGGAAAAAATGAGTCAAGAACTACTAGAACACATGTGAATGAGCTAGACGAAGATTGTAGGGAAACTATGGGGGAAGAAACTTGGTTGTTGAACATTCAACCACTAAAACTCCATAAACATCAATGAACCCCCAACCAAGTCCAAAAAGAAGAGGTAGAAAGAAAGGATTTATCCTCAAGATCAATGCTTGTAGACTCACATTGAGTAAGAATAAGAGTAAAAAGACAATAATCGTGATCCCTACCCTAAGTACCAAGAGGTTGAAAAGTGGAAACCCCTCTCCTAAATACTTTGAGTTGTTTAAGAGAAATACAAAGAGAGTTGCTCAACCCATGTTGTTGATGAATATTAACTCTACTTCCTAGAATGTGAGGGACCTAGAATATCAAAAAAATAAATACTTGGTGAGAAGGTATCTAAACATAGAACAAGACAAAGAATTTGTTCTCCTACAAGAGATAAAGGCCGTAGGGTTCACCCTTGACACCACCATGAATTTTCCTTGGAACAACTCCTCTTCCCTGGTCTCCAAACATGAGAGAGGAAAAGGGGGAACCACTATACTAATGGCCAAAATATGCGGGTAATATCTCACTAATAATGGAGTGTATCCATGTAATAAGGAAGTCTAGGCAACCTTTGAGAAGGAAGGATCCAAATTTGGAGTCTTCTCAATCTATGCCCCAAATGACTATAGAGAATGTATAGAGTTCTAGCAATGGCTTGCAACCCTTCTCAAAATCCCTTGGATATTTTAGGGGGACTTAAAAATGGTAGAGATTATGGAAGTCAAAAGAGTTGTCCTTGGCATAGATTGGAAAGGGAATGAAAAATAATTTTGCATGAGATTCAAAAACAAACTCAAACTAATTCATCCCATAGAGAAAAAGAAGGACTAATGCAATTTTATTTGGTACACTTTGTGAAATGCACAAAAAGGGAGAAGCAGGATGTACTATACATTAGATAGTTTTTATGCATACAAAGATTGATACAACTTCACCCCTCTTGATGGGGGTCAAAGTGTGATGGTTTACCATTACCCACTCTCTCATCATCACCCGATCAAAGCCACTTTAATCTTGAACTCAACAAGGAAGTAAGAAGGAGGGAGGAGAAAAACTTGATCCTCAATGTTAGCCTACTAAAGATGAGAGCTACAAGGCTACCATTTGCACCCTTAGAGAGATAAACTAAAATCTCAATGGGAGTGAGGGGGCAATAGAAACATGGGAGACAAATTTAAATGGATAGAAAATACTATGCCAAACAATTGGGAAGCACACAAAACTGGAGAGGAGAAGGGAGGAAATCCTCCTCCAATAGGACTTGTTTAAGATAGAAATTATATTGAAAAACAACCCAATTGATGTGAGGGATAATGATGAAATGTTAATGGAAAAAAACACCCTTAGAAGGCTGCAAGCTACAAGACCTAAAAATCAGAGCCAAACCCAATTGGCTACAAACTAGTGACAAGGGGTCAATTTATTTCTTCAAATACTTAAAAGAGAAGGGGGTTAAAGAATAGATAGAGCATATTTTTCATAATGATGTGCCCTCTTCATTAAGCAGGAGGATATCTCCAAACAATTATTCAAGTTTTTCAAGGAGCTCTTCTCCTCTGAAGGAGAGACAGAGGAGGGAAATAGGGCCAAGAATCTTATCAAGGGAATGATGTAGAAGTTCAGAAATCGAACTTCAGACTCTAAGATCACCTGCATGCAAATGGATACCTATCACAAGGAAGAGAATGGATGGAGAAAACAAAAAAGGGTTTGATGCTCTGAAAAAATGGAGAAATTATCTTATCAGAACAAAAGGGAATTGATATGAATAAACAATGGATAAATCCTTATAAAATTAGATCATGCAAACCCTAAAGAAACCATAATAAGGAAAAAACCCTAAAAGAAGACCTAATAGGAAAACATTTAATAATTAATATAATTATTAAATGTCACTTTATGAAAACTAACATGAAATCTTAAGAAGGGAATAAAGGTAACTTAATCAACACAATTAATTTAAAACCTTTACTCTAACACCCCCCCTTAAGATGAGCAACAACACAGCTACAAAAAAATGCAAGAAAGCAAAGGTAACTACAATGCAACAAGGAAAACATGGGTCCCGACAACTAGGCCAGATCAGGTACCCAAATACAACCAAATCTCTGTAAAGTAGAGAAATAGAGAAAACCTCATGGGAAAAGCTCTACTCCAAAAAGAGATGTAGAAAGCCAATAAGAACATCACTGAAGCAGAAGAAGCTGTAAACAACTGTCGAAAGATGACTATTATGGTGTTGAAGAACCTCTGTTGAAGATAGGATGATCAGGATCAATAAGACAACAATCTGCATGAGTGCCCCAAATGACACTACTCGAATCAGATGGCAAACAAAGGTAAACACCTGGAACGAAGATACAGATGACACAAGTACCAATAGTCTTAAGACAACAATCTGCATGAGTGCCCCAAACGACACTACTCGAATAAAATGGAAAACAAAGGCAAACACCTGGAATGAAGATACACATGGCACAAGTAACAATAGTCTAAAAAACGTTGATCAACTGAGAATGGAAGATTCCTTCCAAGTTGAAACCAAGGAAGAATTAGCATGAACAGTATAATACCCCCCCATAATGCTAAACTGGGAGAGCCTAACAAATCCACTGAAATGATGTGTAACACCCTATAGTGCATGAGGAAGAAGAAACAACATCTGAAAGTGCACAAGAAAGCACTTGGAACTAAAAAAGTGGTGTGCAAAACAAAGCACACATGCATGAGGCTGTAATCATATGGATCCACTATTGTCATGGAGGGAGACTCATTGGACAAACATGTGATGGAAAAACAAAGACACTACACAACCCCACATGGCACTTGATAATATAGTGCAAGTAAAAAATATGGCACAACCTTATGTGCAAAATCCCCAAAAATACATGTACAATAGTGTGGCACTTTATCTCAGTGCGTTTACATATAAGATTGCTTAAAAATGATGCTCAAAATGCCCACAAAGGACAAAAAACTAGAAATACATGAAGAACAACCAAAAATGAAGCATCCCATGCAACCAAAAATTTCCCAAGAATGAATATGTACAGGTAATTCACCAGAGTGTGAAAACACAAAAAAATAAATAAAATATACCTGGAGGGAAATCTAGTAAAATTAGATGGATGAAATTGAAGAGCTCTGAAATATGGTTCCAACACCACTGAGATCGCAAAAAATAGAGAAACGGATCAAAAGTTATGAGCTCGGGACTGAAAGCAGCTCCTTTGACTTCAACTGGCTGTAGAATGCACCAACAGAAAAATGAAGCAATGGAACCCACACCACTGGAAAGTTGACAAAACCGGCTCTCCGATGATATCTCGTTTGCCAAAAAAGATATCGTATGCCCAAGTTATGGCCTCTAGAAGAAAACAGCTCCAAACGGGAAAAAATTCGGTGCTGCATTAAATTTGACGGTCATACGGCCGTCGCAACAAAAATATGGGCTTAAATTTGACGGCCAAACGACCTTCATGCAAAAGCGCGATTGGGCTTATTACATGAAAAAATGTTTTTTTAAAAATTAAAAAAACAATAAAAAACTTTTGATTTAAAAAAACAAAAAAATCATAAAAACATGTAGTTTTTTTATTTAAAAAAAAAAACCCTAAAAAAACAAAGGGGTGGCCTATATGTACCACCGGTCAACAGTACTGTCAGACCGCCGATCGGCTGACAGTACGCTAACAGGTGTACGTAAGGCACTCGCAGACCTGCGTACGCAGATACCTGCGAGTAATTTGTACAGGCCTAAGCAAGCCTTAAAATCTGCTTTTTTTCATTTTATTTTTATTTTTTCTTTTTATTTTTCACAAAATATCAAACTTTTACAATGAAAAACTGCGAAAATTTTTTGCAGATTTTTTTTTTTTCACGAAAAATAATTCCGAAAAAATGATGCGGAAAAATAAATATTTTTTTTACCAGGCAGATGGACGGCCGTATGGGTAAAAAAAATTTTGGCCCTCAAATCAACTTTGTCCAAAATGGACGAATGAACAGTTGATTTAGGCGTTTTCGACCGTTGTGGACGCAATGGCGAGGTCCATTTGGACTCAAAATTCTTTTAAATTATAGGTGATTCCCTAGATCAAAAAATGCAAACCCAAAACTGTGAATGCCTGATCCAACCTTGTAGCTCCAAATAGCTCCAAATTCTTCAAAAAATAATAAGTATGCAACAAGAAAGCTCTAATACCATGTAAAAGTTGAGAAATCGAACTTCAGACTCCAAGATCACCCGCATGCAAATGGATACCTGTCACAAGGAAGAGAATGGATGGAGAAAATGAACAAGGGTTTGATGATCTGAAAAAATGGAGAAATTATCTTATCAGAACAAAAGGGAATTGATATGAATATACAATGGATCAATCCTTATAAAAGGAGATCATGCAAACTCTAAAGAAACCCTAATAGGAAAACATTTAATAATTAATATAATTATTAAATGTCACTTTATGCAAACTAACGTGAAATTTTAAGGGAATAAAGGTAACTTAATCAACACAATTAAGTTAAAACCTTTACTCTAACAAATGATCCCCCAAAAAATCTCCCAAGAGGATGTTGTGTCCCTAGATAAGATTATCAACAAAGAAGAAATAAGGATTGCCATAAATTCCATGAGCAATGACAAATCACCTGGGGGTTGATACCCTACCAGTTGAGTTCGACAAGACCTTTTTAGATTGGATCTACTAGGACCTACATCAAGTATACATGGAAGCATTTGAAAAATTATCTCTAGGGGAGAAAATCAACAAGGGAATTATTAGGATGCTACCCAAAGAAGGGGACAAATGAAACATGAAGAAATGGAAACCAATAACTCTTTTAAATGTCTCCTACAAAATTTTAGCCAAATTCCTAGCATTGAGACTGGTCAACATCCTCCCCAAATTAATAAAAAAACTCATCACGAGTTGGGAGGTTTTGGAATGGAGTAGAACCTCCAAGAAAAACTCAGCTATGTGGTTGTTAGACTTTGAAAAAGCTTACATAAGGGTAGAATGGACCTTCCTAAGAACAACTCTTAAGGCCTACGGCTTCCCACAACTTTTTGTAGCATGGTATATACCTTGCTAAGGGATGCTTCAAGCCAGGTGGTTTTCAATGGTGCACTCTCTGAAAAATTTATGCTTGGGAGGTCTATAAGATAGGGATGCCCCCTAGCACCAACCTTGTTTGTCACAACCTTTGATGCTTTGGATTTACTACTAAGAGGAAATATTGCAGCTCCAAGAATAAGAGGTATTTATCTTCTAGATGACAACGACCTACTAAATATTTAGTTTGATAACAAAACAATATTTTTTGTTGAGCTAGAAGAGGGAAACATAGAAACATTTCTATACAACATAAGTATATACTTTCAAGCCTCTAGTGCAAAGATTTCTAGAACCAAATCTATAATTTTGGACTTTTTAGAAAGCCCTCCTTAATGGTTTCAAAGATTTGATTTTTAATGGGGAGGCCCAAACAATCAAGTCAGGTACCTGAGCATACCATTTCAAATCTACCCATGCCTAAAGGGTATGTGGTTATGAATTAAAGAGAAAATTGAAAAGAAGATTGATAGGTGGAATAGGTAGTACCTATCCTTAGAAGGCAAGTTCTAGGTCTACAAGAAAATCCTCTCATCCTATTGTATCTATTTTTATTCAATGTGGTTCTTCAATAGCTACCAAATAATATAAATCCAAAAGAAAATTAGAGACTTTTTATGATCAGATGGTAAGGATAAGAGGAAGAAACAATTTAGTTAGATGGGATTGGTGTTGCATGGGGAAAGACCATGGTGAGTTAGGGCTCAAAGATCTGGAAAAACAAGGGATTTCCTTAGCCAACAAATGGATGTTTAAAGCTTTAGAAGGGAAGGAACCCTAGAAAGTGCTAATAAGAAATAGCATTCAACTAGCCACTCCCAAACATGCAAAGTCATAGAAAGACCTACCCTCTAATGATCTCCTCATCTCGAAGCACTCAATTGCCCCTACTGGTTCCATGGTCTTTAGGACCATTTGGAAATCTTGGGAATGTATTAAAAAGGATTTTTCCAACCCTAACTTCACTAAGAACAATGGTAAAAAATTACATCCAACCAAATCCATTTGGTGGAGTTTAGAGCACTACGGGAAACTTCTAGCAATACTACAAGGGTGTTTTACCAAGAAACGGGATCAAGTTGGGGTGAGAACCTTGAAGAATATTCCAATAAATGGAAAATTGAAAAAATGGGAACAAACACAATTTGATTTCCAATTGCCCCTCTACCTCGAGAACATACTCAATGCTAAACTATGCTTGGGAACTAATTCCCCCTATTAAACCAAGTAGTCCAAGTGGTAACCTTGCTGAACATTTGAAATGGAAAGGCACCACACTACTTAAAAACTTGCAAGATAAAACTATTTATAGGGACCTAGTAAACAATGAGTCGTTGAATGAACAACTTAACAGAACATGGGGAACAAACCTAAATAGCAAAGAATGGCAAGAAATTTTTATCCCAAACTAGTTATATGTGTTGGATCCCAAGAAATCTTGTTTAAGATGGCTAATTCTATTGCAAAGAGTACCTATTAAGCTAAAATATGATGATATTGAAATCTACAGCACATGCAAAGTACCATAAACATTTAACCATCTCTTTTTTTTATTGTTTGTACACAAATGAAGTTTGGAATCTTGTATATAATAATTTGGCAATCTAGAAATCAAATAAAAAAGGTACATTAGAAATATATTTTATTATGTAATGATAAGAAATTAGGAAAGGAGTGTGATTTATTTTGGAAATGTTTGGAAAATGAAGTTCTCTGGCATTTATTGAAAGCTAGGAATGGGGAAAATTTATGGGCAGAGGAAGATCATTACTAATCAGACAAAAAGGCTCATCCTATTTGATATTTTTGTGTAGGTACTCGGTATGTGCAACATCATCATGGAAAAAACAAGCCTTTAAGTGGCAAAAAATTCAGAAAACTCAGAGTTAGGCAACTTGACATAAAAATTTGAATAAGTTATCTATATTATTTTAAATAAATGTAACAATAGAATTTGTGTAGAAAATTGAATTTAGTTTCTAAATTACTAGGTTTATTTACAAAAAAATAAAATCTATTTGGTGAAAATTTGAAATTTCAATACAGTAGTACTTAAATTTCAGGGAAAAAATAAGAAGTAGGTATCTATCTGACCACCCTAAACACATTAAAATTATAATATTTTTTTATAATATTTTAGATATAAGTAGAGGACTCATTTCCCAATGTGATGCATATTTTTTTGTAATATTTTTTCCAAGTAAATAATTAATTATAAAAAAATTTAGACAAATTTAAAAAAATATAAAGACTCGTATGTCTGAACACCTTAAATTGGTCAAAAGTTCATGAAATTCATTTTTTTGTTTTTTAATCTTATAGCATGTAAATCATAGAATGTGACGCATGTTTTGGATTCAAAAAATATGATACCGTTTGAAAGCTATAGATATTTTTCAATCAACTTAAAAATCAGGAATTTAGTCGTAATTCAATAGAAAATGAATAATAATTATTTATTAAATTCAAAGTAAAGCATAATTTATATTGGTGGAAAGCTGAGAATCTCCTTTAAAAACCCTTTTCGTTTCATCAATATTGGGTAAAAAAAAATTTGTCAGCCAATTACCCATCGTATTGCCACTTTTTGGCCCATCATGATCTTGCACATACCCTACTTATGATAGTAAAGGTTTTCAAAGAAAATTTTCATATGATCTTGAAGGATGATGTAGTGCTACTCAAACATAGGGAGGTCAATTTTGGCTATAGCTAGCGTGTAGGGCAACCCAACCTTACCAAGTTCATGGAGGTGTTTGAAAAATTCCAAAAAATGTATAATGAAAAGATCGTTGTAGAATAGAAGCAGCCAAGACTCCCCACGAGTGAAAAATGGGAGGTGGTAGAGGTCTTCGTATCGGAGGAGATGTTGGCAACCAATAAAAGAAAGAATGATGTTGGAACAACCAGTGAAAGTAGAAATCGATAATGAACTATTCATTTTTAGTGTATCTTTTTGTATTTATGCAATTCTCAATATAAATGTTGCACAATATAGGAATTTGTATCTTTTTTTGTAAATTAGCTAATGTATAGAAGCTTGGAAACTTACTTGTATGTACTTGCCAAATTAGTCATTGGGGGATAAAATCTACACCTTGCTGGGATAGAAAACTAATTTATGTTGGGATGATATACTAAAGATGTAATTTGTAGCTTATTCTATCTTTAATACAAAAAAAAACTTAGGATCTCCTTTGAAGATTGCACCATTTCGACAACATTGTGGGTTTAATCCTAATTAAGTAGGAACTAGTTTTATGGGGATTTGTCTATATATAGAATTATCCATTGTTATGATTCACCTTAGGCTTTAGATTTAAGATTTCTAAACCCTTATATTTTGAATATTATTTTAAAATCAAGATTAATTTAGGAAGAAACAACATCACAAAACTGCCATATTTGATGATAAAGAGTCATTTTTAGGTTGCAATTTTGAAAATATAGTTAGGATTTTACAAGTCTTCAGATTTTTATAAACCCTTGATTCAAAATTTTTAGTTAAACCATAAAGGCCCCTTATGAAACTAGCATTGCATTAACCACTAAGTCATTTTTGTAAATTCAAGACCCGACAATCAAAGCTTTGGCATTATTTTCCTAAAGAATTATGTAGTAAGATTTCCTTTCAAGAGATAGAGTAATCTATTACTTTGTCTATTTTGTGAATGTGCAAAAGCACTCATGTCAATAGGATCCTCTAGGAATAGATATATATGATGGTCTCCATGGATATCCCTAAGTCAACTCCAAATTTTTTGCATACAATAAATGTTCGATACAACACACATAGTGTCAAGATCAATAGTATAATAAATCAATCCTATAACATGATCAGTAATAATACCCCATGTTTATCTACCCTTGGTATGTCTAGTTCAAATATGAACCAATACAGAGAAGGAAATACATTAAGCCACTTGAGATGTGTCAGGATGCCATTTTTCCAAGACACACAATAATCCTTTTCCCTGATGACCATAGAAGGATGAGTAGATAAACTGATGTAGGAGCATTTTAGTTCATGATTAATCTTGTGTCACCCAAAACTTTATTTCAAGTGTATTTTTTTCTTGGTTCAATTCTTGTTGTATTGGTTGTTTCTGTAATCTTCTTTGGGAGAAATTCATAAATTTAGCTAGGTCAAGATCATTTTTGAGGCTCAGTTAAGAATTTTTTAACCAATTAGAAATTTTGTGAGCCCTTGGTCTCACTAAAGGGTTCAATGGATTGTCAATTAGCCAATTGGCCACCAAACCATTGTGTCTAAAAATGTTCTAGTTTGTGAATAATATTTTTTAACTAATGAATAATATCATTATTTTATGGGTTGGTATTTTTACCAAAGAAGGAAGACAACATTATTTTGGTGGTTCATAAAAAACCCATCTTAATGATGGGCTTCCAATTTTGGTGAATATTCAAGTTTTTGAAGTAGTGATTCTATTGATTAAGGTTTGAATTTACATTGGTTCATTGATAGGAAAATTTGTCAATAGAAAGGGATGCAAAGAAGACAATGTAGGATCATTGAATTCACCATCATCCAAAAAAGAACCAATAACAACAAACCATGTTGGATCATAAATATTCTAAATACTAAATAGATAAAGGACACTTAGTGAAGTGGACTAGGCGTGATAGTTGAACTTCCTTGAACAGTTGAATTCCTCATCGTAAAATTTATATTTTGGATGAATTTAAATTGTTAAAAGTTTGTTGAATTTGCAAAGAAGAAGAAAAATATTTACATTAAATATTGGTCTAGTAGATGTTGGTTCATGGATGCGAAAGAATGTAAAATATTCAAATTTTATAATCTTAAAATTATAAATTTATATAAATCAATAAAGAAGCAGGGTGTTGGCAAGAAGTTGAGTCCACTTTTTGGCCAAAAAGTGGAAGTGTTTTCCCTGATTTTCAGAGTTTGACACATTTGACCTTAAAATTTGAAGCACTTAGAGATGAAATCTTCAAACAAGTCACTAATCATAAAATGTAGTACTCGGAGTCTAGTTTCCAAATACGTAATTTATTTCAATACCCACATCAAGTACAAATTGAGTTTCAATAGGCTTTTGTAAAAACCACTATTTAAAAGTCAGTTTTTTTTACCATACCATGCACGTGTACGACATCCATATTTTGACTTAAATTATCATATTTTTCTAAATCCTTTTGGGAAAAGACTTGTGACTCACTGAAGCGTGCCCTGGATAATTTTTTCTAATTTTTTATTGAATATTTTATTTTTTGTTAATTTTTTATTAGGCATTTTTGTCGTTTAGAAAAATCGCCATGTACGACACGCATAAGATGACCTAAAATTATCATTTTTTGCAATTTTTTTTTTTTTAAATTGAAAATAATTGTCTGAAGTTTGCCCTTGTGCAATCCGTTTGTCAAAATTTTATGTTGATCAAAAGTTATTAAAATAGTAAAAAACACTGATATTTAAAGTTTATGGACCAATTTCATCAGAAATTAATTGAAAAATAGAAAAAATAATCCAATTGTAAAAAGAATTACGTATTTTGAATCTACATTGTCTCATCTAAAATGGGTTTTAATTTCGTCGAAAAATTCTACAAAAAAAGGTGTCAGCCATATGCCCAAACTCAGTATTTTTTTGTGTCATTGCTAGGACCTTCAACTTGTAGGTCAAACCATGTCCAAAGCTTAGGTTCGGGTCCCCAAGCCTTTTCCCAAACCGAAAAACAAAGAAAAAACTCGACCAAAAATTAAAATTTTAAAAAACGGGATCCTGTTTCATAAGAATTTTTTTTGTTTATGAATTTAAGAAATGGGATCCCATTTCTGTATTTTAAAAAGCGGGATCCCATTTTGAAAACAGGATCCCATTTCCAAAATACATAAAAAAATATTTTTTATGATTTTAAGAAACAGGATCCCGCTTTTTAAAATACGGGATCCCATTTTGAAATGGGATCTCGTTTCTTAAAATCATAAAAAAAATAAAAATGAAATGGGATACTGTTTTTTAAAAAGCGCGATCCCGTTTTTTAAAAAGTGGAATCCCGTGTTAGAATGGGATCCTGTTTTTGGCTCGAGGCCCCGAACCTAATTTTTTATGATTTTAAGAAACGGGATCCCGCTTTTTAAAATACGGGATCCCATTTTGAAACGGGATCCCATTTCTTAAAATCATAAAAAAAATAAAAATGAAACAGGATACCGTTTTTTAAAAAGCGCGATCCCGTTTTTTAAAAAGTGGGATCCCGTGTTAGAATGGGATCTCGTTTTTGGCTTGGGGCCCCGAACCTAAATGGGATCCCGTTTTTAATAAACAGGATCCTGTTTTTTGCAAGTCGATTTCAGTTTTTTACCTAAGGCAAAAACTTCCACATTTCGTGGACTCATCTTTGTGCTTCTACCCATTATAATAATTATTTTTTATGAATTCTACTATATGCATATTTGAGTATTGTTGTGTTAGACACACAAGACAATTGAGAGGGGGGTGAATGAGTTGTGCATTAAAACCCCCAAATCCTTATTTAGTATTAGAACGAACATAGACAAATGAAATAGTGATACATTTATAATCATTCACAATATAACACCATATTTTTACTTGGAAACCCTATAAGGGAAAAACCACTATGAGGATTAGCTTACTATATGAATATAAAAACTAATTACAAGTGTCTCACTTCCAAAAGGGCTCATTGCTCGAAGGAATCATTGTCCAACTAAAAATAAAGGCTCACTACCTAGGAAGATCACTTCTTCTAGATTAAAAGAGATCACAGAGAAACTATTACAAGGAGGTTCACTACCTTAGAGAAACAGGATAAACCACCACAATTATCTGCAACCTTTGACTCAGTTCCTCCAACAACTTTAGGTAGACTGAAATGTATACACCTTCTACTCACTTCTTCTGATCATCTTAGGTGTTCTTGCTCGCACTCAAATCTCAACACATGATCACATATTCATCATCACACACTACATCTCACATCACACACTTCTACAACAATCGAATTTTGATAAGTTTTACTTTAAAACGTTATTAAGAGAAAAATATACATCAAAATTTGAAATTTTTTTCATGCACAAGGTATTGAAGTTACCTATCTGGAGAAAAAAAATTAGGGAGAAATGAATTTTTTTCAATTTATTTCTTAGCGGCCTGTGAAGTCACTTTTTTCGGAAATTTTCAAAATTCTAAAATGTGTTCTTAAATTGATAAAAAAGTGATCAAAATAGTTTTTAAAAAAATCTAAAAAATTATAGGAATAAACTTCATCGAAATTTCTACATTTCATTAGTTTACATCATTTTGAAATTCAAAACATAAAGACAATTTTTATGTGGTCAAAGTTCAAAAACAAATTTGTTGTTGGTTGATTCCTTTATAAAGTGTGACACATGATTGTTCTTTTACCCGAAACACACTGATTTGGTGTAGATCCTATGGTCTATTAGCTCACACACTGATTTGGACATTGAGGAGTCTCCCTCAGTTATGCTCAAGAGTAAAGTTTCAACCAATGTTGTGAAAGGGAGCTAAAGTCATAAAAAGTGAGAAAGGGGTTGAGGGAAAGAGATCAAGAGGGAGGAAATCCTCAAATATTAGGGTGGGTAAGAACAAGGAGATTGTCTCTATGGTAGAGGTGATGGCTAGTAAAGAGAAATTCCAAGGTCTTGTTGTGGGTGAGAAAGGTAAGCTTTAGAAGTTGGAGGATCCTGATGTTGTTGTTAATGTGAATAGGGAAGATATTGACTTGGTTGAATTGAATGTCTCCCTTGTTGGTGCAGAGTCTATGGGTAAAGGCAAAGAAAAATTGGATTCTCTTGGAAGTAATGTTTAGCCTGAGGGGTCAGCTAGTTTATTGGAGGAGTCTATGAATTGGGAGAGTGTTTACCTGAATGTTGTTATCAAATTGATGAAGGATGGGACTAGGAACCTCTTCAAACTCTTTAAATGGCTTCTTTTTGAAGTAAAAAATATTAATCTCAAGGTGAATTTGATGGCTAATATCAATGTTGGCATTGTTAATAATAGAAAATTGGAGATGTCTATTGTCAATAAGGTCAAGAATATGAATACAATTCTAAATAGGGTTGCATATGATACGACAAAATTGGGTCATAATCATGAATCTAGATTATCTACTCTTGAGGAGAAGGCTATCAAAATTCATGAGGGCCTAAGCGCTCTCGTGCATGTTAGCAGAGCCTCTATTAATACCAGTGTGCAGGGGTTATCTATGTTGAATGAGAAGGCCCATAAATGGATTGGGGAACTATTTATTAAAGCAAAAGAAGTGTATGAAGTCGAGGATGATTGCCTGAAAGGTGATATGAAAAAGGGTACGGATACATTCTTGTGAATAAGAACTAGAAGTAAGACAAAGAAAACTATTTTCATTCTAGGTCAAGAAATAGTTGGCGTTGTGGAGATGCATGAGAAGGTCACCTCTAGGGATTTGGAAGCAACTAGGATCTTAAAGAATTTGCAGTAATTTATCATCTTTGTTTTTTCTTCTGATTTTTAGTTGATTGTATGTTGTTGGTGTGCTAATGCTTATTCTATGACAACTTTTTTGATTTGGGGCTGCTTGTTTTTAGTTTATTTTCTTTCTAGTACCCTATTTTTATCATAAATGGTTTCAATGCCCCTTCAAAACCTGTTTTCCAATAAGAAAAAAAATATAAAATACCTTATAATATTCCAAAACCAACAAAATATTCAAAAGTATTGGCGAAAACACATAAAACTGGTAATTCTCATCATCCTATGCAACCAGTCAAACTACCATTGAGCTATACAACTTATGAACCAAGCTTGTGGAACATCTAAACACCACATCATCCAAGGGGAGATAGATATAATAATTATTAAAAAAATTCCAAAATTCACAAGATAGGAAACCTCAATGTGGATAAATCTGGAGTGATTCCATTTCTCCCAAATATCCCTCTCCACAAGCCAAGGATAGTCCAACACATTGTCAACCATATCTTCTACTACTGCATGATCTAGAACTTCAAACTCTGGATGCAACACCCTAAAAAAGACTTTTGATGATCACATACAAAATACACTAGCACATCTTAAAGCATGAAGAAATTCAAAGGGGTGATCCCACAATAGTCGTTTACAAGTTTTGGCCAAACTGGACACTGAAATTATTATTTTTAACTAAATCTTCACATTTGGGAACCTATAGCGGCTAAACTATGAGGAATTTGAAGTTGATACAAACTAGAGTCTCATCACATTTTGTCTATAGATTCTGAAAATATT
Organism: Sequoiadendron giganteum; assembly: GCA_007115665.2. NCBI lineage: Eukaryota > Viridiplantae > Streptophyta > Pinopsida > Cupressales > Cupressaceae > Sequoiadendron > Sequoiadendron giganteum. Next base: position 430,881,274 of record CM021110.1, on the reverse strand, counting down.
TTTTTCAAAATTTTTGGAATCAGATTGCACTTTGTTTTCCATCTCCCATGAAAACTAGTTTTTTCAAAAAACAACATTTTTAAAAAGTGACCCTCACCGTATACAACATAAATGTTTTTGTATGAAGGATAAAATTATAATTTTTTCGAATTTAGATTTTTGACTACGATATCTAGCACTTTCATTTGGTCTCATAGTTTTTTATTAAATATTTTTTCTTTAATCAAGTTTCGAAGTCAAACCAATTGCAATTCATACATAGGCGGACTGTATACAACATAACTTTTTCTGTATGTATTGAAATTAAAAAAAATAAATTAATGGATCAAGGACATCAATACCCAACTTAAACATATTTTTAAAAAATTTATTTTGATAATATTCTATTTTTGCACATGTGCAAAACAAAGACCTTGATTTTCGGTGAAAAACCTTTGTTTAATAAAAATAATAAAAACATACATAATAAAACCAAAACATATTTAAATTATATTCGTTGGATAGCTCCTTATGAGGACTACCGGATTCTAGTTGGTTTCGTGAAGATTCCTCCATTTTAATCCTCAACCCGAGCTTCGAATTGCCAAAATTTAGGGCTTTTTGTGTCTTAGATGGGGGATGAGGGATAAGGGGGGTTCGTACAAACCCATAGGGGTTCGAGCGAACCTCTAGGGCTTTGCTCAAACCAGGGTTCAATTGAACCAATTCAAAGAGGTTCGCTCGAACCCCTTTCCTATGCATTTTTTTGTTGTTTTGTTGGCCAAGATTCAAAGGGGTTCAGTCGAACCCTGGTTCAAGAAAACCCCTTATTGGTTCGGTCGAACTAGTAGGTTTGTACGAACCCCTAAAATCAATTTTTTTGCCTTGGGGTCATTTTTTGTGAGTTTTCCTTCCTTGCTTGAATTTTAAACCACTACTGTGGCTTCACCCAAAGAATAATACATAACACATCCCAATCACATTGCACAGTCTTTATGTAAATTTTCTCAAAAGAACTTGGAAACCAAGTAACCCTGCTGCATCTGCAACACTTGCTCATCACCATAAACACCTTCTCATCATAACCACACTATAGTTTGACATCAATGACAATACTAATGACAACATAATGCAACAATATACCATTTTTTTATTGATGGCAACACCTGTTGAAAAAACTTCAACAAAAAAGAAACTCTGATCACCAACTCTCAAGCAACTCTCCCCCTTACTTGAACATTTACTTTGTGTTTTTTAGACTTATCTCTCTCCAATTCTCTCAGGTTTTTAGACTTCTCTCTCACCCTTTGAAATCAATGGCAAAAGGAAACAATAGGACACTTCACTTCAAGCACAAGGTATGCTCCTCCTAACTCCAGTAGACAAAGACACCACTACTTTCTCCCCTTGAGAGGTAGTCTGCACCAATCTAGGATAAATAATACATATTGAATCTCTCTCCTATAAAGATGCATAATATTATGCATCTAATTGAAAGAAGGAGAGGCAATAAACCCTAGCTTATTTTTGAGATACTCAAATGTATCTTTTGAAAGAGACTTTGAGAAAATGTTTGCTATTTGATCCTTTGTAGGCACATACTCCAACGTTACTTCCTTATTAGAAAAAATTATCTATTAGAAAGTGGTACCAGATAGAGATATTCTTTTTTCTTGAATGCACTACAATATTTTTTGAAATTTTGATATCATTTATGTTATCACACAAGATAGGAATAGGTTCATCATATGATACTCTAATATCCTTCAATATCTAGTTCGTCCATACACCCATGTTTACAAAGATGTGACAAAAATATACTCTACCTCTATAGTACATATTGATATATTGAATATTGCTTCTCAATTATCCAAAACACTAGCCTATTTCCAAGAAAGAAATAACCTCCACTTGTACTTCTATCATCAACACAACTTGCCCAATCTACATTTGTATAAGCACTCAAAGATGAGTTAGTATTCTTAGAACACCATAGACCATGGTCTAAAATACCCTACAAATATCTAAATATCCTTTTGACCGTTGTGACATGTGATTCTCTAGGATATTCTTGAAATTTTTTCACAATACATCTTACATACTGAACCTCCAAAAACACATATGTTGTCTAACAAGGGAAAGAGGATTCCCTTCCTAGGCTCCTAGGGTTTTTCACCCTAAGGGCACTTGGTTATGAATAAAACTCTTTCCTCTTTGTTGATATGTGTTATGGAAAGGTTCATTCAAAAGGGGGGAGGATTTGATGATTGGTTTGTGCTAAGTGTGTGTGATGTGTGGATAGAACTGAAAGTAAAATAAAGTTAATCTAAATGTATGCAAATGGAAATGAAACAAAACTAAACTAATGCAAGGCTACTCTAAAATGACCTAAATGTATGCTTTCTGGAAAATAACAGAGGGATAGAATATGTGTATCTGGTAAAGTGATGTGACAGTTGAATTCTCTCAGGATCTCCTGAAAAATGCTTGAACTGAGCAATAAGGACACTTACACCAACTGGGGCGACCTAGTCCTCCAACCTGGAAATTCTACCAAAACAGGTTTCGAGGAAATGGGTGCCCAAAAATATAGAAACCCTTTTTTGGGCCTAGCACAGGCACAAGGTCACCAATAGGAGTGACCTAGTCCTCTTGTAGCTTTCTAAGGAATTAGGCTTTGATTTTATGGGTCCTGGTAGATGTTTCCCTTTTCTGCAACAACCCATGAGAGGAACCCTCGAGAGTGACCCATAGGTTGTCTTTTAGTCCTTCCTCAGGTTTGAGGATTGGATTTGACTTGAGGAGAATATTCATACTTCTTGCAATAATTTTTCCTTCACCTAATCTACATCAAAATATCTACAAACACATGCAAAGACTAGAAATTGTTAGGGTTAGGAAATAGGGGTTTGCCTAAGTCAAACCCCTTTGTAGGTGATTAAACCCAAATGAGATGAAAGAAAAGGAATGTAAGATTGAAAGATAACACAATAGAAAGTCTTACCAAACCTTTGTTGATGGTCTGTAACATGCATGAGTAGCTCCAATGGAGATAACCTCAAAACCCTAATGCTTGTATGCTTGCTTGTGAAGTCTTGGTTGCTTGGGTGCTTGAATATTGAGAGAAAGAGAGTAAATGGAGGTAGAAGCCCTTATTCATACATGTGCAACCCTATTTTTCTTGAAATTCAACCTAATAGGCTGACCCTAGGGTTTAGGAGGCAAGATTCTTGCTGAATCTTAATTAAAATTTGAATTTTATGCCTAAAGGGACTAGGTTGCCCAAAGTGGTGACCTAGTCCACCTAGGAAAATTTTGGTGGTGGTCAGGAATTAATTTATGTTTAATAAATTTTATCAAATTTTCCTCCTGAAACACACTTAGGTCGGGACTAACGATACATTAAAACGGAAAATTAACACATAAAAAGGGTTGATTTAAGGGTGATGAGCCTAGATAAACTGTGAAAATGCAACACAATAGTCTACAACACTCTGTCTTAAGGCTTAGGAAGGTTTAATAACGATTATTTATGTGAATTATGTTAAAAGGGTCTTAGAAAAGTGAGGAAATTCATTACAACACTTCACAACACCTTAGTAAAACATTGTTATTTCATTGATGAATCACAAGCTTACAAGGCTGAATCAAGGTAATCAAGGCCAAAATCTGATGTTAAAGACAAAAATGAGTGAAAAAGTGCCAAGTTATACACTTTTTAGTGACACACATACATAGTATCAGGTCTAGTTATAGTTAGGTATAGTTTTCCACCAATCATGGATCTATACTTGGTTTGATCTATCTTAAGAGATTCATCATTTTTTGTTAACTTACAACCAATAATTATGGGAGTACATACTAGTTTCTAAAGAGTACTCCATTCTAAACTTCCTTAACTTTTCCTTAACATTTTTTGTGAGATGAATATAACTTTTTTTGATTTACTAATTTGTATAAGGAAGAAATTCATCTCCCCAAGCATTGGCATTTCAAACTCATTTTGCATCTCTTTTGTAAACTTCTTATGTATTTCTTGATTCCATTTAAATATTATATCAACATACACAACCACAATTAGGATTTTATCGTTCTCAACTTTGAAGTAAAGGTTTCTATCTATGCTACCCTTTTTGAATCCCTCATATATTAAGTATCCATCCAATATTTCATTCCAAGATCTAGGAGCCTGTTTGAGCGTAGTGCCTTCTTCAACTTGCAAACCATGTTAGGATCTCTTGATAATTGTAAACCTTCAGGTTTTTCAATGTACACTTCTTCTAACTAACTATTAAAAAATGTAGGTTTTGCATCCATCTAATATACCTTGAAGTATTTATATTTTATAAAATCCACAAACATCCTAATATCTGCCATCCTTGGTACTAGATAAAATGTATCTTCATGATGCAAGAGCCTCTAGGCTCATAAGCAATCTTGCATCACCAAAAAAAATTTCTTTCCATGTTCAGTCTTTTGCATTTTTGGTGTGGGCTTGAGCTTCAAGGTCATATTGTGAAGTGTTTATTTGTGAGGAATTTATTTCCATTTCATACATCAAGGTCCAACAAGGTGTTTAATGTGATTTGCAAAATTATGCAATTTCAAGGTTCTAGGGGTTAAAATGGTCAATTTACCATGGTAAAAAGAGATTCTGAAGGAAGATTAATTAAAATCAATTAATTTTATTAATTGGATGTGTAAGGAATTTTTCATACAACAAATGAATCTTGGAATTCTATTTTGGTCTTATTCTTTCAATTTTGGTTCCTAGAATGGAGGAAAAAACTAGTGATTTTTGGAAAATAATTTAATGAATCTTCAATTATTGATTTTGGGTGAATGAGGATGAATTGGTTATTGATTTTATTAATTTTTAAACAGAATAATAGAAACAATACATTGGATATGTTTAAAAAGCTTTCAATGGAACTTTTGGGAGCAACAAACTATGTTTCTATTTCATTTTGGAGGAATTTTAAGGGTCAATCAAAGAGGAGATTTGGAAACCACTCTTTTGGGTTTTCAAATATTTTAAACCCTATTTAAATAAAAAAATTAATTGTTTCAAGAGTCATAAATCAACAACAAAAAGTTTGGAGAAATAACTTGTAGGTTGTTTTCATGAGAGTAGCACAAGGAGTGCAAAAAAAGTCACCTTGTGAAGAGAAGATAAATATAAGAAGAGAAAAAGGATTTTGTAGGTGTTCAAGGCAGCCATGAGAGTTGTAGGATGAAGGAAAAAAACAAGATTTACAAAGATGATTGGAGCCAAAGAAGTTGAAGGCAAGATACCTTGAATATTTGAAGGCATGAAGTGCCTAGAAACACTTGTAAAAAAAATTAATTTAATTTCTTGTGGAAATTCTCACTATATGTAATTGTTCTTGAGGAAATTTATACGTATGGATGTGTATGAAAATTGAAATAAATATATTTTTTAGATTGTTTCTCTATTATTATGTTAATTTTGGTTGGATGAAATGATAATGAGCTGCAAGATTGGGTAGTTTGATATGACCCCTCAATCTTGACTGCATCACTTCAACAAATATACTTGACACTTGTGAGTATCCTTTACACACAAGCCTAGCCTTGTTTCTAATAAATTCTCCATTATAATTAAACTTTTTCCTAAAAACCTAATTGGTTCCTATCGCATTCTTGTTTGTTGGTCTTGGGACTAATTCTCAAGCATTATTCTTCTCAATCTTCCTCAATTCTTTTTTCATAGATTTGATCCAATTTTCATCCTTGCCTGCTTCAATTACTATTTTAGGTTCTATCTTAGAAAGTAAACAAAATTTTACCTATTCCTGTACCTAGTAGCTTTTCTTCTTGTTAGCACTCCTTTGCTCTTGTCTCTAATTATTTGATCCTCAAAATATATTTTTTGCACATACTTAGGAGTCTAAGGGTTCTTTTCTAGATCTTTTTTCTCTTCCATTAGCATATTTTTTTCTTCTTCTCTACAAAGGGGTTCATAAGATTCATTTACCTCTATCAACACTGATCTCTGATGAACTTCTCCATCCACTGTGATGCTTGCACTTTCAACTATCTTATTTAGCCTCTTTTTGCAACACTTGTATGCCTTGCTCTTTGTACAGTATCCAAGGAAGATTCCTTAATTAGATCTTGCATCAAACTTTCTTAAGTTTTCTTCATACCCCATGATATAAAATTTACCTCCAAACACTCTAAATTATTTTACAGTAGGATTTTTTCCATGTCATTTCTCAAATGGGGTGGGTAAGTGCAAGAAGTTGAGTCCACAAAATGTGGAAGTTTCATGCCTTAGCAAAAAAAAAGAAATCAGCATTGCAAAAATGGGATTTCATTTTAATAAACGAGATCCCGTTTAGGCTCGGGATCCCGAGCCAAAAATTAAAAAACAGGATCTCGTTTAAAACGCGATCCCGTTTTAAAAAACGGGATCCCACTTTTCAAAAAAAGGGGATCCCGTTATGGAAATTTCCATTTTTGGATATTTTCCAAAACGGGATCCCGTTTCTTTTCCAAAATGGAAATTTCCATTTTGAACAAAAGGATCCCGTTTTGGAAATTTTCCGTTTTGGAAACTGTCTTTTTTTGAAAATTTTCAATTTTGGAAAATTTTCAAAATGGGATCCCGTTTTCAAAAATTCCAAAAATGGCAATTTTCGACAATTTTCAAAACAGGATCTCGTTTTTTAAAATTTCAAATGGAGTTCAGGTTTTTTCTTTTCTTATAGGTTCAGGAAATGGTTTGGAGATCCAAACCTAAGCCATGGATTTGGTTTGACCTACAAGTTGAAGGCCTTAGCAATGTCACAAAAAAATACTGACTTTGGCCATATGTCTAAAGGCTTTATTTGTAGATTTTTTCGATTAAATTAAAACCCATTATAAATTTGACAGTGTAGATTCCAAATATGTAATTTATTTTACAATTGGATTATTTTTTTATTTTTCATTCAATTTCTAATTAAACAGGTCCATAAACTTGAATTATCAGTGTTTTTTAGTATTTTAATAACTTTTTATCAACATAACATTTTTTCTAAACGAATTGCACGAGGGAAAACTTCAGACAATTATTTTCAATTAAAAAAAAAAAAAATCAAAAAATGATAAGTTTAGGCCATCTTATGCGTGTCGTACACGATGATTTTTCAAAATGACAAATATGCCTAGTAAATATTTAACAAAAAAAAAATATTCAATAAAAAATTACAAAAAAAATATCAAAGGCAAGCTTCAATGAGTCACAAATATTTTCCCAAAAGTATTTAGAAAAATACATTAATTTAGGTCAAAATATGGATGTCGTACACGTGCATGGTATGGTAAAAAAAAATGACTTTTAAACAGTGGTTTTTAGAAATGCTTATTGAATCTCAATTTGTACAATTTGGGTATTGAAATTAATTACATCTTTGGAAACTAGACTCTGAGTACTACATTTTATGATTAGTGACTTTTTTGAAGATTCCATCTCTAAGTGCTTCAAATTTTAAGGTCAAAGTGTCAAATTCTGAAAATCAGGGAAAACACTTCCACTTTTTGGCCAAAAAGTGGACTCAACTTCTTACTAGCACCCGAGTCTTTGAACTATTCACTCTTACTTGTCCTCTATTGAGAATGTAAATTATGGTATGAATTGCTTCTCTCCAATAGACATCTGGTGGATTTTCTTCCTTCAACATGGTTTTTTCTGCCTCCTAAACTATCATGTTCTTCCATTCCACAACTCCATTCTATTGTGAAGTCCTATGAGCTAATAGTTGCATTTTTTATCCCATGATCTTCACAAAAAAATTTAAACTCATTTGAGGTGAACTCACCAACTCTATCAAACCTTAAGTACTTGATTTTCAAATCCTTTTCATTCTCAACCATGTATTTAAATTCTTTAAAATTATCTAGAGCTTCAATTTTTTCTTTGAGAAAGGTCACCTAGGTCATTCTAGAGTAATCATCTATAAACAACATAAAATAATTATCACCTTGAGGGCTTCTTGTTCTGGTAGGTCCACATAGGTTTGTATACACCAACTCCAAAGGCCATTTAGTAGAATATTCCTTATATTTGAACTTTTTCCTTTTTGTTTTCCAGACAAACAATCTTTACAAATTACATTGATAGGCTTTGTAATTCTTGCCATGTCTCTCTAGGATGAGTAGAGTTGATCTTCACTAGGATATCAAAATTGATATGAAACATTCTTTTATGTCATAGCCAAAAGTCAATGATTTAAGTTATAAAGAACTTACCACTAGCACCTTTGAGTTGATAAAAATTTCCTTCTATCCTTATTCATACATAGTACCCAAGGTTTTGAAGATTCCTTTTTTTATTTCACAACCATCATCCTAAAACACTAGATTGAATATTCTACTACACATTTTTTGTACATTGATAAGATTATGCTAGAGACCCTTGATATAAAGAACATCATTCGTCTTATTATTTGCATCAAAACTAATTGAACCTATCATATGATTTGAGCATCCACTATCAATTATCTATTATTTTCTCTCTTCTCTTGCATGAAAGGAAATAGACATAGTTCCTTTAATAATGTGACCTATTTCTAGAGCAATTTCCTTCACACATCTTCCAGGGTTAGAAAAATTAATTCTAACATCCAAAGCAATGAATAAGAATTCATCACATCCATCATTCAAGTACTTTGATTCCTCATGAGATGCACCACTATCTTCTTTAACATAATAGCTATTCTTGAAAGATTTACACTTATGTTATTTATTTTTGTCATTTGAAACTTCTCCTGGACATTTTGAAGCATAATGACCTATCTTTCCACAATTGAAACAATTGAAGGTTAATTTACCTCTATATAGATTCTAGTGCCCTTTTCAATATTCTCACAAATTTTGCTTCCACCTCATCAATATAATCTATATCAAATTCATCATTCCTCTCTTTCTTGTTGACTATGAAAGAAGTTTCTTTACTTGAAGAATCTTTTTCAAACTCTCTTAATTCAAAAGTAGTTAAAGCACCAAAGAATTTATCTCTAGTATATTGATCCAAATTATAATCTTCCTCAATAGCAAAAATATTAGCACTATAAGATTTAGGAATGGTTCTCAATAAATTTTCTCATAATTTCACTTTCCTCTAGTTTTCAACTAAGACCATTGATGGAATTGACAATTTCATCCACCCTTTGCATGTAGCCTCTTATATATATTCATCTTCTAACATCCTTAGGGTTTCAAAATTGGTCTTAAATTTTTGTATCTTTTCTTACTTGACCATAGAATTTTCTTCATAAATTCTTTTCAACATATCCCAAACCTCTTTAGAAGTTTTGTAGCTTATCACCTTCACAAGTTTTTAATCATAAATCCCACTCAAAATAAAATTCCTTGGTATTTTATTTTTCTCATACTCTTTGATATCATCTTCATTTTTTGGAGGATTATTAGACACAGTGTATCCATCTTCAACTAATTTCCATACACAAAACCCTAATGAGACAAGAAAGGCTTCCATCCTAGCTTTCTAGAAGGTATAGCTTGTTCCATCAAACATAGAAGCTTTGGAACAGTTCTTGTATGACATCTAGATCTACCTCAAGCAGTTAATCGTCTACCAAGGAACCTCTACTTTGATACCAATTATTAGACACACAAGACGACTGAGAGGGGGGTGAATCATTTGTGTATTAAAACCCTCAAATCCTTATTAAGTATTAACATGAATATTGACAAATGAAATAGTGACATCCACAATAATTCACAATAGAACACCATATTTTTACATGGAAAATAATGGGTGATCCCACAATAGTGGTTTACAATTTTTGGCCAAATTGGACACTGCAATTATTATTTTTAACTAAATCTTCATATTTGGGCACCTATACCGGCTAAACCATGAGGAATTTGAAGATGATGAAAACTGGAGTCTCATCAAATTTTGTCTGTAGATTCTAAAAATATTTTTTTCAAAATTTTTGGAATCAGATTGCACGTTTTTTTCCATCTCCCACGAAAAATGATTTTTTTCATAAAATAACATTTTAAAAAAGTGACCCTCACCGTATACAACATAAATTTTTTTGTATAAAGGATAAAATTCTAATTTTTTCAAATTTAGATTTTTAACTATGATATCTAGCACTTGCATTTGGTCTCATAGTTTTTTATTGAGTATTTTTTCCTTAATCAAGTTTCGAAGTCAAACCAATTGCAATTCAGACATAGGCGGACTGTATACAACATAATTTTTTTTTTATGTATCAAAATTCAACTTTTATTTTTTTAATGGATCAAGGACATCAATACCCAGCCTCAATGTATTTTTTAAAATTTTATTTTGATAATCTGCTATTTTTCCACATGTGCGAAACAAAGAGCTTGACTTTCGGTGAAAAACCTATGTTTAATAAAACTAAAAAAACACATACATAATAAAACCAAAACATATTAAAATTTAATTCGTTGGATATCTCATTCTAAGGACTACCATCTTCCAGTTGGGTTTTTGAATTCTCCTCCATTTTCATCCTCAACCCGAGCTTTGAAGGGCATAATTTTGCTAAAATTTGGTGGAAGAGGGGGAGAAGGGCAAAAAAGGGGGGTTCGAGCAAACCCCCCTTCGAACGAAAGGGTAAAGGGGGGATCGTTTGAAGGAGGGTTCGCTAGAACCCCCCTTTTTTTTGAATTCCCCATAAGGGAACGTGGCATCACAAGGTTCGAGCGAACCCACCATGCAAAAGGGGGTTTGCTCGAACTAGGGGTTCGACCGAACCCCTCTTTTGGGTTCGTGTGAACCCCCTAGTTCGAACGAACCCTTTAAAACATGAAATTTTCAATGCGTGAGAATTTTCTCAAATTTCCTTCCTCATAAAAATTGTACACCACTATTATAGGTTTACCCTAATATAAATGAAAAACCATAGTGAGGATTAGCTCACTATATGAATATCAAAACCAATTATAAGAGGCTCACTACCAGAAGGGCTTATTATCCAAAGAAAATGAAAGGATCCCTACCAAGGGTTCACTAGCTAAGAAGATCATTTCTTCTAGATTACAAGAGATTATAAAGAAACTATTACAAGGAGGTTCACTACCTTAGATAAATAGGAGAAACCACCACAACCATCCAAACCTTTGGTGAGCACTACCTCCAACAAATTTAAGCACACTGAAATGTAGACATTGCTTGCTCACTACTTCCAATAGTCTTAGGTCTTCTTGTTCACATGATCACATATCGATCATCACACACTTCAATAGTTTACCTTGCATATATACCATCTACAACCATTAATAACCTTCTCTAAGTTAGCTTCAAGGAAATTCATGCACCTCAAATGTGCAATCACCAAGTAGGTCAACACCTAACACCTCCATATTGGAAATAAGTGAAGGAAAACTACATCAAGGATTAACTACGACCCAAATCTATACCAACACACTACACAAGGCTTCCAAAAACCATGAGGCCCATCTAAAAATAATTCTAACATGCTAGGTCAAGGAAACTAACATTAACATTATCAAGCAACCAAATTCATGCTTCACCAAGGCCAAAAATATCCTCCAGATCACATGGAAACAATATACAACTCTAATGGTGTAAATTCATACCCATTGCAATTTATCATTAATTTACCCTCATTTTAGCCTTACAAGTTTAAATATGCAAAAACTTGCTGCTTTTTCCTTGCTCTTCCCACGTGTCCCTACCATTTTGCATCAGTGAGAGAATTTATGTTTGGGATGACTGCACACCATGAAAAATTTTGTGGGTCATTCTTTTGTCCTGACAGGATTCTCAAGTCAAGAAATATTAGATATCTTATGATTCTCTACCAACTACAAGCAAAATTTTCCTCTTCGAATCTTGACCACCGAGAATAAATATTTACCTCCAAATTGTTCATTTTAACTCCACTCTTCCATTCTATCAACTCTCTTAATAATTTCATCAATATACTCTCATATTCTTTCACTTTATTTATCTCGATCTTCCCTTCTACACCATCTTGTTGCTCTAAAACCATTGTTATTATAGACTTTCAAAGCTATACTCCATTAGTGTGGTGATCTTATTCTTCTCCTTCCTCTCTCTGCCTTGAGTGCTCATAGAAAGGGAGGTGATATTGTGTCTATTTTCTTATTTCTATTATCATACTTGTAGAGTAGCATTTAGATTTTCTTTGCTCTTTGATTTCTGGTGTTTATTATATGTACTCTTTTATCAAATTTCTAAAACTTGTGGTCTATTAGTTTTTTGTGTAGGTGGGAACACCAAAATGGGGGTTTGACCAAGGAAAACCTCAAAACACAACTCCAACATTTTTCTTGTTCTTGCAAATGTAGGTGCTATTCATTTTCTTGGAGCTAGCTGGAGAACTAGCCCTTAGGTAAGTTGGCATTCTTCTTCTTTATTCATCATTTCATCACTAGAATATTTTATATTTATAAGTTATAGTATTTCTCTTGTCATATTTTTTATTTTCATACATTTATGTTAAACTATAAAACCATAACTTTTGGGTCTCGAGTAGATTCTTTTTGTTTCAATCTGAAACTTGACCCTCTATCCATACAAGATGCATGTGCATCTTTGAGACTCCAAGTCACTGCTCTGAATTTCAAAACCCACACTATTTTCCTCTAGCAAAGAGTCATCTGGTTTGTTGTCTAATACCTTTGTGGTCTACTCACTCAGTTCCAAAAAGCTTTTTTCATAAATTAATAAGGAAAAAAAGAGTTTTTTTCCTTCCTTTTTAGTTTATTGTGTATTCTGAGGTAGTTTAGGGAAATTCACTCCCTTGGGATATTCTATGACTTAAGAGAGTTAGGAGCGGAAAATCCCCTTCTCTACAACAACACTTTAGAATATTCTAACACTAGCAGAAAATTCAAAAGTAGTGTACAAACACATGAAACTAAGAATTCTTATCATCTTATGCAACCAGTCAAACTACCATTGAGATACAACTCATGAACTAAGCTTGCAAAATAATTGAACACCAAACCATCCAATGGAATATAGATACAAGTATTATTAGCACATTCTCAAATTTTCAAGATAGGAAACGTCAACACGAAGAAATGTTGAGAAATTCCATTTCTCCCAGATATCCCTCTTCACAATCCAAAGATATTCTATCACACTATCAAACATGTCTTCTACTATCACATGATCCAAAACCTAAAACTCTAGATGTAGCATCTTAAAATACTTTTTATCATCACATCCAAAACAAACAATCACATCTTCAAGCATGAAGAAATGTGGAGCATAATACAAAACATATCTCAACCACCTTGTGCAGTCTTTATCCAAATTTTATCAAAATCACTTGGAAACCAAGTAGCCTTGTTACTTTTGCAACACCTGTTCATCACCAGAAACACTTTCTCATCATTACCACACTAGAAGTTGACATCAATGACAACACTAATGATAACATGTTTGGCTACAGATTATAATTTTCTATTAAGGTACTTAGGAATAGATTTGCATAAGTTGGTGTCATGCTCTAAAATTTACTCAACCTAAACCATTCACAACTATAAAATATTTTTCAAATTTCTATATCTACTAAGGTAAATTTAAGTTTTATAGTTAACCTACAATCAATGACATCAAGTTTATGATGTCATTATATCACTTAAACCATCTTAGGAAGAATCCTAATTTTTATTATGCTCTAAGTTGTTTCAAATCTTTTCCTATGTATTTTAAGGTATGGCATTTGATCACCCTTTTAAGTCGAAGAGTTGATGGAATACAAATTAGCATTTTCTATCTACACGTGTTTCCCTAGTTTGGCTAAAAGAGAAATGTTATTGCACAATATGAGTTAACTATAAAGAGTTTTGAGATGGAAGAACTATGGTATAATACACAACCTTAACACAAAATAATCATTCTTTGAAACAAAAATTAAAAGTAAATGATAATAGTTTTCTCAACTCCACAATAAATACCAAAAACATAAAATTAAAATTGATGCTCTCAATACTCAAATGATAGATTAAGCTTAATTTCGGAGATCAAAGATAATAGTAGTTCTTGTTTAGATTCAAAAGTAATATTTTTTTACTATGGTTTAATTCCTAGAATAGATTAAAATTTACCAACTTTAAATTCCATGGTTTCTTAGCTGGTATGTCTAATGGTTACTAAAATAATCTCTGTTTGTTTTATTCAAGTATAACTCTAAATTTTCTAAAACCTTATGTGAAATGAACTTTGCCTAATTGAAATATTTTCCTTACATTTTGAATTGAGGATTAAAATTATATGCATACAAAGTTTTTTTTTAATTCATGATGTAAGTACTCTTTATAACATTAGAATTCAATTATTTTATACACATTAAATTATCTAATTTATTAATACTAAGTATAATTTTAATGACCCTATCCTTACATTCATTTTCTTTGAAGAAAGATAATTTTATATTGACTATTGGAATTTACTTTAAAGTTACTATATAATTTTTAAATGTATGAACAAGTCAATGTTTAATAAATTTCATTTTGACCTATTATTAAGTTTTTATAACATGACATTTTAAAATTTCATCAACTCAATAAGTTCTTACTTAAAATTAAACCATTTCTCTATCCTATTCTTTAATAATATAAACAATATTTATTTTCCTATTCAATAATTCATAAATTCAATGAAAGAACTCTACAAATGATTAACTAATTTTAAAATATAGTTCTCTTCTTTAAATTTTAAATCTTGTTACTAAATACTCCATTGATTATTTAGTTGTAATCTTACATTTAATTATCTATCTTTAATTAATTAGTGAATACTTTTGTTTCACAAATTTAATACAAGATTCATGAATAATAAATGAAAACTAACTTGGTTTGACTGGTAATGAAGTTCCTATCTAATTATTTCTTTAAATTTGCATTAAACACTATAGACATGTAAAAATTCCTAACGTATATCACACATCCTAAAACTACATTTTCCATCATTGTAATCATTTTTATTATCATCATTTCATTAATTTGTATTACTAATTTTCTTTTAACACCAATTAACATCATTTTCATCATTTAACCCTATTTTCATCTATCAATTAAATAATCTTGGATTGTTTAATTAATTCATCATTTCATTAACTAATTAAACCCTTCATAGATCTCTAGTTGAATCATTTGTAACTATTAAATTTTTTTCATCTAATATTTCTTCTAACATTTGAACATATCAGTCAGACCTTTTGTGTGTCCTCATAATGAAGTTTGTCGATGTGACTTGAACTATCGGTGCAAGTTTTCTAATCATCGTCGACGATAGAAGTCCGATTGAAAATTTATATTGGTGTAAGTCTGGTGAATGCCCTTCTCTGAACATATCAGTATGTCTTGTCGATGAATGTTGTTGGCATGACCTGAACTATCGACATAAGTTTTCTAACTCTCGTTGAAGATAGAAGTCTGACCGAAATGTTATATCGGTGTAAATTTGGTCGAGGTCCTTCTTTGAACATATCGGTGAGACCTTTGGTGTGTCCTAGCAATGAAGGTTGTTGGTGTGACCTGAACTATCGATGCAAGTTTTCTAAATCTCATCAATGATAGAAGTCTCACCAAAAAGCTATATCAATGTAAGTTTGGTCGATGTCCTTATTTGAATATATTGGTGAGACCTTTGGTGTGTCTTGGTGATGAAGGTTATCGACGTGACCTAAAATATTGGTGCAATTTTCCTAAATCTCGTCGACGATAGAATTTCGGCTGAAAAGTTATATCAGTGTAAGTCTGGCCGATGATACTTTTTCGGGCTAACATGGAGGTTCAAAAAGAGTCTTAACAGTAGAGCGTATCTGACTGAGATTAGTGTAATGCATGGAAACTCTTACTGATAAGGTGTTCCGAATTGCAGCTGGGCTTAAGGTCATTGGGGTGACATCAAAATTCGTTAAGACTTTTGATCCTTGTTCGATGGTGTTTTTCTAGTTGATGGATCTATTTTATTGAATTTCAGTGTGACTCTTAGTGATGCGTGATCTTGATGTTCTTTTTGGGACATCAGAGTGACCTCGACTATCATGGTGACATCTTAGATGTTCTCCAATTGTGTTGGTCATGCTGAAAGACCTATTCATGTTGTTCATTGGTGTGACTCAAGTCGACAAGATGGTTTGAAAGGTGTTTAAGCTCAATGACATCGAGGTGACATAAGGTTTCGATGTGACACTATGAACTCTTGTTGATGGACATTGCCTAGCTGATAGGCATGGTCGAGACTTCATCATATTGAATGAACAACAAGGAGACCTTTAGAATTTCTCTTCAACACAAGAATGAGAATTTTCTGCTACGAGCCCTCAGAAAGAGCCAGAGGAATGTTTGTTTTCTAATGGAACTGGAAATTAAGGATAAATTTTATGCTTTGTCTTTTCTTCAAGAATATACCACACCTCAAATTATCCAAATATTGCAATTGGATTTATAGTTGAGGGTAAATTAACTAGCGTCATCTTCAAACCATGGTCAAAATGCTCAGGATCAATCTACAAATTGCCCTCAAATGTCTTCTTGTATAATTGCAAGAGTGTCATCTTGCATGCCTTTATGAAGGGAATCTCAAGGTTTTCAAAATGATGGTCCACGAACCTTTGAAAGAACTTTGCAACAAATAGAGGGAGTGGACGAAAATTCAACAAATGGAAAAGAGTAATTTTTTTTTCTATGGGGTTTTTTGTATTTCACATTTTAGGTTTTTTGAGTTTTGTAAAAGGGCATGAGTCTTGTAAAGGGGAAAATGTATGAAATGATTATTTTGAAACAATTTATAGTTATTACTGATCATAGGAGTGGTTGGTTGAGGTTTATTAATTGTTCCAAATGAGTCTATATAGGATTAGCTTGGGAAAATGCTAAATTTTGAATTATCAGCATATTTTGTACAAATGATAAAATTGGATCTTCCAAGTATCTCATCTTCACATGTTCGAAACTATAAGCAGAGGTTTTCTTAGTGGTTCTTTCATGTCGGTATGCTCCCCAGAACCAAATTTTGTAATATCTTATTTAATTATATAATATATTATAGTGGCTTGCCACTTTCACCAAAAAAAATAAAATTCTTCTAATGTCATATAATTAAATAATTTTAATTATTTAACTATCTCATGTTTAATTCTCATCATATTCAATAGCATATTCTTGAGGAACATTCCTTTTCAAAAATAACTTTTACTTTTCATGTCTCAAGCATTTTTGGCCCTTGATTTTGAGATCTAATTTCGACCCATCATGAAAACCCTAAATATTTTCCTACAAATTGTAATGATGGATATTTTATGCAAGATAGATTTTTTAGTCATATAATGCATGCAATGTTAATTGAATCCAAAAAATCAATAGAATGCAAAGGAGAAAAACGAGAAAAAGAAAGGAAAACTGAAACAAGTTCACCCATTCTTCTCTCCTCCATGGCTGACTTCCATTCCATCTCCTTGGTTTTCTGGGTTGAATAATGTGCCCTCAGATTTCTGTGAGAAAACTCTATACTTGACTAGCTCTAAGAAAAACTTTGAAAGATTTGTATAAACTAAATGGAAATAGAGATTAATTCTAGCATGCAAGTAGCTAAAATAAAAATGCAAAGATATTAAGCAATGATAATAAGAGATAAGAATAAGAGATTGCAATATTAAGAGATAATAACCAGAGATAAGATTCATCAAGATGTCGAAAATGGGGACAAGATTGCCATTTTATAGAAAATTCAATTTTGGATGGACGGATGAGATGAGATTTGAGAAATACCCTAGAATCAATGGTCAAGATTAAAAAATGGCAACTCTTAATTAGGGTTAGGGTAAAATTCTCAAATGAGTGCACAAGATTTAATTTAAGAAATTAAACCAAGGATGGAGAATAAACGTGATAGTGAGATGAAAATTAGTAAAAATCAAGAGGATGAATTAGAAAATCAAGTTATTTTAGAAATAACTTAATTTGTGGAGAGATGTTATTTTGAAATTAATCTTTTAAATTGATTCCAAAATCGTGAATTCATGTGATAGTAAATAATAATAATTTAAAATTATTTACTTCGAAAGAGGGAAGTTGCCAATTTAAATAAAATGTTTTTATTTAAATTTAGAAAGAAAATTAATAAGACAATTTAATAATTAAGATTATTCAATTGTGGAGGAAAATTAGAAAGTGGGTAATTTTAAATATGATTCTATTTAAAATTAGAAAGAAAGTTGAATTTTGATTTAATTCAAAATAGGAAGAAGATGACAAATTAATAAGCAATTAAATAAATAAAATTTATCTAATTGTGGAAGAAGAGTATAAATGAATAATTAAATAATTAAAATAACTATTTAATTATAGTGACAAGATCATAAATAATTAAATAAATATAATTTATTTAATTAAGGATATTAGTGACGTATTAAATAAATGAAGTTTATTTAATTAATCAAAGAGGGAATCAAAGATAGCAATGAATTAATTAAATAATTAGAATTATTTAATTAATAGAGGACTTATGACATTAAAAAGTGGTATTAGTTGGTCTAGGACATTTTTATGTGTCTACATTTGCCCCTCTTTGTCATAATGCAGTTTATCGCGTTGTGATAAGGAAAATAAGTCAAAAATATGCCCCAGTGCAAAATAGGATGAGGAAGAATGATGAGGAGGTAGCAGTATGCCCCCTCGAGATGACAATTGGGTTCTGAGAATACGAGTGGGCTCTCGAAATGGATGAAAGAACTAGATGATGAAATAAAAAAGTATATAGGAAAGATAAATAAGGATGATAATGATGCGGACTAGAAAAAATGTTAGAGAGAAAAAGATGAATGTTAGCATAGAAGACATGAATGTCGATATGGGGAAGGAGATGCAAGTTAATGTGGAAAAAGAAATGCATGTTAGAATCCTTCAACGTTTTCCAAAGTACTAATAAGTGTTGCTCGAATCATCATTGAATGGTAAAAATAACACAAATGGACAAAAAACACCAGGGTATGACATAGACCAAGGTGTGCAAGGTCATGCACTTACAAAATAGACAATCACAGAGAAGGAATGTCTTAACTCATACTAGACACTTTGGCCCAATCTTTTTGTCAAGACAATCCACAGACAACAGTCAAATAAAAATAGAATAGGTCATGAGATGCCATCGCACCTCTAAATCCTTCATGGGACATCCTCGAGGTAGCTACTAACATGACCAAAAGACAAGTCAATAAAAAGATAAGACAAAATAGCCAAAAATTAACAGCCATTTAATTGTATTGCCAATGTTTGTTTGATGAAGATTAATTGTTTGACAGTTTGACAGTTTTGACGGCTTGACGGTTTGACAGTGCCTAAGGTCAGGAAGGACACATCCTGAAAAGGAAAATGACATTTTGACAACGTCCAAATCCAAGAAGGACACATCTTGACTAACGATTTGGAAAGCTAACTGATTTTGACTATATGATTGATTGGCTTATGTTGTCTGATTTTGACGGATTTTGACATTGACATTTTGAATGATTGTCTTATGTCAAAATGTAACTATGTCTTCTTTATTTGACCGATGTGACCATGTTTGACTTATGATTTTATTTTGACAAACCCAAAAGGACTGACCTAATGTCTCAAGGATTCAAAGATGAATCTTGCCTACGTAGCAAGTGTGCAGAGACAACGTAGTTTAGACAAATGACAAAGACTGATTGACTCAACAGACTTGACAAGATATGACTGAATTTGACTCTTTTCTTGGGATTTTGACATTGATTTCGATGTTTTTGTGTTTTCACAGGACACTTTTCAATTTTTAGGTCTTTTTTCAGGACTTTATATGATTTTTAGGACATTTTTTAGGACTTTTTACAATTTTTATTATTTTTGATTTTTTGCAAAATATTGTGACAAAATGCATGTGAATGATGCTGACGCACATGATTCCAAGGACAACCATGATTTTTTTGCTAGTCAAGGTTAATACCAATTGGCAGGTGATGATGACAATGACAACATTGTTTGACGTGGGAAGGACACATCTCGAAACAACGTGAAGATGACAATGATATGAAAAGAGGATAAAAGTTTGCAGCAGAGCTAGGGACAAAGCCAAGGAATGTTTTGGATGATCGGCCAGGTTTTACATATTGTTGCATTTGGTATGAATTTGTGAGGATTAGATGGGATGATGAGGGATCTTTAAACCATTGACAAGGGAAACCAAGATGGATGATAGGTATAAAAGGACAATGGATGGCTTGGACCAGGAGAATTATCATATGGTCTCCAAGGATGATGTCACATAGTGAAAAGGAGGCTATGGCGGTAATGACATGATATTCAATGAATAAGGTATGACCAAAAGATATACATGTCAAGAGTTTTCCCAAAGCATGATTTATGTTTGTACTATAGTCCTTATCAAGATCAAAATCCGGGGGAAAATGGATGGAAAGTGATAGGGTTTAGATGGATAGATGGAAATGTCATGTGAAAGGCATGGGAGATGAGATGACTTGCCCCCAAGTGTAATGGTCCACATAGATGATTTATTCTACAAATGACACATGTTTGCCAAGTTTTCATCATGGTACTTATCCAAGGCGCCTATTTGCCAAGTTTTCACCGTTGGACGAATTTTTTCTCTTTACTATTTTTGATTTTTTCTAATTTTTTTGGTGTCACCATGATGCTTGTTTGCCAGGTTTTCATCAAGCGATGATTTTTTTTATTTTTTTATTTTTTTGTATTTTTGCATTTTTGCCAAATAGCCTTGACGATTTAGATGACCACTAATTGTGTTGAAGCCTTTGATGGTGCTGATGTAGAGACTCGTGCCATGACATGCCAATAATGACCTTTCTAAAGTAGTTGCCTTGTCAGGATGATAAATCTTGCACACAACTGATTGATGTCATTGTGATCCTTGTTGATAGTAGAGTTGGCCTTATCTGAATATGCACATCATGATAGAGTTTCATGAGATTCCTTATGATAGAGAGTTGCTACCAAGATGTGATGGATTTGTGACATGGGATGTTTGGAATTTAAAAAGGATGTAGGATTATGATGGATAATGGTGGATATGGATGGGTTGGTTGGATGTTTTGATGTATTGGTTTTTATCCTCCAAAATTTAGGTGTCAGGTTAGGATGTTCTTTGGAACAAACATTTTTATATGTATTTCTTGATGGCCATTTTGGAGGGGGTGGACATGTGTTATATGTGGGATTCCTCTTGTGTTGTGGATCCAAATTTTGCTTGACTTTTGGATTTGGCATATTTTCTTTGCCTGATTCATTCTTTTCTTGACTTGATCCATTTTGTTTTGGGATCCATTTTAGCTTTATTTGTCCACTTGTATTTTTGATGGATTTCATGGCCTTTGACATTTTATTTTGGATTTTGTATTTGTAGGACTTTTGTTTGTTTCAAATGGAAGGTTTATTCATGATGGAATGATGGTTTGGGGTGTGGAGGGAAGGGGTATTGGCAACAATCTTATGACAAGGACTACTCATGACACTCATTTTGACATTTGTATTAGATAAAGTTGCCCCCAATATCGAAGAGGGACCACTAATATCATTTGATTTTTTGATTGAGGAGTAGCCATGACCTTGATGTCCATAATGTGCTTGAACTTGCATGGGTTCAATAATTCCCTGCTCATGTAGGCCTAGTCATTTTCCTTGATAATGCATACATGTTTTGACAGATTCTATTTGCAATGGGATACTTGTTATTGTGGAAGCAAGATGATCATCCATCCTTATTGTGGAAATTAATGCTCGAAATCTTCTCATCAGTAAGAAAGTCTTCTCTGAAAAATATAGATGATACTAATTGATAGGATGTTTTATTTTCACTGACATGTTGGACATATTTTTGATTAATATCTTCAGTCCGATTTGGTGGCATGTCATACTCCTATGATTTTTTTGGTGCTTCCAAGTCTATGTCAAAACCATCTTAATGGTTAGTGTCATAAATCCCACTAAATTCATCTATAGCTTGATCATTTTCAAATATGTCCATGCTAGAATACTCTTGTTCTAGTGGTAGATCATCTATGTGTCCCATGGATTCAAGTGTCTCACTTTTCAAAGTGTCAATATCCAAAGTTTGGATAGGGTCATCTTTAAGTATTTGATCATGACTGGCATATAGGTCAAGTAGTGGATCATTTTGGACTTCTTGATCAAAGATAGTGTCTTGGTCAAAGATGGGGTTGTCTTGAATGTCATGATTGGAAATAGTATCTTGACCAAGGATAGGGTCATCTTGAATGACATGGTTGTCGATGGACTCTTGACCAAGGATAGGTGTCTTTGGTATGCCATGATTGTCTAGGATAACTTCTTGAATGGATTTAAAGATAGGGTCATGGGATGGACTACTTTGATCTTGGCATGACGATGATGTTATAATGTTGTGCTTTTGACTTGCCTCTTGACATGTATCCTCAAGTTTATGAAATGGGATGGGACTTTGGAGACTATGACTAGATGTGCTTTCATGACCAAATGTATTTTGAGCTGGAGTGTCTTGGAATGGATTGGTGTATGATGGATTAGGATAGGATGTGGATATTTGGAAAGGGTTAGTGTATGAAGGACTAGGATTTGATGTGGGTAAAGGAATAGCATAAGACATGCATGAAGGACTAGAATAAGACCTGGATAAAGGAATAGGACATGACATGAATAGAGTATTAGGATATGATGTGGATGGAAGACTAGGATATGATGTGGATGGAGGACCGGGATATGATGTGGATATGTGGAAGGGATGAGTGTATGATGGACTAGGATTGATGGATTGTTACTTTCCCTTGTCAAGGTTAGGGTAGGTAATGAAATTTTGTTGTGACTTAGTGTCGTGGATGGTGTTAGGGGACTCTTCATAGTAGATGGATAGAGGACTAGGACTCATCAATTGTTGGTAAGAGGGATAGATGGATGGAGGGCTAGGGGTTGAGGTGAATTTGGAATTGGATTGGAGGTATAGTGTTTTGAAGTCCCCAGCTAGTTGTGTCTGACCATTACTGATAAATTGGCATTCAATTCGACTAGCAAGCATGTCATAGTGGCTTGAAGACATGATGGTTGATGGAATGAGACTAAGGCTATGCAAAGTAATAATGAGGACAAAAAGGAATGTCAAATGAAAAGTGGTAATGAGTTCCTTATGTCAAATGATTTTTAGGAAAGGTTTTCTAACCATTCAAAGTTTGGCCAATGTCTCAATTTGGATTGTCAAAGGACTGGTTTGAAGGACAAGATGACAAAATGAAAAGGTGATATTTCCACACTAGACTTATGAGTTGGAAGTAGATCACCAAAGGATAATTACTTAGGGTTGATTTTTTTTGACTTGGTCCAATGACAATGTATTTTTGAGACAATGGTTTGACAAAGGAAGGAAAGTTTTCCTATCCCAAAGGTGTAAATTTGAGGACTTAAGACTTTGCCTATGAAGATGAGGATGACGGATTGCAAGCTAAATGGAAACTAAAGATGAAAAGATGGATGAATTGGACAAGTTTTTTTCCTAGTGTTGGATAGAGGCTATTGGAAAAAGATGCCAGGAAAGTCTGGTTGCAAATGTTTGGCCTCAGTTTCTGACAGTACTGATGATTTTCTAGAAGATAGGAAAATGTGTCGCTTCAGGTTTAAAATGTGTTGTAGTGTCAAATGCGTCACATAATGTGGCAAATGTGTTGCAATATAGCAGGTGCATTTCAAGATTCAACAAGTGTTTGTGAAAAATGGAAAATGCGGCATTTAGGATTGTAAATGTGATCCGACAGAGCAATTGCGGTGTTTCAGATAGCGATTGTTACTTGACAGAGCAGATTCAAATCAGTAGTAGGAAATTTTGGTTCAATATTGCAAATGTGGGTTATGAACAAGAAAATGCAGTTTGATAAGGCGATTGTGGTGTTTGAATTGACAAATGCGGTTTGACAGGATGATTGCAGCTCAACAGAGCGATTGTGGCTCAAAATAAATTTCAGCAATTTGACCAGTTTATTTTAGATTTTAGCAAGTTTGATGTTTAGTGGTCGAAGTTTTCTTAAAACAGTTTGGAAAACACTTGGTGTTTGTAAAAATTGAAAATCAACCATATTAAAGACATTGACAAAATCCTAGGGCTGCAAGGATAGTATTCTTATGGATCCCGTGAACCACATATCCTTAGCGAATGAATCCAGAAGCTTGGCCCCATGGTCTCCCCCTTATAGTGCACTCACTTCTCAAGGAAACCAAGATTCCAACCTCCATGAAACTTCCATGGCAGATTAATCATTTCTACTACAAATTGCGCAGGTGCGGGTGCCTTGGCAATGACCGTTGTTGCACCAAAGAATAGAAGGGTTTTGGCTTTCTATAACAAAGGATTTAATTTGGACATCTGTTCGAGTGGTCATACATGGGGCCAATATTAAGCTCCATTAAGGAGGCACTCCATCCTGAAAAGATTAAGCTCAACAGGGTTTTGGGGAGTACTACTTGGTCCGTATGAAATATCTGCACTCGTAACCCTAGGCTTTCCCTTAGGATTCACATTTATATACCGGTCAGAAGTATCTCGGCTAAAGAGCTTCATTGTCGGTTTGAGTCGATTTGGGGTGAATAATTTTTCCCACCAAAGCAAGCCCGGTTTTCTAAAGTTCAACAAAAGCGAACTAAAATTTTCATAGCTCAAACAATCTTTGTTTAAAAACAAAGAGAGAGCACATGAATATTTCAGATCACACGCGCATGGTGTTCTTTTTTAACCAAAAATAAAATGTGTACAAACAGAGAATGCACAAGGTTCATTTTATCCATTTATGGTGTTTTTCAGAAAAATGGGTTTATTTTAACCGTTTGTAGTATTTTCTATCTAAGAGTGAATTTTAAACCCAATGAAAAAAAAAATTGTTGTTCTTTTTAACCAATATGCATTTGCATGTCTATTCTTTTTAACCAATGCATGTAAAATGCAATTTTTTTGAAAGAAATAACAAAGAAAATTAATTAAATCCAGCTAGACACATGCTATCACAAAAAAGATTAGTAACACGAGAAATCTCTAACCTACAAACAACAAAGAGAAAATAAATGAAACTGAAAGAAAATGTTAACAATCTTTTGCGTCACAAAATGTCAAATGTGGTGCAATAGGTCAATTGTGTCGCTCGAGAGATCAAATGTGTTGCGACAGGTCGAATGCGTCACTTGCAAGATCAAATGTGTTTCGAAAAGTTGAATGTGTCGCTAGCGAATGCAAATGTGGTGCAATAGAGCGTTTGTGTCACGATGGCTATCAGTTGCGTCATTCCATACTCTTGTACCTGCAAAATAAAAAATGAAATCGTACGAGAACTTGCAAAAATGTGTTAAGGGGTCGGGTTCACCAACGTAATGATGGATATTTTTTGCAAGATGGATTTGTTAGTTGTATAATGCATGCAATCTTAATTGAATCCAAACAATCAATAGAATGCAAAGGAGAAAAATGAGGAAAGGAAAGGTAAACTAGAACAAGTTCACCCATTTTTCTCTCCTCCATGGCTGACTTCCATTGCACCTCCTTGGTTTTCTATGATGAAGAATGTGCCCTCAGATTTGTGTGAGAAAACTCTATACTTGACTAGTTCTAAGCAAAAATTTGAAATATTTGTATAAACTATAGCATGCAAGTAGCTAAAATGAAAAATGCAAAGATATTAAGCAATGATAATAAGAGATAAGAATAAGAGATTGCAATATTAAGAGATAATAACCAGAGATAAGATTCATCACGATGTCGAAAATGAGGACAACGTTGCCATTTTATAGAAAATTCAATTTTGGATGGACGAATGAGATGAGAGATTGAGAAATACCCTAGAATCAATGGTCAAAATTAAAAAATGGCAACTCTCAATTAGGGTTAGGGTAAAATTCTCAAATGAGTGCACAAGATTTAATTTAAGAAATTAAATCAAGGATGGACAATAAACGTGACAGTGAGATGAAAAGTAGTAAAAATCAAGAGGATGAATTAGAAAATCAAGTTATTTTAGAAATAACTTAATTTGTGGAGAGAAATGCTATTTTGAAATTAATATTTTAAATTAATTCCAAAATGGTGAATTCATGTGATAGTAAATAATAATAATTTAAAATTATTTACTTGGAAAGAGGGAAGTTGCCAGTTTAAATAAAATATTTTTTATTTAAATTTAGAAAGAAAATCAAAAGATAATTTAATAATTAAGATTATTCAATTGTGGAGGAAAATTAGAAAGTGGGTAATTTTAAATATGATTCTATTTAAAATTAGAAAGAAAGTTGAGTTTTGATTTAATTCAAAATAGGAAGAAGATGATAAATTAATAAGCAATTATATAAATAAAATTTATTTAATTGTGGAAGAAGAGGATAAATGAACAATTAAATAATTAAAATAACTATTTAATTGTAGTGGCAAGATCATAAATAATTAAATAAATATAATTTATTTATTTAAGGATATTAGTGACGTATTAAATAAATGAAGTTTATTTAATTAATCAAAGAGGAAATCAAAGATAGCAATGAATTATTTAATCAATAGAAGTCTTATGACATTAGAAAATGGTATTAGTTGGTCTAGGACATTTTTATGTGTCTACACAAATGTGGGGATATTTTGAGTTCTAACTAATCCTATCCCTCCATATTCCTTGATCTTTTCTCCTTTGTGGGTGTTAAGTGTTAGAGTAAAGGTTTTAAATTAATTGTGTTGATTAAGTTACCTTTATTCCCTTCTTAAGATTTCACGTTAGTTTCCATAAAGTGACATTTAATAATTATATTAATTATTAAATGTTTTCCTATTAGGGCTTGTTTTAGGTTTTTTCCTATTAGGATTTCTTTAGGGTTTGGATGATCTCCTTTTATAAGGATTGATCCCTTTGTATACAACACAAAATCATATCACATCATTGAATTCCTTGTTTGTTTTCTCCATCCATTCTCTTCCTTGTGACAGGTATCCATTTGCATGTAGGTGATCTTGGAGTCTGAAGTTGGATTTCTCAACTCCTACATGGTATTAGAGCTTTCCTGCTTCATGCCTATTCTTGTTTGAAGATTTTAGAGCTAATTTGGAGCTACAAGGTTGGATCAGACATTCATAGTTTTGGGGTTTACATTTTTTTATCTAGGGATTCACTTGTAATTTCAAAGCTTTTTGAGCCCAAACGGACCTCGCCATTGCATCCGCAGCAGTCCAAAACCCCTAAATCGACTGTTCATTCATCCATTTTGGACAAAGTTGATTTGAGGCGCAAAATTTTTTTGCCCATATAGTCGTCCGCCTGCCTCATAAAAAAATTAATCAGAATTTATTTTTCCGCATCTTTTTTTCGGAATTATATTTTTAAGGCTTGCTTAGCCCTGTAGTTGTGGGTACCCTACGGTTGCAGGGATGATACCAAGGGTACCGCCGCCTTCCATTATGGCAGGTGGTGGCCCCTTGGGCGCCACCCCCTACAGCAGCTAGTACTGCATGGGGACCTCCCTACCACCTTGGTAGGCGGTGGCCCCATGTGGGCCCCTTGCCTTTTTTTTTTTTACTAATTTACAAAAAATAAAATTAAACACCTTTTTTTTATTAATTTTTTTTTTGAAAAAAAAATTATTAACTCCGTTTATTTTATTAATGCAGCACTACCTTTTTTCCCACTTTGGAGCTATTTTCTTTTAGAGGCCATAACTTGAGCATACGATATCATTTTTTAGCAAACGAGATATCGTCAAAAAGTTGGCTCTGTCAACTTTCTAGTGATGTGGGTTTCATCATTTCATTTTTCTGTTGGTACATTCTACAGCCAATTGAAGTCAAAGGAGCCGCTTTTAGTCCTGAGCTCATAAATTTTGATCAGTTTCTCTATTTTTGGCAATCTCATATGGTGTTGCAACTGTATTTTAGAGCTCTTCAGTTCCATCCATACACTTTTTCCAAATTTCACTCCAGGTATATTTTATTCAGCTTTTTTTTTTTCACAGTCTGGTGAATTACCTGGACATCTTCATTCTTGGGAACTTTTTCGTTTGCATGGATGCTTTGTTTTTGGCTATTCTTCAAGTATTTCTAGTTTTTGTCCTTTGTGGGCATTTTGAGCATCATTTGTAAGCAATATTTTATGTAAACGCACTGAGATAAAGTGCCACACTATTGTACATGCATTTTTGGGGATTTTGCACATAAGGTTGTGCCATATTTTGTACTCGCACTATTTTATAAAGTGCAATGGGGTGGCTATGTAGTGTCTTTGTTTTGCCATCACACCTTTTTCCGGTGAGTGTCCCTCCACGACACAGTGGATCCATATGATTCCAGCCTCATGCATGTGTGATTTGTTTTGCACACTACTTTTTCAGTTATAGGTGCTTTCTTGTGCACTTTCAGATGTTGTTTCTTCTTCCTCATACACTACAGGTTGTTACACATCATTTTAGTGGATCTTTTAGGCTCTCCCAGTTTAGCATTATGGGTGGGTATTATACTGTTCATGCTAATTCTTCCTTGGTTTCGCCTTGGAAGGAATCTTCCATTCTCAGTTGATCAGTGTTTTTCAGAATATTGGTACTTGTGCCATCTGTATCTTCATTCCAGGTGTTTGCCTTTGTTTTCCATCTGATTCGAGTAGTGTCATTTGGGGCACTCATGCAGATTGTTGTCTTCAGACTATTGGTACTTGTATCATCTATATCTTCATTCTAGGTGTTTACCTTTGTTTGCCATCTCATTCGAGTAGTGTCATTTGGGGAACTCATGTAGATTGTTGTCTTCTTGATCTTGATCATCCTATCTTCAACAGAGGTTCTTCAACACCATAACAGTCATCTTTCGATAGTTGTTTGCAGCTTCTTCTGCTTCAGTAATGTTTTTCTTGGCTTTCTGCATCTCTTTTTGGAGTAGAGATTTTCCCATGAGGTTTTATCTATTTCTCCACGTTACAAAGATTTGGTTGTATTTGGGTACCTGATCTGGCCTAGTTGTCGGGACCCATGTTTGCCTTCTTGCATTGTAGCTACCTTTTCTTTCTTGCAATTTTTTGTAGTTGCACTGTTGCTCATCTTAAGTGGGGGCGTTAGAGTAAAGGTTTTAACTTAATTGTGTTGATTAAGTTACCTTTATTCCCTTCGTAAGATTTCATGTTAGTTTGCATAAAGTGACATTTAATAACTATATTCATTATTAAATGTTTTCCAATTAGGTCTTCTTTTAGGGTTTTTTCCTATTAGGGTTTCTTTAGGGTTTGGATGATCTCCTTTTATAAGGATTTATCCATTGTTTATTCATATCAATTCCCTTTTGTTCTGATAAGATAATTTCTCCATTTTTTCAGAGCATCAAACCCTTGTTTTTTTTCTCCATCCATTCTCTTCCTTGTGATAGGTATCCATTTGCATGTAGGTGATCTTGGAGTCTGAAGTTGGATTTCTCAACTTCTACATCATTCCCTTGATAAGATTCTTGGCCCTATTTCCCTCCTCTGTCTCTCCTTTAGAGGAGAAGAGCTCCTTGAAAAACTTGAGAAACTATTTGGAGATATCCTCCTGCTCAATGAAGAGGGCACATCATTATGAAAAATCTGGTCTATCTATTCTTTAATCCCCTTCTCCTTTAAGTAATTGAAGAAAAAAATTGGCCCCTTGTCACTAGTTTCTAGCCAATTGGGTTTGCCTCTTATTTTTAGGTCTTGTAGCTTACAAGCCTGCAGCCTTCTAAGGGTTTTTTTTTCCATTAACAATTAATCATTAGCTTTCACATCAACTGGGTTGTTTTTCAATATAATTTCTATCTTAAACAAGTCCTATTGGAGAAGGATTTCCTCCCTTCTCCCTTCTCCTCTCTAGTTTTGTGTTATTCCCGATTGTTTGGCATAGTATTTTCTATCCATTTACATTTGTCTCCCATGATTTTATTACCCACTCACTCCCATTGAGATTTTTGTTTATCTCTCTAAGGGTGCAAATGGTAGCCTTGTAGCTCTCATCTTGAAGTAGGCTAACATTGAGGATGAAGTTTTTCTCCTCCCTCCTTCTTTCTTCCTTGTTGAGTTTAAGATTAGAGTGGCTTTGATTAGGTGATGATGAGAGAGTGTGTAATGGTAAACCATCACACTTTGACCCCCGTCAAGAGGGGTGAAGTTGTATCAATCTTTTTTTGCATAAAATTTATCTAATGTATAGCACATTCTCCTTCTCCCTTTTTGCGCATTTCACAAAGTGTACCAAATAGAATTGCATTATTCCTTTTTTTTCTCTATGGGATCAATTAGGTTGAGTTTGTTTTTGAATCTCATCCAAAATTATTTTTAATTCCCTTTCCAATCTATGCCAAGGATAGCTCTTTTGACTTCCATAATCTCTACCATTTTTAAGTCCCCGCCAAATATCCAAGGGATTTTGAGAAGGGTTTCAAGCCATTGCTAGAACTCTATACATTCTCTATAGTCATTTGGGGCATAGATTGAGAAGACTCCAAATTTGGATCCTTCCTTCTCAAAGGTTACCTAGACTTCCCTATTACATGGATACACTCCATTCTTAGTGAGATATTACCCCCATATTTTGGCCATTAGTATAGTGGTTCCCCCTTTTCCTCTCTCATGTTGGGAGATGAGGGAAGAGGATTTGTTCCATAGAAAATTCATGGTGATTTCAAGGGTGAACCCTGTGGCCTTCAGTGAATCTGTTAGGCTCTCCGAGTTCTTCCTTGGTTTTGCCTTGGAAGGAATCTTCCATTCTCAGTTGATCAGTGTTTTTCAAACTATCGGTACTTGTGCCATCTGTATCTTTGTTCTAGGTGTTTGCCTTTGTTTTCCATCCAATTCGAGTAGTTTCATTTGGTGCACTCATGCAGATTGTTGTCTTCTTGATCCTGATCATCTTATCTTCAGCGGAGGTTCTATAGCACCATAGCAGTCATCTTTCGACAGTTGTTTGCAACTTCTTCTACTTCAGTGATGTTCTTCTTGGCTTTTTGTATCTCTTTTTGGAGTAGATATTTTTCCCATGAGGTTTTCTCTATTTCTCCATTTTTATAGAGATTTGGTTGTATTTGGGTACCTGATTTGGCCTAGTTGTCAGGACCCATGTTTGCCTTCTTACATTGTAGCTACCTTTGCTTTCTTGCATTTTTTTGTAGCTGCACTATTGCTCATCTTAAGGGGGGGTGTTAGAGTGAAGGTTTTAACTTAATTGTGTTGATTAAGTTACCTTTATTCCCCTCTTAATATTTTGCGTTAGTTTGCATAAAGTGACATGTAATAATTATATTAATTATTAAATTTTTTCATATTAGGGCTTCTTTTAGGGTTTTTCCTATTAGGGTTTCTTTAGGGTTTGCATGATCTTCTTTTATAAGGATTCATCCCTTTGTATACAACACAACATCATATCATTGAATTCCTTGTTTGTTTTCTCCATCCATTCTCTTCCTTGTGACAGGCATCCATTTGCATGCAGGTGATCTTGGAGTCTGAAGTTGGATTTTTCAACTCCTACATTAAGATGCAATATTAACCCTTCTTTGTGGGTATTGAAACTCAGTCTCAACCCTTCATTCAATTTTGAAAACCTATATAATCACCCTCATTCTTTCATATTTCTCATCTATAATTTTCATAGAGAGATCATGTCATTTTGATTCTTGAGATAATTCTTGATAGAATTCATCACGGTATTTGATTATCTAGGTCATCACATCTATGATCTTTTGCAACTATAATGGAAGGCTAAGTCTTGAGAAATCCAACATCACAAAACTCCAAGCTTCTCCATCAATGGGATGGTAATATTTTATTCTTGTTTTATAATTTCATGTGTTTGATTTGAGTTTTAAACAATTGTGTATGATTTCATAGCTTGAATTGCAATCAAATCTCATTGGTATGTGGGTTTTGAGCACTTTTTATGATTTGGGTGTTTAGATTTCTAACCCTTTTGAATAATTCTTGCATTGTTACTCAATTCCACTTTTACCTCTTACATTCTTAGCACACTTGGTGGGACCCAAGTCCTTGAAATCTAATAATTCTTACAAGTTGAGTTTTTTATAGGTTTTTGGAATGTGTCTTTCAGAGTCATTGTTGTGCACAAAGTCACACTTGTTTGAGAATTTGAGTGTGTATGTATCCTAATAGGATCACTATTACAAATCCTACCATGGTTGTCTTTGTAGGTTTTAAGGTTTTTTATAGTGTTTTTAGTCTTGAAGATTACATGTTTGCAGCTGCTTCAAAATACCATTGCTATTGCTAAAACATGTCACAATTGATTCTTTATAGGTTCCCCCTTGCACACAAAATGACCACTCCTGCATCAAAAATTTGTAAGTTCTTTTATGCTTTTAGGGTTCTAACTATGTTTTTTCTGCTTGACAAGTTCTAGACTCATTGTTGGAAAAATAGAGCACCTCTTGTATGGAATTTGACTGTGGTTGTCTATTTACAGAGTTGCTTTTGCACAAGAATTTTTTGTCTATATCTTAGAGAATTATAATGGTTGTGAGGTAACAAAGGTACATTTAATTTTTTTCTACTTTCTCATTTTCATTTCCTTACCTTTTGTTTTTGGATTTTTTCAAACCCTAACCCTAACCTTTGTTGTCTACTATTTCTACTATCATATTTTGATAATTGGTTTATCTAATATTTCATGGGGTGAAGAAAAGTTTTCAAAACTACTCATCAAATTTTTATTTTAGGGTTTCAAGTGGCTCAAGACTTCAAATCTGGATTACTAACACTTTGTTTGTAGCCGCGCTTACCAGATATATTATCAGTCAAACATTATGTTTTTATTTTATAGCATAGATAAAATTTACTCTGGTGCTTAAAAATAATGTATTTTCATGTTTGGTAGGTTCAAGGGTGTGTATCATCTTTTGTTGCATTATTAGATGATCCCAAGTGATGAGAAACATTTTCAACTTGCATTTTTTCTTTGATTAATTGAAGGCATCTCGTATATGTATCATCTCCCCTAACATCATTAGATGATCCTAGGTGATGAGAAATATCAGGACACTTAAGCCTTCCCCAATTCTATTTTAGTAGAGGGGACTACCTTGTGATTTCATTAACCTAGGGATGACCTCCAACATATTTTTAGGCAGGTTATATAAAGGGGGAGAAAGAAATCTATACCCTTATGTGGGTTTGATAGAACCATTCTAAACCAAGCCATGAGACCCTCAATCTGTTGAGACTTGTTGTCATGGAGAGCAAGAGTAACCCTCCCAATCTTAGGCTATTACGAATAAGATCCCTATTCAATAAGTCACTATGAGCCATTGTATTTGGAATCCTAAGTCTAGTTGACCACTGTGTCAAGTCATAGTAGTGCATCTTGATAGTATCATCACAAGAAGTTACCACATCTAGTCCATGGTTGAGGTGTAAGGTTTCCTGGTAGAGTTCATGCTCTTTCTAGGCCAAGGGTATCAAGGTAGTACATGAACTTGGTATACCCTATTCATCCACTCCTTGGATTAAAAATTGAAATCACTCAAAAGGGTGAGGTAAGCCTAATATTAAGAGATATTTATTTAATACTAGCTAGGTTGTACTTGACTAGTGTGTCTTATTTTTATTAAACTAGTGACACTATAAGCAAGCTTTATGGAAGAAAGCTTGTCCCAATTATATTGATACCAGTGGAGTCAATATTTTTCCTACATTGTATGTTGCTTGTATCAATTGCTATTTTAGATAAAACCACATTAAACATAAGACTTTCAAACAACAACTTGCAAACTATCCAAAATCTCATCAAACCTTAAACTAAACACATAACTACATTTTTTTAAAGTAGAGTCTATTTTATCAATTTTACTAAATTTGTGTTTACATTATATTGTTCTTGCATAACATTTTCTTACACTTCTCTAAGAATATGCACTCACCTTTAGACTATATATAACCACTATTATAAATTGTGTTGCTATTATTTATACTATCAATTTTAAGGGTCACCATTGTTGAATAGTCACATTTGTATCGTTTATTACATCTATCTCTATATTCTTTTATTCTCTTCTCGCACTTGTCTCAACATCTACTCTCCCTTGCACTTTTCATATAGTCATTATTGTAAACTTTTTTGCTATTGATCATACTATTAATTGTCAATCATTTTCCTAACAAAGTTACATTTTCTTAGATTTTCATGGCCACTTCTATACAATATTGTATTTTTCTTGAAACTCTACCATATTTTCTTGAACAACCATCATGTTTTCTTTCTATGTCACACTTTTCTATTCTAAAATTTTCTAGAATTGCAAAATTTTAGCTTAGACATAGTCATAAATCCTTGTCTTTCTATTAGAACACCTGTTACAGTAGACCTTCACTTCTATGTAGTCATTTTACACCTTTTTTTCAATCCTTCAAACTTGGTTTACCTAGGGCTCATCATCACATCTCTCTTAGACAAAAACATCAATTAGATTTTCATAAAAAAAAAAATAGTAGCCTTAGACAACACCAATCCAATTTGGACCATCCTTTTGCATCATCATCTTTCATCAAAATCAAAACTATCCTTTGGATACCAAATCAATCACAACTTATCCACCCCATCATCTTGCTAGTGTCTCTTGATCCAAATCAACCTATCATCTTGTGGTCTTGTGAAATTTAGTGAAAACCATCTTCCCTCTAGGTTGGATAGACAAATACCATCCCTCTTTACTTGCACTCACAATACTAGCTCAAGTAGAGACATCAATAGATAATTGTATCAACACTTTTGAGACTTAGCATGTATCTATCAAACTTGGTTAACATCCTGATGCAGGGTCATCTTTTGATGCATTTTGTGTCTTTTTTTAAAGTTTTTATTTTGAGTTTGTTTTTTATTTGTTCTGGGTAAATAAGGTCAATTTGGACCATTCTAGGCCATTTGGGATCCTTTTGAATCATTTTGGTGTTTAGGAGCAAAAAGTTGTAAAAGTTGCCATGTCAAAGTTGTAAAAATTTGTGATTTTTAGTTTTGGGAGTTGGAAGTCGGTTTGGAAGTTGGGAATGGATTTAATTGAATAAATATGGAACTTAAAATCTAGAACCTATATTTTAGAAGGTTAGGGGAAGAACGGGAATGAAAGAATCTCATTTTGGTGCATTCTTTACTTGCATTTTTTGTTGAAACAGTCTGTAATCTTTACGGTACGGCCTTGTATGGTAAATTAAAAACATGAAATCAATTGGAAATTTTCAATATGTGTTTTAATATTTATTTATTTTTGAATAAATTTCATTAAGTTTTGAGTGAGATATGGAAATTTCATCGAGGGAAAGTCTGTAAGTTTATTTTTTGAAAATTTACAGTCTAAAAAACACATGGTATGGATTTGTATGGTCTATTATAGACCTTTACACACCTTGGAAAGTTGGTGTTGTTTCTTACCTTGCAAATTCTTTTGGTTTCATGCATTTTGTTGAGTTTTGTGTGAGTTATGGATTTTTTACTAAGAGTGGGTCTAAGACTGAACTAGGGTTTCCAATGACCTAGAAAATTTCATATATTTGTCTTCCATCATCAAAAATTTATGAAAAATGGTAGAAATTTCCATTTTAAGGAAATATAAAAACCATTTTGGTCTCAAGCCTTTAAAATTTTAGAAGTGTGAGGAATCAATGACAGTGGGCTCTCATGTGTATGTAAACAACCTTAGAACCCTAGTGACTTCAGGGTTGGTAAGATCTATACTTTGTGTGAACATGATTGGTTGGGAATCAATAAAAAATGTTGTAAGAAGATTGAAATATCAAGGAACTCGTGCATAATGCTCATTTTACCTTGTTGAATGCACATTAGGTTGTCACGGAAATTTTTCCAATGTAATCTAGGATTGATTTAATCATTGTTTGAAAATGAATCGGTTTATGAAAGATTTCATGTGAATAAAGTGTATTCCTTTCTTTGCATAACATCCTTAGGTTATCATCATTCTAAAAACATCCAAAAATCCACTCATACTCTCATCATAGGGTTTATTATCAAAAACTTAGTATCATTTTCAAAACAACCAAGAATCCACTCATACTCTCATCATAGGGTCAAGTATAAAAAAATTAAAATCATTTTCAAAATATCTAAAAATCCACTCCTACTTTGATCATAGGGTTAGGTATCAAAAATATAGGCATATTTAATCAATCAAAATCCAAAACCAATATTTTTCATCTCAAATCCAAAATTCATCATCAAAACATCTCTTTTATCCAAAAGGTTTACCAACATCCATTTTTGAAATTCATCTTGAAAATAAAATCCCTAATCAGAAATTACATCTTTCATTTCAAAAATTTCATCATACATCATGATCCATTGAGAATTTTTATGACAACAACATGGTCCCAACACAGAACTATAATATCAACCCATACAAGTAGCTCTAGTGGACCTACTACCACCAACATGGAAACTATTATTCCTCTGCCCTAGGGTTTTAATCATAATGATGTTCCTCTAAATTATTTCACCCCTAAAAAACACAATGATCCTCAACAAAATAATATCAATCCTCAATAATACAATGTTCATCCTTCACAATAACACAATGTTAATATTCCATAATAACATAATGTTAATCCTCAACAATACAATGTTTTCTCTTCACAACAACATGATGACAATCCTTTTCAACCAAAAATACCATGTTAATCTTCCCAAACAACATGGTTCTACCTCATCACAACATAACACCAATCCTCCATCAAGTAATTTTCATCTTGAACACCAACATATGCTTTATCAACAAAAAAATGTAATCATAGAGGATGATAGTGATGAGGAGATTACCAAATAAGACCTCTTAGAGTTCACCTTAGACCCTAAGTTGTAAAAGGTAAGAGAAAAAATAATTAGCTTAGATCCTAAAACATATTTCCCTAGACATGCACAACATGGTGCCAAACTACCCATGGACTTTAACGTTGAACCTCTTAAAGATCCAACTCTCATTCACATGGATGAAGACATGATGGTTATATGAATCCCTAAACTAGTTGTAGATCCTAGGATACCTCCTCTCTTTTCTAAATCTGAAGCAACAATCAATGATTCATCTTTCATACAACATGTTTACAATCCTCTATATAAATAACCATCTTAAGTGGAACAATCATATGCTACCCAACACAATCAAATGAATCCTAACATCATGGCAACTCAAAACATCACTCAACAAGTAATGAATCCATTCTCTACACCACTTGTAACTCATAATGTGTCAAAAAATACATGAAGACCAAGCATATCAAGAAACATACAAGAAACATCCTTGTCACAAAATCCATCACAACAAGGACCAAATGTTAATGTACAAAACATGGGTAACATTCCACCTAGATCTATGCAATACACACCAAAATAGCAGCCCAATATTTAACCATAATTACATACCACTACTCCACAACAACACCATATGGAATCACCCATTTATACCCTTTACAATCAAAAAAATCCATCTATGCAACAAAATGATCTACCAACACAACTAAACAATCCATCTCTTCACACACAAGAACCACTCATCTATTAATAAAACACACAAACCAAAATTCTCCAAGACCAAGAATATATCAAAAAAAAAAACTCAAGATCAAACACGAACATAATACACCCAAAAACTATTGAACACACATAATACTGAGAGGGGGGGTGAATCAGTATTCTACTAAACCAATTGATGGCTAACCATCCAATTATTACAATATATCTTGCTGCAAGAGTAAGTAAAAGAATGGAAATGAACATAATATCACACAATTCATAAACACCAAGATTTTTACGTGGAAAACCCAAAGTGGTGAAAACCACGGCAAGGATTAACTCACAATATATTATAACTAGTTACAAAATATAACATGGCACACTGTCAGGACACACTATCCTTGAAGGGCTCACAATCAGAGTACAAAAGATATGGCTCATTTCCAAGAATGTGAATCGAAATAAATGCATCTCCTGAGTGTTGAATAAAATTCCAATTAAGCTCAAAAAAAAAAATTGCATCAATTTGCAGAAACACAACTATCAGCAGCTTCACAATATTATACTTTCGCATATATTTGCACTATCACAACTTCTCTAT
Source organism: Sequoiadendron giganteum (assembly GCA_007115665.2). NCBI lineage: Eukaryota > Viridiplantae > Streptophyta > Pinopsida > Cupressales > Cupressaceae > Sequoiadendron > Sequoiadendron giganteum. The sequence goes on along the minus strand of CM021110.1, from coordinate 430,843,164 downwards.
ATCTCTCTTTTTCAACATATGGATGTTCTACATATATAGATGATTGCATCTTCATACATCAATTAGGTTGGCCTAATTGGATATAGCCAACTTAACTCAAAATGGCTTATTGGCCTAAAAAAAAAGACTTCTTTGGTGCTCAAAACCAAAAATACAAGACATAATTTAGGTCAGCTCGGACCTAAAGAATAATCCTTCATGAAATGTGCGTTGCTTGCACAAGTCAGACAAAAGAGAAACACACCAAACTTGAAATCCAAACTTCTGACATTTAAACCTTCTAACTTATTCAACTAAAATTATTGATTCCTTGATCATGATTGCATCTAAGACCCTTGAAAGACATGTCAAAATTATATAAGCCGACATACACTTCAGAGTGATTTCAGACCAAATTACCGGATCCAACAATCTCACCCTTTGTCATTGATGGAAAAATGCATTGAAAATGAAACTTACTTTAAAACCAAACTATGCAACAACAAAAATTTATTCAACACTTTATTCAACTCTCCCTTCCCAAAATCAAAATATTATTTACAATGAACCTTCTTCACATAGAACCTTCTCCACATAGAATTGTCTCCCCCTTTGACATCAAGGAAAAATGGTAGGAAAACATAAATAATCAAGAGCTAGGGGTACCTTGTAGTTCTTTGAGAATTTCTTCCCAAGATAACTTACCATAATCCCAAATCCTTTTAGCTCTGGTAAGAGATTTATTCAATGATTCCAGCTCCAATCAACATTATTCTCCTTCTTCTAGAGTGGAAGGAATAATGTTCATCTTCTCCAGTATTTTTGTATTTACCAAGGCACTTGATATGGAGATATGTCCAACCAATGTAGTTTCTATCATCTGCAACCTTGTAGACTCAAGAGGCATCAACAAGATGAGACTCAATTGAGTCCATTAAGTCCTCAATACCTCGATTGACATCATGCCACTGCATACAATAAACAAATAATAACTAGGCTTCCTCATCAAAATCCTTTTCCTCTTTCAAACTTTTCAATACTCTGTCATGTGTAATTACACATTTATCTTCTAAGTCAGTAGTCTTTTCTCTAGAAGACTTATCTCTACCTCTTTCATAGTCGATACCTTAAGATTAGAGTTGTATTCCTTAACAGAATCAACTCCACACTTAAGGTTCTCACCTAGTGCTAAGGAATCATCAGTGGTGACACCAGGGGCTATTTCTTACAAAGCTCTAATAGCTTCATTTATCAGATCTTTTCCTTTCTAGCAAGCTTCAATATTTTTTTGTGTAACAGAATTGAGAAAAGTACCATAAATCTTTATTTTCTCACTTGGTGCAATCTTATTCAAGTATACATAACCCATATGTGATGGTATCTTGATTATTTGAGGTGGAAACACTTGTTGTAGCCTTGTTTTCCTTGTCAAAAACCCTTTGAGAGTGCTTTTGGATGATTCTCCAATTGGCTTTGGTGGCTCAGTAGTTTTTGGATTCTCTTCTTCACTGCTATCAAGCTTGGTGGATTTCTTGACTTCCTCTTCCTTCTTTTCTTCTTCTTTCTCCTTTTCCTTTTCTTCTTCTTTTTCGTTTTCCTTTTCTTCTTTCAAGAATTTTCTAGAAGATTTATCTTTTTTTTCTTTCTCCTTCTTATCCTCATCATCCTTATCACCATTATCATTTTTTTCCTTGCTCCCTTCACCTTCATCTTTACTCTTCTCATCATTGTTTCCAATAGATTCATGATGTTCTTCAACTGTATTATCATTATCATTCGTGTGTCGATCTTTAGACTATTTTTTTGTTGTCTCCTTTGTATCATTTGAAGGGGCGAGAGACTTTGAAACCTCCTGTATTTCATCGACACTTTCCAAGATTGTATGATCCATTGCCTCTGTGATAGTAACATTCTCATGTGCCTGAGCTGTATGGGATGAAGAACCGGTTCTTGTCTCGTACTTCATTTCCAAGTTTTATATTCTGTCTAGAGTTTTTGTTCTGTCTTTTTATACTATCTCTCTCCTTAGTCATAAGCATGATGACTCTTTGTTTGAATCTAAACAGTGTAGAACATTATTTTAATAAACTAGTAGAAGCTTCTTCAAATAAAGAGGATCCATAAGAAATTGATATAGAGAGGGATGCCACAACTCTTATTTTTCCAATTCAAAAGGTCTCAAATCAACTTCTTCCTCAAAAAACCAAAGTTGGCTTATTTTCCTTCCTTTCACCTTGTTAACCTAGTAGGACAAAAAACCAACACTTCTCCACTTTTCTCACAAACTTTCCAAATGACTACCCAAGAAAATGACTGATTTAGGAATCCTTTGAAGCTCCCCTTCAACATATGTCAAATTCACATATGACTCCTTTGGAGTGATTCCCAAAAAACTTGAGACCAACGCTATCCCAAAGCCTCAAATAGGTCAAATTAACAAAGAGAGTGAGCTTTAAACTTTCATTTTCACCAAATATCATATTGAAACACAGTCCCCTACTTGAGAACACACAAATCTACAACTCATGAGCCTTAACAGGCCTTTTAACGCTCTAAACTCCAAAACCCTCATTTTACAGAAAAAAACCCTAGAGTTTAATGAAATTCTATGTTCCACGCCTTCTCAGACCTCAAAAATACTTCGGACACCTTCATTTATGCCTACACAAAATTAAAATTTCAATAAATATCTTTTCCCATCCTTATTTCATCAAACCCTAGACTAGAACCTCCCCTCTCATGCAAGTTTGACACAAAATTACATAGGGCAGTAGTATAAGACACCATCCAATTCCCTTCCTTACTTGCACCATTGATCTAAAATCTAAAATTACAATAATTCAGGCCATTCCATTAAGACACAACCTCAGACAGTAGATAGAATGGCTAATTTTTCCAGTTACAAAGGCAAACCCTTAGAAATAGGGTTACCGAGGAGTTTCAGGAAAAAGACTACTAAAAGCACAAAAATTATTGGAAAGAAGTCAAATCAACACCAATATAAAGCTATCTCATGTATTAATCATATTACATCACCCTTAGGTTGTGGTAATACTATATGAATGAGTGATTCAGCCTGTAACAACAAATTTCATTAAAAACGTAGAAATTTATGCAAAGAAACTACAAAAATGATGGTATTTCTTTTCAAAAAGAAACTTTCCAACCCCATCATGAGGTGTGCATTCCTCTTAAAAAATTTCCAACCCAAAAAATGAAACACCAACCTCTAACTATTTTTTAAAACCTTTGTGACCGTTGGAGTGCATAATTATACTTGTTTACATGTTTGTTAACAAAATTTTGACATAGCTACAAAATTGACATTTTTGACTCTCCCAAACTTCTAAAACATCAATAATGGTCCCTCTAGACCTTATTCACTTCCTAAACATGAACCACACTTGAAAAAATGAATAAACCTTCACCATGTGACAACTTTGTCAAACTTGACAATAACTAGTAATTTTAACATATTTGCATATTTTGCAACTTCCTCGTTGATTTTTACTCAAAAGACTCCAAATCATCATGGATGGCCTTCATCATGGCCTCATTACACAAATTTACTCAAAACTCTAACAACTAGACTCAACCTTTCATAGGAAAACTAAAGAGAAACATGAAAGGATTGGTGCTCCTGCACCAAAAATCAAGGCATCATTTTTCATCTTGTCATCATCATTAATAGCCTTTTTCCTTATTTATACTAACCCCTTCCAAACATTATCAGTCACTTTTTTCTATATTTTTTCCATACTTACATTGCAAATAACTATGTATTGAATGAGCATTAATAAAAGTTTCCTTATCTTCATCATTGACTTCATCAAACAATTTCGTAGTCAACATAAGATATTCAACATATACCATATTATTTACTAAGGCTCCTAGATGTAAATATGGTCTATCACTTACCGAAGGAGAGGTAGGCATGTCCTCCTTAGGATCATATGTGCCTTATTCATTCTCCTTTTCATGCACATGAATTTTGAAAGTGTTATCTGGGTCCTGCCACAATACTGGTTTACAATTTCTGGGAGATCTCGATTTTTGCTAAAATCGCATATTTTTAGAAAATATAGTGATTTAACCCTTGAAAAGTTCCATTTAAGGGATTGAAATTTATGAGGGTTTGATAAAAATACATTAGATCAAACCCCCTTGGATAGAACCTCACTAGTTTTAAACCACACCTATAACACAGTCTCCTTTACACCTATCAAAATGTTGATAAAAAATCACTTTTGATTTACCTTTTGGGGCAGCAAATGAATTCATTTAAAATTTACTTTTTGTAAGTATTTATTCCTTATTATAAGCTTCCCAAAAAGTATAATTTTCGATAAATTTAAATTGATTATCATATTTATTTCTTATTTCTTGTGAATGTAGGTTTTTTTATCAACAATCAAGCTCTTTGTTCTACACATGTGGAAAAATAGCAAATTATCAAAAAAAATTGAAAAATATCAGTGCACTAGATATTGAAGTCCTTGATCCAACAAAAAAAAAAAGTATTTTGATACATACAAAAAAATTTATGTTGTATATGGTCCACCTATGTCTGAATTGTAATTGTGATGCAGGAGGATCCTCGGTTCTTGGCAATCTTGCATAAACAAAAAATATGTTTGTTCAGTTTTGTTCTTGTTCAAGTTGGGAGATCTGGTATTTCTTCATGTTTTCTCACCAGATCTCACATACTTATGGTTTCATCATGGAAATTTTCAATTGCCTTATACCAAGTTTTCAACTCGATTGGATATTTTTCCGACAACTTATTTCTTTCGGATTGAGTGACACTTTTTGGCACTGGCCCCAGAATCATTTCAAAACCTAACGGCTAGTTTTTTTTATTTTGGATCCTTCCTATAACTTGTGGATTCTCATGGCGTATTTCTCATTGTTTTGTGGAGCATCCCTGACCTTGATTTTAGTTCCACACTTTGTCATGTGTATCCACCGTGGAAGAATTTCAGATTTTAGGCCAATCTAATCTTGCACACGTTACGTTTTCTTCATCAAATATTGTAATGATCTTTGGCCGATGCAAATGTTTTTTGACCCACGGATATGATATAAAGCTTGTAACGAATAATCAGAATAGGGGATAAAAATCAGGTAGACTAGGATGTATATATAGAATTCAATCTATAGGATTTTTGCTCACATGTATGAGAATTGTATTTTGAACATGTTGTAAGTAGGCCTATGAGCCAAATTTGTATGCTCGGATGTGGCCGGTTATCTGTAATTGAATTTTATGATAATAAGAATGTCTTTATCTTCATTTTCCTCCAGATTTTGTGTTTTTTTGTCGTGTTACTCTAGTTGCATGACCTAGACAGTTCTCTTTGAGGACCCTCCTACTATGAATGCTACCAATTAGTATGAGAGTGAGATTCATTCCTTGCGAGATCATCAAAGTTTGTGCAATATTGTTGAAGATTTTTTGTGGGGTGATGGACTAAGGATTCGACCTATAGCTACAGAAGACTTGTGTAAAGATGGCGAGAAGAATAAATGGTAGAGGAAATGAAGTACGTGGAAATGTAGACCCAGCTGTAATGGAGATGTTGAGAGGAATTTATTCTAGATTGGAAGCAATTGAAATGACCCAGGGGAGAGGTCAATTAGTTGATGATGTGAGTGATGAAGAAGTAGAAGAAAATGAATAATTTGCAAGAGAAGAGAAACCTAGCCTTGATTAGGGAGAAGAAAGGTTCATAAGAGCCCTAACCAAAGTAAACACGAAGCAACATTTCAATCCACCAGATTAAAATGGTAAGTTGGATTAAGATGAATTGCTAGATTGCATAATAGAAATGGAAAATTAATTTGATTTTGAAGGTACCTAAGAAGATAGGAAGGTGAAATTTTGTTGTACAAAGTTGAGATGACATACGTCCCCTTGGTGAGAATATTTGCAGACAGATAGGCAAATAAAAGGAAAGGAGAAGATAAGATCATGGGATCAAATGGTGAATACGTTGAAGAAAAAGTTCATGCCTACTGACTATCAAATAATTTTGTTCAAGAAGTTGCATAATCTGAAATAGAAGGAATCAAGTGTGACAGAGTATACTAAGGAGCTCTATAAGTTGAACATCAGATCTGGACATTCAGAGAATGAGATTGAGCAAGTAGCCAAATATTTAAATGGTTTGAGTTCATCTATACAAGATGAGATAATTTTGATTAATTTTTTGAGTGTGGAAGAAGCATATCAATGTTCCCTAAAAGATGAAGAGAAGCTAAACAAAAGACATGATCATAGACATAGAGGAAGAGGTGGAATATTTCAGAGAGGAAACTTTTTATTGGAGGAAGAGGATCTTTTCCATATCTGAAAAAGGGCAAGGAGGTCAGTAAGAATGAGAATTCATATCAAAGAGATGATGGGAACTCTTACCGAAGAGGAGGATATGGTGGTTACTAAAGTGAAGGATATAGAAAATAGGATAGAGGAAAGGAGAAAATATTATTCAAGGGAACTTGTTTCAAATGTGGTGGAGGACATAGAGCCTTTGAATGAAAATAGGGAGAGACAATAATAAAGACTAAGAACAATAGAAGAACATCATTTGTTGAGGAGAATCATGCTAGATCACCTAATCAACAAGAAGAACGAGAAGTGTTGGTGAATAGGAGAGTGTTGTGTCAATGTGAATTGGAGAAAGAACCATTGCAAAGAAAGAATTTGTTTCGGACCAGATGCAAGGTAGCTAATAAATGTTGTAAGGAAATCATTGATAATGTAAGCTTAAATAAATTGGACTCTAAATAATTGGTGACCAAATTGAAGTTTGACAGACTGAAACACCCAAAGCCCTATCAAATAGCTTGGATTCAAGATGAGCATAAGATACTGGTAAGTGAACAATGCTTCGTGAAATTGAAGATAGGAAATTATCATGATGAAGTTTTGTGTGATATTATTCCTATGGATGTATGCCATATTTTGTTGGGAAGACCTTGGAAGTATGATAGATAGGCTATTCATGATGGAAAGAACAACATATACACTATTGTTTCTAATGGGATGAAGAAGACATTGTTACCCCTGGAGGATGTTCCTAAAGTTGAAGTTTGCATGACTGCTAGAATTTGTTTGCTTGATGGAAGGAGATTTCTGGATGGACTAAGACATGAAAACATGTGTTATGCCTTGGTTCCTAAAAAGGTGGAAGACCTGAAGCATGTAGAAGGAAAACAAGAGAAGATAAAGGAATTGTTGGCAGAATATGAAGCTATCATTTCAAATAATGTACCTAATGGATTGCCACTTGTAAGAAGTATTAGTCATTGCATGGCCTTGATTCCTAGAGCAATTTTACCTAATAAGGTAGCACACTAGATGACACTGGTAGAGAATGAAGAATTTAACAAATAAGTGCAATAATTGTTAATAAAAGGTTTCATCAAAGAAAGCTTAAGCCCTTGTGTAGTACCTGTAGTGATAAGGACCTAAGAAGGATGGAGGATGGAGCATGTTTATAGACTCTAGAACCATAAACAAGATCACAGTGAAGTATAGATTTCCTTTTCCCAGGATGGATGACATTATGGACTGTTTGAGTGGAGTTGAGTTCTTTATAAAGATAGATTTGAAGAGTGGATATTATCAAATAAAAATCAAAGAAGGAGATGAGTGGAAAACAACATTCAAGAAAAATGAAGGACTGTATGAGTGATTGGTGATGCCTTTTGGATTGAAAAATGGATCGAGTACTTTCATGAGGTTGATGAATGAGGTATTGAATAAATTCTTGGGTCAGTTTGTGATTTTCTATTTGGGTGGCATCTTGATTTTCAGTAAGACTAGAGAAGAACATTTGTTGCATATAAGACAAGTTTTGCAAAGGTTGAGAAAAGAGAAGTAGTTGATAAACATTAAGAAGTGTAGGTTCATGAAGGAAGAATTGGTATAACTGGGATTTATGATATTAGTGGATGGATTCAAGATGGATCCTGAGAAGGTAAGAGCTATTATTGAATGGCCTACACCTAAGAGCATTGGAGAGTAAGATAATTTCATGGATTGGATAGTTTCTACAGAATTTTTATTATAAATTTGAGTTTTATTTGTAGCCCTATGACAAAAACAATGAGACAAGATAGGAAAGATTTTAAATGGACATCTTGAGAAGACAAAAGTTTTGAGTTGTTAAAATAGAAGGTGACTGAGCAACCTGTGTTGGCTCTACCATACTTTAGTAAGGTATTTCAGGTAGACTGTGATGCAAGTGGAAATGCAATTGGACCAGTGTTAAGTCAAGAAGGAAGACCAGTAGATTATTTCAGCAAGAAGTTGAGTGATGCAAGGAAAAGGTATTCAATGTATGATCATTAGTTTTATGCCATAGTTCAAGCCTTGAAGAATTGGAGACATTACTTGATTACTAAGGAGTTTTTTTTGTATACTGATCATCAAGCTTTACAATATTTGAATAGTCAAGGTAAGTTAAATCAGAAACACATGAGATGGGTAGAATTCTTGCAGAGTTATACTATTGTTTTTAAAAATAGGAGTGGAAAGTCAAATAGAGTTGATGATGCTTTGAGTAGGAGAATAAATTTATTTAAAAAGATGAAAGTGAGGTATTAAGCTTTGATGAATTGAAGAACTTGTATGAAGAAGACCCATATTTTGCAGAACCTTGGAGAGCATGTAAAGAACCAGTTTTGGAGGATAGAAGTTAGTGGTTGGATTATTTCATTAAGGAAGATATTTTTTTTAGAGGAAACCAATTGTGTATACCCCGAAGTTCAATGAGGGACAATTTGGTAAAAGAGAAACATAGTGGAGGATTGGCAGGACACTTTGGAATTAATAAAACAGTAGAATTCGTAAGTGAGAATTACTTTTGGCCCTAGATTCATAAGGATGTCAGGATATTTGTGCAGAGTTGTAGACTTTGTCAAGTTGCAAAAGGGAGTAGTTGGAATTTTGGATTATATAAACCTTTGACAATTCCAGAAAGACCTTGGGAGGATATCAACATGTATTTCATACTTAGTTTTCTGAAGACAAAGAGAGGTAATGATTTTGTATTCTTGGTGGTAGATAGATTTTCCAAGATGGCACATTTCATACCTTGTAAGAAGACAACAGATGCAATACATGTAGTGTAATTTGTTTTTGGTGAAGTGGTCATATTGCATGGATTACCTAGGAGTATTGTTTCAGACAGAGATACAAAGTTTTTTGGTTACTTTTGGAGGACACTTTGGAAGAATTTGAAGAAAAATTTGAAGTTCAGTTCTACTTTTCACCCATAGACTAATGGAAAGACAGAGGTAGTGAACAAGAGTTTGGGAAATTTGTTCAGATGTTTGGTTGCAGAGAAGATCGAAAGTTGGGATTTAGCCCTTGTACAAGCATAGTTTTCCTACAATAATTCAGTGAACATGAGTACAAAAATACACCTTTTGAGATTGTTACTGGAGTTCATCCTAGAGGTATATCAGAATTGGGAGACATTAGTAAAGAAGACAAAATAAGTGCAAAATCCAAGGAATTGATAGAACATATGAAGAAAGTGCATACTCAAGTGAAGTAGCATTTGGAAGAGATGAACTAAAAGTATAAGGAGCGAGCAGATGAAAAGAGAAAACATAAAGAGTTCAAAGTTGGTGATGAAGTAATGGTATATTTGAGGAAGGAAGATTCCTAGTTGGCAAATACAATAAGCTTAAGATGAGGAAGTTTGGACCCTATAAGATTTTAAAGAAGTTTGATTGAGGAAATAGATATGAAGTAGAGTTACCATATGGCATAGGTATATAACCTATATTCAACATTGTAGATCATCATCAGTTCCATGAAGCAGAGTTCAGTGAAGGCAGTAAATCAAAATTGGAAGAACAATTTCCTAAACAAAAATCAAATGGGATAAAAGATATTTTGGATATCATAGATGGGAGAAAGACTCGTGGAAGACAGTATAAAGAATATCTAGTGAAGTGGAAAGGTAGACTAGTGGAGGATTCTTCTTGGATTTCTCAAGTTATGGTAGACTATATTGGTTTCCCTTTGGCCCCAAAAAAGTGAGGGACTCACTTTTCATCAACCCCAGATGTCTGATGCAGGAGCACCCTTGGTTCTTGGCAATCTTGCATCAACCAAAAATATTTTAAATTAGTTTTTTTTTGTTTTGTTCTTGTTCTTGTTCAATTTGGGAGATCCCCTATTTATTTATTTTTTCTCACCATATCTCGCGTATGAATGGTTTCATCGTGGACATATTCAATTTCCTTATTCCAAGTTTTCAGCTCAATTGGATCTATTTTCGACAAGTTGTCACTTTTGGATTGAGTGACAGTTTTTGGCACTAGCCCTCAAATAATTTCAAAACCTAACAGGTAGTTTGTTCGATCGCAAATCCTTCCTGTAGCTTGTGGATCCTCAGGGTGTGTTTCTCATTGTTTTTTGGACTATCCTTGACCTCAATTTTAGGTCCACACTTCGTCATGCACATCCACTGTGGAAGAATTTCAGATTTGAGGCTGACCTCTACTTGCACAAGTTAAACTTTCTTCATTAGAGATTGTAATGATCTTTGGCCGACACTGATGTGATATAATTATTGTAACTAATCATGAGAATAGGGGATAAAAATCGGGTAGATTAGAATGTATAAATAGAATTTGATCTATAGTATTTTCGCTCGCATGTATGAGAATTTTATTTTCAACATGTTGTATGCAGGCCTGTGAGCCAAATCTGTATGCCTAGATGTGGCCGACTATCTGTAATTGAATTTCATGATAATAAGAATGTCTTTATCTTCATTTTCCTCCAAATTTTATATTTCTTTTATTGTGTTACTCTAGTTGCACTACTCAGACAATTCTCTTTGAGGACCCTCCTACCGTGACTACCACCAGATTTCTCTAATACCAATCTGGTGGTAGTCAGAGTAGGAGGGTCCTCAAAGAGAATTGTTTGGGTTGTGCAGCTAGAGTAACACGATAGAAGAAAAACAAAATCTAGAGGAAAATGCAGATAAAGACATTCTTATCATCATTAAATTCAATTATAGATAGTCGGCCACATCTAGGTGTATAGATTCATCTCACAGACTTGCTTACAACATGTTCAAAATACAATGTTGATACATGAAAGAGAAAATCCTACATATCAAATTCTATATATATATCCTAATCTACCTGATTTTTATCCCTAATTATCATGATTCGTTACAAGATTTATATTATATATGTTGGTCGAAAAACATCAACATCGACCAAAGATTATTACAATCTCCAATGAACAAAAGGTAATGTGTGCAAGAATAGGTCGGCCTCAAATCTAAAATTCTTCCATAATGGATGTGCATGACAAAGTGTGGACCTAAATTCAAGGTCGGGGGTAGTCCATGAAACATTGAGAAACACACCATGAGGATCTACAAGTTACGGGAAGGATCCATGATCAAATAAACTAGCTATTAGGTTTTGAATTTATTAAGTGGCTAGTGCCAAAAACTACCACTCAATCCGGAAGTGATAACTTGTCAAAAAAATATCCAATCGAGATGAAAACTTGGAATAAGAAAATTGAACATGTCCACAATGAAACCATAGGTACACGAGATCTGGTGAGCAAACATAAATAAATACTGGATCTCCCAACTTGAACAAGAACAAAATTGAACAAAAATATTTTTGGTTGATGCAAGATTGCCAAGAACAAAGGATGCTCCTACATCAAATTGGTTTGACATTGAAACTTGATTAAAGAAAAAATATTCAATAAAACACTATAAAACTAAATGAAAGCACTAGATATCGTAGTTACTGTTGATGCAAAAAATTGGTAAGGTAATAGCCTTTTGCGGGAAACTTAGTTAAAGGGCGGACCTATTGCGCTAAACTGAGTGACCTCCGGATTTTAAAGAAGTCATCTCTTCTATAACTGGGGTTTTGAATGGGAAAAGAAAGTAGGTATAAAAAAAAAAGTATCTAACTAGGGCAATGCACTGAGATTTAGATGTAAATCATGATAGACCAATCTTGTAGATATGATCTAAGGGGCCATTCAGCAATCTTCTATGTCCAGAATGAAAGGAAACTAATGTAAAATCTAAAAGATTCACTTTAATGACATAAAATTAAATTCATCTGCATTTACTGAAAAAGACGAGTCGAAGACATGATTTAAACCAGTAAACTTGCATTCAAATTATAGAAGTTCTACAAATAAAACATTCAGCACCACAATAACATAGTAAAACTTTATGAAAATATTTTAAAAAACACAAAGGCCAAACAATGGCATAGTCTACAAGTCTTTACAATAATATAAAAGTGGTAAAGGCCTTGCTCTTCTACCAAAATTTCCTTCTAAAAAAATTTGAACCCTTTGCTTCGATGAAGAAGTAGTATTTATAGTGAAAACCCAACTCGGTGAGCCAATAACAGAAAAGATCCCCAAATCATGAACAACGATGCATTTAGCAATGATTTCCCCTTTGTTGTTGCAATCGAAAAGATTCGAGCCATGAACGAGGACACCCCAGAGCTAGATGGATCTCCTGTGAATGGTGGAAGTGGTCCCAATAGACTAGAGTGCTAACACATGCAATTCAATCATGGTGATAGTTAGAGAATAGGGTTGTTGGTGATAGGTTGTCACCAACTCAATTTCTCTTTACGAGGAAGTCTTTAGAAGATCACGTGGAAAATATTCGGGGACGATGCTCGTTCATCCCCTTAAGTGATGAAAAACCTGTGATGTGAAGACATGTGGAGGTCTCTGAACATACTACGCTAAAGGTGGGGGCTGCCAAGGAATGTGCACGAACATATGCTACATGGCAGTCGATTGGGGTCTGAAAGGAGAGCAATTCAAAGGGGCACAAAATATTTCTAATTTTTGACACACGCAAGAACAATGCAAGCTTTTGAAAGGTGAGAGGAGGAAACCTTGTGAGGAGCACTTGGTTGATAAGTGGCAACATTCGCAATGAGACTTTGTGAAAGAAGCTCGATGTTGACTTTTCTCTAGAGGGGGTGTGGTCGGTACTTAGGAAAAATAGAATTACCTGAACGGAGGATGGGAATTTTGTATTCAAAGCTCTTGGCGACTTATTAAGGGCGTTTAGCCTACAAAATGAGGAATCCAAAATTTATGGCTTGTAGACCAGAGACTTATCCATCGGACGATGTGATCAGAGCTTAGAGAGGGAAATCTAAAGAGGAAACCATTCATCTTTGGATGAAGTCGATATGTCGCATAGATTCTCTTGTGTTGCATGCAGATTGATAACTTCTTTGTAAATAAACACTGACAATATACCATCCCAGAATTTGAGTTGAAAAAGAAGTTGTGCAGTTGGATGAGTAATGCTCTCAATATCTCCTACAACAAGGGGCTAACTGAAACTTTGAAAGGAAAATGGGTCCTATTGCTTTTCCTTGAATTTTTTTTCCATATCCTCTGATGTGGCCACTGACTCATCTTCAAGAAATGGAGATGGTAAGCCCATTTGAGTTAGGTTACAAAACTTGTCCTGCATGATGCTCATGAGCTGATCTAATTTGGCGGCACACTCATTGCTATGTGGGATAACCTCATAGCAGTGGATGAACCAATTGGATGTTTTAGTTGTGGCTTTTCAGTCTTCAATCCCTACACTTGCCAAGACTTTGCTTGAGACCTGATATAGCCTATCTAATAATAGTTTTTCCTTTGGAACATTTTCAACGATCAATTGAGGGAAATTATCGATCACTGTGCAAACCTCTCTTCCTAAGGCTATTGCTTCTTCTATAAATTGAATTTTTGGTTGTAGAGTTACGCAGAAAGCCTTCACTCTTTCCAAATATGAGACACACAACTGTTGGGCCACTTGAAGAAGGTTTGTTTGACTGATAGGGTTTGAGGCAAGGTCCTTCAATAAGGAAACCTTCGCATCATTTTTCTCCATATCATGTGTTAGCTCGAAAATCTTTTGGTTTGTCATGGTGAGTTTTACCTCTAGAATCTATGATTTCATGACCTAGCTAGCCTCGCCGTACTCCTTGTTTGTTGCTTCTTGTTCCAATGAAGACTTTAGTTCTGTAATATCATTTTCTGATTGAGCTCGGTGGATATTGAAATCTATATCCTTCTACTGTATTTGGTGCTCTAGTTGAGCATGTTGGTGATGAAAATATTCATCATTTTTCTCGCATCTCTTGCTCCAGCTTCGCTAACTGATCCTGATATTCCTTGTTCTTTTTTCGTACCTTCACGATCAAGTTAGGATCGAGGGATTGAAACTTCGCTATTTCTTCTCAGAACGTTTCCTTTTCCATCTCTACTTGTTGGGATAAGCTCTTGTATTCAGCTTCTTTAGCCTTTTCCTTGGCGAGCAAGACCTTGACTCTACTCTTTATTCTCTTTAGCTCTTCTTCCCTTTTCTTCAACTATCGATCGTTCTTAAGAAAATTGGTTGTCACCACCCATTGTGTCTCCTCCATGAGATCCACCTTGTCTTGAGGTTGGACTATGCTTAAATCAAGCCCGATGGAGTACATGTTGTAGTCATCTGGCTACATCTCTCCTTGAGGTTTTCTGACAGTCGAGAACATAGTCGTGAAATGTAGTGACTATTGAGCCTCATGAAAATAGTCTATATTTTTGGCTCCACCGGCATAAAATTTTTAGCCATTTGTCTTTGGACTTTGTTTTCTTGTGCTTTCCTAGTTTTATCACCTTCTGAAAATAATTCAGAGGGTGACCTAATGAGTCCACTAGTGAAAGGTGCACTGGGAGGAAGCGAAAAAGGAAATGAAAGGGTGGTGATACCAGGAGACTTCTTCGGTACAATAACTATTTGAGGTGAAAAAGGAGGGATACTCCAATACTCTAATGGAGGACTAGTAGGAGGACTTGTAGGAATTGAAGTCATGATGGTTTCTAACTAATGGCAAGAGTGGATCGGCTCTGTCATTGATGAGGCAGGAGATGTATCAATTAAAAAGGTGACAAAGTGTGTGTTGCTCTTGGATGCGGAATAGGCCAAGGTAAATGGCATGAGGTTCTGTAGAGGAGTAAAGGAAAAAGGGGGTGCATGAGAGAACTCTGCAAAACCTCTCACTATCATTGGATCAGAGGTCGAAAAAATTTCATCGACACATGAAATAAGAGGTGTTGTAGACACAACAAGGGAAACTAAGTTTTGTGAATCTAGAGAAGAGGGAATGAAATATACCTGCGAGGTGGATTATTTCTATCCTTCATCCTTCGTTGTCTCTTCACTTGCTTCAAGGTCTTATGAACACTCTCCAGATGATGCCTCAACTCGTTGCCATTTTTTTTATGGTGAGTTGCCTACCACTAGGGTTTCAGATTGTTCTAGAGAGGTTGCACTGGTCCTCCTTGTGGTCCCGGTACATGTTAGTGAAGACCTTGCACTTGATATGTTTACCCATACATTAGAGGAAACCTTACTAGGTAGCTTTATGGCCTTTCCCTTTTGCTACATCGAGGCATCTTGTGTCTCTATTTCTAGTTCCGCTCCCTCATTGGACTACGATTTGACTTTCTCCGAATTTGAATACTTATGGCCACTTTTGTCCAAATCTGGATGCTCATCATTCCCAAAAAATTTCAACTTTTCATCCATCTCCAAATTATCATATTGAGCCTCAGTTCGTCGAGACTCCTGACAATATATCCTGAAATCATTGATCTTCTCCTCCTTCCAATTGTAGTTCTTTAGTAAATTGTTGCAGAGAGTACGCCCCATTTTTCTTGTCTTATCATACTGCATAGTGGAGAGGTAGAAAATGATCCAAGGGGGACGACCACCTTTAGTAGGGATTTACGCTAGGTCAAAAATAACTCCATCTACATCTAACATTGGATTCTAATGCTTCTCCTAGTAAGGTCAGGGTTGATGAGTCACTTTGACATATTTCTTTGGCAATTCCTCGTTAGGATTATAGTTCCATTCATCACAAATCCACACCAACCTCAAATAAGCCAGCTTTTCTTCTAGCACATCATGATCCTTTCTCCTTTCCATGACTAAAGTTTTGTAGTGCTTCAGGCATTTGGGAAATCCCTTCTTCTTTTCTTTCTCGTTGCAAAAGGTGACGTCCATAATTGATACCTGGTAGAAGACCTCAAGTGCTAGTATTCGGTACGTAAGACATGTTGGAAGTTGGAAGAGCTCACCATTTAAACCTCGCAATTAGATGAACGTGAAGTCCTCCCCTAGGAACCAGTCACACTTTTGAGTGAATTTTGGCATGAACTCAGTTTGGTCTGAGTTGAGCCGCAAGACAATGTTGTCTCTTCTTAAATCCCGCAGACTCAGATATAAGAAATAATTTGAAAGTGCGTAATAGTCAAATGTCTCAAAGAGAAGGGGTGTCCATGTGCAAACTGGCTTCCTCTAATTTCCATTGAAAATCCAGAGCTCAAGTTAGGGTTTTGATGCAAGAACATATGTGTGAAAAAGGATGGAAACCTAAACCTTTGTTAAAGATAGTATTTTGCTATCTGGCTGAGCATCTCTTGGACAAGGAATTCAACAAAATTGTACCAAAAAAAAGAATGTTTTCTGCATAATTAAAAACCTTTAACTGAGCTAAAACTCCCAGACTTCCTTATCGGTGTCTAGGCTACAAACAAACTCCATCATAGTGAAAGAATCCTTCATATCATCCTTGAAGCCCTTATGCATCATTAGGATTTGCGATGGCTTATTAGGAGCTTCTCTATGTTTTTGAGTCTCTTTATTGTAGAAATTTAGCGCAAGGTCTCTGGTCCTCCAATAGTTTTCCCCATTTTTTTGGAGTGAAATTCTCTATTTTAGGTACTTTGGAGTGAAACTCAAGGATACATAGCATATTCCAGATAGCCTCCCTACATACAACAACAAACACATCCTAACCCTCAATGGTACTGGTTTTTGGGTTAAAAATTTTGATGGCCCTGTCAATCGATTCAGGGAAATAGTGCACGAGTGGGACCATATATTATGGAAGCCTACTATACCAACATTTTTTCACTAAGGAGTCTGGGTCACTCTTCTTTCTCATCATCTCATAGGCTAGTTCCCTAAGGGATTTCAGAGTTTTTGCAAGAATGGGGTGATGAATATTTTCCCATTCTTCTTTAATTGATTTCTTATCTTTACAAGGGATTTTCTTCTCTACAACCTGCGTATTTACCCACGTTGGCTTCTCTAGAATTCTAGGTGAAGCATAAGAGACATCCTTGAAGACTCTGGAAGCTGGTGCTACATGCATGATATTAATAAACTTTTGGCCTCTTCCTTTTGCACCTTGGCCAGAGAACTTTGATTAGTTGCCATGATTTGGAAAATTCTACCCAAAAAGCACACTGAAGCGGTATAAATGGAACCTAAAACACAATGCAAGGTTTATGGTTTCAAAACTAGAAAACCTTTCGCTTCAGGTTTAATTTACACCAGGGCAGTGAATTCTTCGTGATTACTCCTGTGTTCGGTTTCTCTTGCTACAAAATTGCATCACACTTGGCTCTTTAATAATTTATTTTTCCAAGTCTTTTCCCTGCTCAAGAATTTTTATACTCTTTCTGATTTTTGCATGTGACACTTAGCTTTTCTCTTTAATTTTATGTCTTCAACTAGTAGATAATGATTTCCTTTCTTCATTTAATTTGACATGTATCACTAGCTCCCCTGTCCACGCGAAATTAACTACTTGCCATTTTTGACAAGACAAGAACTCATAATTGGATTAGAGATACCATCCCTTCAGTGTGTTTATGGGCAAAAGAGTCGGTGTCACCCTGTTATTCACCTTCTCGCTTGTCCTCGCCTTTAATATCCCTAAAAGCATAATTAGGCTAATGTCATAATGATTACTTTAGAAGGATTCATTCTCAACCTTGGATCTTGAAAAGGCCTGCATGTTGACACCTAATCACTTGTTTGTATGAGCCATTGCCTAAGCTTTCCACCAATTCACACTAATTTATTACCGCTCCTTAACCCTGCATGCAACAATTCATACCCACGGATGCAACTTGGTTGGAAAATCGAGGTGGCCTTTTGGGTGGGATTATCGAGCTAAACTCGATTACCACCATGCTTAGGATGCAAGTTACCTCAGGTGTTTCTATAAAAGGGCCTTTTCATAGTAGTGGAACAATACTTAGCGATTTAGCAAAAGCATTAGGCGATTTAGATAGCATAATTGCTTAGGCGGTTAAGTAGGTTTTAAATTTGCATAGCCCTAGACTTAGGTGTTTTGATTAGAGGATGCCATAATGAACACTTTGATTAGGCTAGTGTGCAACAAGCCTCAAATAACTTTTATGGGAGAGATCTCCAATAGGTGCCTAAAATGTATAACCAAAAATAAACACTCATTGGCCATTATAGCCATGAAATGTGTTTTGGGTGGAGATTATATATAGTATCAAGAGAAATATCAGGTGAACACCGATATATTATCCCACTTCATTGCCTCACTGCTTGAAATTCAGGCTCCAAAATCCATGATATTTTGCTTGACGCTTCAAATTTTCCCAAAGAGGTACCTTGGAGGCCTTGGTGAAGTAGTAACCAATATAGTGTATGGTTTGGGTCTTCTAGTAGTGAGAAACCTATGAAGGCATATTAAAGAGGATGCACTGGTAACATGGGTACCATTTCTGAGTAGGTTCTGACTCCATTCGCTTGTTGAACACCATGAGAGAGCCACCCGTGCATGCAACTTCTTGTTGTGCTACTACAATGTAGTATTGTTCTATGACGTAGACTCATACACCAACTTTAGGAATCTTGTGTTCCCTCTACCGCTTATTCTAGGTGTTGGTGCTTCTATTCTGGATCCTTCTACTACTGATGATAACCTTCTTGTTTCCCCTTACAATGTTCCATTTGATGAAGGAAATGCTCATGCAGATGGTGACAATGTCGATGCTCCAGCTACTTGAAGATTAAAACATCTTTTTCTCTTGTGAATATATACCTGAAAGAGGGCTTGCATATACATATATAAGGAAGCCTCATATAATGTCATATTTTGAGTGCATGGCCCAAGAGCTATTTTTTCAAAGGTTCTTATCAAAGTATATATAAAAAATATACTTGCTATCTTCAAACCATTGTCTTCATTCTTGTGCTCTCCGCAAATTTTATGGAATTCTTTGCATTAGAACTTTGATTTCTGCAATATGAGTGATAATGTCCTTTGTTTCTATAAAAATGGGTCCCATGAATTTTCTTGCTTTTTGTAACAATGAAAATTTTGAAAAAGAACCAGCCGACAAAACATAAAAGGGAAAATAATTACATTAATCACATATCTACACTTGTATGAATTATCTAAAGCTTAATTGAATAATTTTAGGTGAATTCCATTAACTAGAATTCCCAATGCTTCTTGTTCCATGTTTTCCAATTTGAATATATTATTCTTTTTGCATTGAGTTATTTTGAAAGGGCCTTCCCATAGTCTGTCAACTTTTCCATGTTGGTCAGGCTTCACAGCTCTTTCATTGAATTTTTGTACTAGGTCTCCACATTTTAGACCTTGGTCTGAAGATTTCTTGTCAAACCATCTCTTAATCACCTACTGGTGTTTAGTCATATTTATTAGGGCTTTTCCCCTTTTTTCTTGTACCTCCAACAATTCGGCCAACTGAACTTCTATAGCTTTATTTTTTTCAATCTCTAAGGACTTGACTAGCTATAGTGAATGTATCTCTATAGATATTGGTAATAGAACATCCTTCCCATATATTATCTCATAGGGAAAATTCTGCAGGGCTTGCTTAGGAATTATGTGACTTGCCCATAATGTTGTTCAAATATTTTTATGCCATTCCTTCTCATGATCCGAACTAATCCTTTTGATGAGTTGAACCAGATTTTTGTTAGTCAAGACTCAACCAGGCCATTTCCTTGCGAGTAGTAGTTTGAGGAAGTTTTCCAAAATATGCCATGTTCTAACATGCAAACTAACTTACCTTGGAGCCTAGGAAATCTTTGGCGTTGTCTGAGATGATAGTCTTTGGCATCAGAGGCGAGGTTGATCATCCTGATGAAATATAATCCCCATTTTTTGAACCGTTCATCTGGTACTATTAGATTGAGAGGCATGGAAAAATTATTTCTTCTTCCCGCTTAGAATTGACACTCTTTGCAAGATTTTACCTTTTCATAGGAGTCATTGAATAATGTAGGCCAGAAGTACCCAACACACAAAAAATTTGTCATGATGGTCTTCGTAGAGAAATGTCCACCTTTCAGGCTACTATGGAAGGAGTTGAGTATCTTCTTTGCTTGCTCCATGGTGACGCATCACAATAGGACACTATTGAAATTTCTTTCAAAAAGGATTCCTTCAATAAGTGACTGCCCACTATTTTGTAGCCGATAGAATCTCCTTCTTTGAGACAAAAGTCTCAATCGATATTTTTTGGTATGAAACTATCTTACCCTATCCGTCAGCCAACACCCTTCAACTTCAGACTCATTTTTTACGACTATTTCCCCTTGTTCTTCCTCAATTTTGAATTCTTCGTCATGTGCCAAATACTCACACATACCTCTTCATTTGACATTCTTCATATGCCTGACTGCAATGTCATATTCTAGGCGCTTAGTGATCCAGTTCGCCCTTTTGTTGGTGATTTCTCCTTCCATGATGTACTCTCGTACACTAAAATGTGCAACATAAATAATTACTTTAGTGTAAGCTATAAGGTGTCAGAACTTCTTGAGTCACTTTATAATTGTGAAAGCTTTCCTTTCGACGAAGTTTTATTTTCTCGTATTTCTTCAAAGTTCGAGAAAGGAATGCTATAGGTTGTTCTCCCTTTCCTTCATCATCTTTCTAAATTAGAACAATGGCAATGCTTTTCTTATTTCTAAAAACATACATTATGAATTCCTTTGACAAGTTGGGATTCGCCAACACAGGAGCCGAAGAAATAACATCTTTTACTTTCTCAAAGGCTTCCCTCGCTTCTTTTGTCCATTCAATAATTGGTCCTTTTTCAGTATCAGGGTGATTGGTCTAATTGTTCCTATAAAATTAGAGATAAACTTACTTACAAATTTAACCTTCCCCAAAAAATATTGTACACCTTTCTTGTTTACCGGAAGAGGAAGTTCTCTTATTTCTTTTACCCTTTCAGAATCAATAGCGATTCCATCTTCGGATACTATGTGCCCCAACAATTTTCCTTTCGATACTCCGAAAACACATTTTTTCGGGTTCAGGGACACCCCGAACTCTTGGCATTTTGTGAAAACCATTTCTAGATGATCAAAATACTCCTTTAGATTTTGAAAATACGGTTGGATCATGTAAGTAGATGACAATTATTTTGTAGATCAGTTCACTGAAAGCGATATCCATTTATCATTGGAAGGTAGCCTCCACATTTGATAGGCCGAAAGGCATTTTGGCATATGAAAATTTTCCCCACTTGCTGGTGAACGTGGTCTTGCATTGATCTTCTTCTTTAACCCAAACCTAGTTGTAGCCTAACAAACCATCGAACAAAGATAACATCTTTGAACCTACTATAGTTTGCAAGATTGATTCCATGGAAGGCAGTGGTTAATGATCCTTTAGTGACACCTGATTTAGGTCATGAAAGTCAACACAAAGATGAATGTCTCCATTTTTCTTTCAGAATGGAATGATATTAGATATCCATGTACTATGGTTGATTGGAAAGACAATCTCGTACTGGATCAAATTTTCTAGCTCAAGATTGTGCCATTAAGGCTTCAATCTTCAGATTGATGGGCCTCTACTTTTGTTGGATAGGCTTAGAACTTTCGTTAGTTCAATGGTATGTTGGATGATGTGGAAACCATAATCCCTGAGGTCGCTATAAGACCAGGTCAATACTCCTTTGATTTTTTGGTAGAAGTGTATCAGCCTATCTTTATCATTTTCTCAGACTTCTTTCCCAAATTTAATTTTTCTTTTATTCCAAACCTCAAGGTTGGAGTAGTCCACCTGGTCTAATATAAATTTAGTTCTATTAATCCTTGTGTCATCACAATCGAACAAATTTTCAAGGGTGACCAACTCCTTTGAAATCTTGTTTGATTTCAACTTGATGATTTTTCCTTCGTATGCTTCTTATATTTTTGGCTGAAATTGATCGACGAACTCTCCCTACTGTTGAATGAATGAGGCAATGTGTTCATCACTTTCGAACACTTGCCAACTCTAATCATTATCGGGAATGGAGGTTCAGACGATCACTCGCACAAAGTGTACATTTTTTATCAAGTCGAAGACATGATCAAATTGGGATCCTATCGTGGCCATGTGATCCGCATCTGAATTTTTCTCTCTTGGCACAACTTTGATGTTAAGAGATTTGAAACCTTTGCAGAGGTCCCATACCCTATGCCTGTAAGACCGCATACGAACATTTTTTGCAGTAGAGATGTTTCTGACTTGGTTGATTACAAGTTCTGAATCTCCAAATACTACTGCCTGTTTAATACCCATGTGTTCAGTGAGACTTAGTCCTTGCACAAGACCCTCATACTCAACCTCATTATTTGAGAAAGAAAATTGGAAGCAGAATGACTTGAAGATCTTCTCATTGGATGGAGACATTAGGCATATCCTGTCTCTTCTACTGAACTTGCATCTCGCACCATCGAAGTGCAATGTCTAGAACTTTGAAGCCTATTTAGGAATGGAATCCTTCAATATCCTTAAGAAATATTGATCCTCATTGTAGATGACATAGCTTCCAAAACCCGTAGCATGATAATTGTTGAAAGTATCAATGCCCGCATTCTCAGTCAAGAATACTTCTTCTGAATCGGCTATGTCTTCAGATGTCTACTCATGCTCCAATAATTCATTGCCATGAGCTTCTTCTTTGGTAATAGAGGAATCAGTTCCTTTGAATTTGATCATAGCTTCATCGGCTACATTCTCCGAATGTAGGGATTCTAATATTATCTTCATCTTAGAATCGTACTTGGTCTTGAGAATTAGGTGAGAGAAATCCAAAGAAAGGTATCCACCTATCTGCACTGTAAACTCTTGTGATAGGTAGAGGCCGAACATGGGAGGAACATCAATAATCACACTATCTTGTGGTACTGTGATGCTAGGATAGGAAAACAATGTTAAAGAGAGGTTTTTAATAAGGCCCATAGTTTTGACCATGTTCCAATCCAACTGCATAACTCATCTCTTTAAAGGCTCATAGTTGAGCCCTAAGGCTTCAGCTATTTTCTTGGGCATGACTGTGGTTCTAGCACTAGAGTCAATCATGGAATTGTGCAATAGTTTCTTCCCTACAATGAGGGTCAAGAAGAAAGGCTTAGGTTTTGAATTCTCTTCTTTAGCCTTGGTCGGAGACTCCTCCATAGTATTAGCAAGAACTTTGGTTGGAGGTGTTGCATTCGTTGTGATTTCAGGAGTTTTTCCTATTGGTAGATTAGTTGTATCTTTTTGCAGGGCCTTCTGTAGTAATTACTTGTGTTCTAGAATGGCTAAAATATCCCAAATGGATACGTTAGCAGAAGATTTCTTCAATTGTTCCACCACATTGAAGGCTGGTAGATTTGGAGGATTTTGATCCTTAGGTTTGGTGATGATAATTTCTTTACATAGCTATGGTTGTGGAGCGATTGTAGAAGGGCCACGGGGTTGATCTAAGATATTTCTAGGCTATGGAATGATTGTTTCGCTTGTGAATCTCCTCTTTGATCAACTGTTGTAGCTAGACTGCACTTTCGGGGTCATCGATGTAGATGCTTCATAAGTGAACATTGATTCCTCTCCTTCCATGAATGAGAGGAGAGCATGGTCAAGAGAAATGTTTTTTCTTTCTTTGAGGGCATTCTCTACATCTATGTAGTGAGAACCGCACTCTCCATTTGGTGAGATTTGTATGTATATCCCAAATTTGTCGCCACTCCTTGGCTACGTTGCTCCATAAATTTCTGTTGTAAATTACCACACACACAATTTCAAGGCATATCAGTTTCATCATAGGGATAACACCAGGGATTGAAGTCTTTAGTGATATTGTTTGGTCCTGCGGTCAACTCTCTGCTTGTACTAGTTTGAAATGCTCCCAGCGGAGTCGGTACTGGCACCATTTGGTTATTTGTCAGATTTAGTGGATTTGCACATACAAATCCCTGGTACTGGTTATGTTGGTAGGATGGCTTTCCACCCTAATAACTGTGGTGTTGTGCAATTTTTGCACACACGCCCCACTAAAAGTGTGAACCCTCTTTTTTCACTTTTTGGTGTTTTGGCCCTTCTTTCTTGGGGGTTTTTGCTTGCTTGGCCTCATGCTTTGATTTCCATCATGCCAATTGAAGTGGCACACTTATGAATTTTATTGAAAATATTGAGTTCTAAATGCATTCCGGAGTTTTCACTATTTTCGAGAAAATCCACCTTGGACGGATTCTCCCGCTTTTTCTTTTGATGCCCGGAAGTGACTTCCTTCTGACCCAGATCTAGGAAAATCCATCGTGTCTAGATTTCTCCGAAGTCTGTTGCCTTATTGAATCTCCCGATTTTTTGTGGTCTTGGCTGTCTTGTCGACCGCATTAATAGTGTTTATGCGAAATTTTGGAAGCATTGATATATTGGATTTTGGGAAGTAATTGATCATTTGAGTTTTTTTATTTTCTTACCATTTGAGCTTGAGTCATGCGGCCTCTGGTGTACTTTTGGATCATGGATTTCAAAGCCATTTCAACTGTTGCATTTGAATTGCTTGTGTGTGGCTTGTATCCTACTTGCGTTTGAGAGTTGTCTGTTGGCATCACCAGTTCCAGTCCTTTCTCTCTCATGATATGTAAATATGCCCTTTTCTCTGTTGGTTTGGTTACTTTACTTCATTTGCTTTTTGGTCCTTCGTGGATTCCTTGTTTAC
Source organism: Sequoiadendron giganteum (assembly GCA_007115665.2). Taxonomy (NCBI): domain Eukaryota; kingdom Viridiplantae; phylum Streptophyta; class Pinopsida; order Cupressales; family Cupressaceae; genus Sequoiadendron; species Sequoiadendron giganteum. Next base: position 430,818,299 of record CM021110.1, on the reverse strand, counting down.
TTGGGTATGTGTGTCATCACTGGGCATTTTGGGGTTTCCATTGTTGTACCAGTCCATCAGGTTGATCATTGAATGTTTATTCTTGAACTAGTATTTCTATTCTTTTGGGCATTTGTTTGCATCAATCTTAAACTCTCCATTTTAGTGTGTGAGCAAGTCGAACATGGTTCTCCATGCTTTCATGGTGGATATTTTAGGGTTCTTGACCTAGGGCATGGTCAATCCTTCTCGAATTGTTGTGAGGAGTGTTCTAAATTCGTATTTGATTCATTGGAGGTCTAGGTTAAGTCATTGTCGAGGTGCAAGCCTTAGATCTGGAGTCATTGGGATCATTTTTGTAAAGGTGAGAAAGATGTGAAAGGGTTCGGGTTTTCGGTGTCCTCGCGAAATTTTGCTTTCCCTGGATTTTCCCGGCTTTTCCTGTTCTTTCTTTTTCACCACTTTTTCCTGGATTTCGTCTACCTCGCTAAAATCTGCATCCTCCGGATTTTCTCAATGTCCGCGGTCAGTTCATTTTGGCAGATTGGTGCTTTAGTGGTAATTTCTCTAGTTCCCCCTAAAATCTGTTTCCTCCGAATTTTCTTGGATGTTCCATGCTTTCTTCGTTTTCTCAGGTTAGTTATAACTATTGTTGTTTTCACTCAAATCCGTCTCCGACAGATTCTTCCGGGTTTTTTTTTTTTTTGGAGAAATGTGGAATATGATGATTATGAGGAATTTGTTTCTTGATGATGTATGTGATGGATTAAATGAACTTATGCTAAGTGTTTCTAGGGTTACTCCTTTGTTAATATGATGGATTAAAATGATATCATGGGGGTTCATATGCCTGGTTCACTAGAGTCCTCCTAGTCCGGATTTTCTCGGAAATCCTCTCTAGTGTGGAGTCTGCGAAGGGGGCTAAATCCCGAACTTTGGGATATTGATTTTTTGCACTTCTTTTTTCTTTTGGATCTGATTGTGGTCATATTTATTTGTTTGCAGGAAGGATCAGGACAAGATGTGGCTGGTCGAGGCAAGGGGAAGGCATTAGATCTAGGTGTAGGGACTTCTGCCATCTCAGATGTAGAAAAGGTAAAATTGGACATAAAGAGTTGGATTCCTAAAAGCAAGTTGACTTCTATTTGGTCAGAAATCATAGATACCAATGTGGGTATGTGGGACTATGAATAGTTTAAGGCTGTGATGTCAGCACCGAGCCCTCCTTTGTTGGCTAGAAGAATTGTGGACTCTAGATTGGCTCATGTAGTAGGTTTCCCTTCAATGGTGCGGTGTTATGAATTGGTGCTTGAGTGTGCGAGGAATTATGATAGAGGGACACAAAGGATAATTGGTCCCCAAGGAAGGATTTTGGCTGGCTTTTTCCCTGTATCCATTGCTTCAACCTTGTATATGCCTAACAAGTCCCATATGGTGGCCTTTGACATGGATGGTGCTAGGAAATACTATGAAGAGAATGTAGTTAAGTCTCAGTAGGTGATTAACTCTTGGTTGGAGAAGCCTAAGTCCCATTTCTCCAAGTTGCCAAAGCAACTATTCAGGCTCAAGTTCAAGAGAGAGTACTACAATGTCATCACTCTTCTCAGCAGACTGGTAGGATTGAAGAGTGCAGGGGTGTTCGAGACTTGGATGTTCAATGTAATTTCTCAGATGGAGCAGGGAATAGATTATCACTAGGCAGGTGTCATAAGTGTAGTGATCCATGAGTAGTTATGCAATGTCTTGCAAACCAAGACTTTTACTATGACCTCCTACCTAGTGTATGCATTGGCAAGACTTCACCCATACAAGGGGTTAATCACTAGGGGTACCTTTAGACAACATGCTATATATGAGGCATACCCATAGTTGCACCTAACTAGAGGAAGCTACAGAAGATCCAATGATTCTTTCACAATGTACATCACCAGATTGCTCCAAGGTGCAGAGCATATGAGAATTTATGACAAGGCTAAAGAATTGATAAGGAGATATGGGGCATGGTTTATCTAATTCCCAAATTTCTCATACATCAAAATTGATGGTTGTCAAAGGGCTCCCTACAAACTCCCGAGATATTCTACTGATCATATCATATTGCTGGAAGTCACTAGGAAGATTTGTGAAGGGAGAAATGCACAAAACGGGTCTTGGGAATGAGTTTCCCTTAAAGATAGGAATGGGTAAGGTTTGTCCTTATATCCAGTCTGCTCATGCTTCTGAGGAGGAGATGAGTAATTTTGGTCTCTCTTTCCATTCCAAGAGAGCAAGGGTTGACATCACTGGTGAAGCACAAAAGAAGGCCAGTAGAGAATATAGCCATAAGGCTCATATTGAGGACTACTGGGTTAACCTTGCCGATGAATTTGAGGTAAGAAAGAAGTTCTCTAGATTGCCAGTGGATTTGCTAAGGTTATACAATGTGAAAGCTATCGCTGACCAGGTAGAAGAGGATGGAAATTTAATCCAGGGTCATGTCTATGAGGTAGTGAAGGATAAGCTAGTTGGAGAAGTTGACTGGTTAGAAGAAGAAAAAATAGAGTTGGACCAAATCATGACCCCGGTGATCAAGTGCACTAAAATGTGCTTGAAACACAAGATGTTAGAATTGGAGAGCGAGGGTATCCCATGTACTTATGATCTGATGGGAGACTTGGAGTCTCACTCTGCCTCTGAGGAATCACTTGAACCAGATCCTAAGGGCAAATAAAAGGTGTATTCTCCTTTCAAAATCTAGGTTAGGGGTGTTCAAGTTGAAAAGGTGACAGAAGTGAGTAAACATAGGAAACCTGTTACCAAGAAGAGGAGACATGCCTCAAGGAAAGAAGAGGAAGAGGAGGTAGATATTACTCCTCCATTGACAAAGAGAAGAAGACTTACAAATCTATCACAGAAACTGGATGAGGTTCCAAAAATTGATAAGGAGATTGAACCACTAGTGGTAGAGGTGGAGAGCTCAAGGGAAAAAACAAAAGTGTACATGAAGAGGTCAAGGACTCCTTCCCCAAGGGATATTGTAGTAAAGGAAGATGTTTCAGTGAATGTTCCTATTGTTGAACAGGTAAGTGTCTCCATTCCTCGGGATACTAGTAGCACACAAGAAGAACCAAGAAGAATGAAGATCCTAAAGATTTGGGCAAGGAAGAATTTCAAGAAGGAGACCTCTACAGTGCAGAGGCAGAAATTGATAATCAATTCAATATTCCTTCGTGGCACATGCAGATTCACCTATGAAGGAGCAATTGAACAAGTCTCCTCAAAAGGAGGAAGTCCCAACTAAGGTCCCTTCACCAGTGTAGGTTATTGTGGAAGAACAATTGCAGGATAAGGAGAATCCGATCATGGATATTCCCAAACTGTCAAGTGTTGAGAAAGATACAACTAATGAATAGCAAGAGAAGTAGGATACAATGCCAATTGAGTCTACTATTCCAGATTGGCTGAATAAAGAATTGAAGAGAAAAATGGTGATAGTAGAGGATGCTCCTCCTAATTGGGATGCCTTGATGGAAAATTTTGAACAAGGAAGGGCTAAGAAGAAGGCTTGAGTTGTGTCCCAGATTGAGAGAGATGGGTCAGGCGACAGAGTGGCCCATATTGCTACCCCTTCTCTGAATAAGGATAGAGATAGTGTAACTGCCAGGAATTATCATGTGCAAATTGTTGACCTAGGACATGCTTCTGTAGAATAGAATATTGAGGAATATGAAGGCTCTAGTACTATAATCGTGGGTAGGCTGAAGAAGGTTGTGCAAACTAGGCATGACTTGGAGAGAGAGAATGATAAAATGAAGAAATATTTTTAGGAGTTGATGAAACCCTTTTAGGCTATTGGATTCTCCTCCTCTGTTGCAGGTTTCTTACCTCAAGAGATAATCTTTGAGCTTCAAAAGATGAAAGGGACCACACATGCTAAAATTGCTTGGTTGCAGGGTGTCCAAACCAGGGGAGATGTTGCCATTAAGGATAGTTTGTCAACTAGAGGGGATGCTATGAGGTCGATAGATTGGTTGAAGGTTGTATTGGCTCAAGACAAGGAGGATACTAATCTCCTACTGCAGAAAGCCACAACAATTATGGATTTCACTGAAGATAAACTGGTAAAGAGTGGGATTCTTCCTTTTCCAAGGGTTTTTGAACCTTGGGAATGATTTGAAATCCTGCAAATGAGGCAGAAGGCCTTAAATAAAATTCATAAACAGGCAAAGCGGATTGAGGACACTCTGATTGGTATCCATGATAGGTGTATCTCATTCTTTGAGGTCATGACAGGAAGAAGGAAGTTTGCTCTGAAACATCTTAATCTAGAGCAACTTAGGAAATGGTGGAGAGATGTTTATTCTCCAGTTAGTGAAGGACCAGTTACTGGGCATCAGCTAGATGATGTTGCAACTTATATTGTAGTTATGGACAGATTCCTAACTAATAGGGATTATTGGGATAGTGCAGTTAGGCAAGCAAGAGATGACATCGAGTCTCTTGAAAGAAGAATTAAGGTTTTCCCAGTGCCACCTGTTGATGAGTTGGATAGAGTCTTGTTGGTCGTGCATGGTGAAGAAGATCGAGCTAAAGACAAGGATGGGAAGTAGCTATATAGGGTTACATTGAGATTTGTGCTTCCCATTATTCACATGTATTGGGCCGATCCTTTTTGGTACCTTGGCCGACTTGGATGAAATTGGTGCTAATTGCACATTTCATGGTTATGTTCGAATATCTTTGAGGCCGACCTCTTGTAGGTCATTTTTTTATTGTAAATTATCTCTTTTTTGGGTTGACCTATCTTAGGGATTCTCTATAAAATAGGCATGTTGCCTCATTTGAGATAGATACATATAGAGATAAGGAGACAATAGATAAGTGATATTAGAGTGACTTAGGGTTTATTCTCAAGAAAAAGTTTTGTAACAGAAAACTGGAGTTGTTGCTATTTTGGATGATTTAATATGAGAAAGATGTTGTGATTTGGTATCTATCTTTTGGAGTTTTATCTAGTATGGTTCTTGTTGTTCTATCTTTAAAATTGCTTATAAGTTAGATGGTTTGGTGATGCTTAGGGTTTCATGTTTGAAATGTTTGTAGCGATCTCTAGTCCATACTTTTTGCAGTTAGCTGATTGTTAGCTACTTTGCAAAGTTAGCCAAGACTTAAAATTGTGATTAATTCAATTATAAGGATTCATTCATCTCAATTGCAATAGGATTGGCTGAATGAATATTTGTGATTTGAAAAACTTTAAATGCCTTAGAAGATTGCACTACTTTTGTGAAATTGTTGATTCATCTGGGTTAAATAGAAAGTAGTTTATGAGAGATCGTTCCATTTTGAGCATTTTATCTTTTGGAATTTTCAATATTAGGGTAGAAGTAGTCTTAGAATCATCTCTGAAACCTTGATATTTTGTTGTTTCTTTATTATCAGGGTTCAAATCAAGATTCCAAGTATCAATTCATTATTTAGATCTAATAAATTTGAAATCTAGTATTTGCTTGTAGTAAGGTCCCTTTGTGATTACCAACATTTTCACATTTATCACTGAGTTGTTTTGTTGCATTGTTAAGACCTGACATTAGAGACCTTGGGGTTATCTCTTCTCCCATAGAGATTTACCTTTCAAGAGAGATAGGATATTATATTTTGTCTAAGTTATTGTTGTGCAGATAACACCATCAATAGATTGGTGCTAGAAGGAGGGCCTTTGAATAAGAAAATTGGAGCGTTTCCCAAATGTCATCTCTCCTGAGAGGCTTAGAAGAGGAACTAGATCTACTCCAGGAGGAGAAGAATTTCAAGAGTTACAAGTCCCTACTAGGTCAAGAAGGACCAAAGGAGGGGAAGAATCATCATCTGCTCACCCACTTCCATCATCTCCATCATCCTCATCTTCATCTGACTTTGAGGGAATTCCTATTTCATAGCCACAACCAGCCATAAATCAGCCACTTTTGCTCTGAGTTTCATACTCATGACCCCAATAGGAAAGCAAAAGAGCATATTAGGATTTTCCACACCTACCTGATGGATAGAGGAATTAACCATGAGGATGTTGCATGCAGGATTTTCGCTTATTCTCTAGGAGAAGAGGCCTTTTATTGGTAAAATCACTTACCTGTTGCTTCCATCCATAATTGGACTAAGTTAGAAACTGCATTTCTGCAAAAGTTCAAGATTCCCATCAATGCCAATGAGTTGTACTTACAATTTAGTGAAGTGAAAAGAGAGATTAATGAGCCCATAGGATCATTCAATGATAGGTTCCAACGAGCATATACCAAACTCCAGGCACCTTATGCTAGAAATGAAAATACTGCTTTAGAAGTTTACCTTGAAGCCTTGGATAGCCTTATAGCCACCTTCCTTAAACAAAGGACTAATCCTCTGAATACTTTTCTCACTACATATGCAAAGGTAGTAAAGGTCAACATGGACTTGAGGAAACATTTATCAGGACCTTTGCCATCCTTAGGACCTATTGCTCACCCTGGACAACTTCAAGCCCTTAACCAGGATTTGACCAGTCATGCTCCAATAATGACTCCCGTACCATCATTACCTCTAGTTCCTCACCCAATTCCACCTATAAATCAAGCTCAACCTATGGCTTCTTATCCTCAACAAAGAGCTAATCAACCTTTACATCAGCTACAATTTGGCTTCCCTAAATACTTGCATAATTCAGAAGTCTTGAATCAAGTCGATGGTTCTAGAAACATACCCGGATATTCTTCTGGAGGTGTTAATCCACCACCACCTAACAGTCTGGACAAGGAGAGGTTGGATGAATTATCTGAGCAAGTGAAAAGGTTAAATACAGAGGTAACTTATCTGAGAAATCAGAATAGCCAGCTTTAGGCTGCTCAGAAAAATATACAATCTAACTATGGTAGGGAAAACAGGAACTTTAAAAGAGGTCAATACATTGACATAAATCAAAATTATGACAAAGGGCAAGGTTCTGGTCAGAATTTTGATAGAAGACAAGGCTCTGGTCATAATTTTGATAGAAATCAGAAAGGTGGACAAGGATTTGATAGAGGGCAACAACCTAGGCATAATAGGTCTTGGAACACTGGACCTAATAATGGAGGGATTCCTACTCCCTTGGATCAACCCACTAATCAGGAGAAGCCTCTAAATGGTGTATACTTAGCAAAAGCAGCTTTGTCTGATTGGTGCAGGCTCCATAAGACAAGTCAACACTCTGAGTTAGACTATACTGAATTTCAAACTGCAGCTTCTATCTTTCAGTATGAAGTGGAGAATAATTCCACTGGACAGGAAATTGTACCCTCAAATCCATACAATTCTCCAGTACTGGTACTTAATCATGCCCCATTCCCCAAAGGTGAAGAAAGTGAACCAGAAGAAGTATTTGTTATAGAGAATGAGGTGGAGCAGATACTAAATGAAGATGAGATTTCCCAATTGTTTAGTGAGGAAAATGAAAATGATAGTGGCCCTTTGGATGAGGAAGAAGTTAGTGTTGAATAAATTCAGATGTTTCAACAACTAGCGAAAAAATATGATTTAAGAAATAGACCTAATAGGGGTCCACAGGCTGGAGGTCCTTTCACTACTTCTATCCCTCCAAATAATTTCAATACTCCACCAGATCCACAAGCTAGTAATAATCCACCTTATCCTCATGTACCAAAACAATACTTTTCAAAGGGAAACAATGTTGAAGTATCCAAAGACAAGTAGGCTAGTGGCTACAAGGAAGCCCATGCTAACCTGAATGTGGAGAAATTCGGCGAATATGTGACTGAAGAGTTCAAAAAGGTAAAGGTCAGTATTGTTGCCTTTGAATTATTAAGAGTTCCTACTATTAGGAATGCAGTTTTTAGATCATTTGGTTCAAGTATAACATCACAAGGGATAGTTACCAATGAGGTTGTTACTAGGTCTTCCAATTCTCAAACACCTAGAAGTCAGGTCCCACCTGTAGACAAGAGGGGAGATAAGGATAAGGGTCAAGTTGCACAAGCTGATACCCATCTGAATTTTTTTCAAGGAAAAATGGAAACTCCTCCTTTCCTAATTTTTGTTCGTATCTTCGGAAAGAAGTTGCATAATTGTCTTGTAGACTCGGGAGATTCTACAAACGTTATGCCTTTTTTTGTTTGAAAATCATTGGGTATCACCCCTATAGCCTCATAAAAGAAGGTTACTCAATTAGACAAAACAAAAGTAAGTGTAGTCGGAGAATTGAACATGATCCCTATGCAGCTTGCATTAGACCCTAGGGTGCAGCAAGTGATCAATATCCAAGTTGCTAACATTCTTGATACTTATGGTTTGATCCTAAGCAAAGATTTCACTAAGGCATTAAATGGATATACATCTACAGACCATTCTCATATGTGGTTACCATGGAAAGGAGTCATAAATCATATCATAATTGAAAGATAACCCCAAATGAAGTATGTAATCACAGAATATTAGAATGTTTTGAATGAGGTTAGTATGGGAAACTATGTATTGGATGCATCAGTTACAACAGATGAAGAGGTTTTCATGCTACAAGATTCCTTTAGATGAACACATTCTAGAGAGCAGTAGTCCTCGAACATAGATTGACCAAGAGGATGAAATAAGTGATCAAGAGGACAGGACACTTAGTTTGTTGGATAGTTTTCAAGAGTTTATCCAGAAGTGTATGGAAGATCAGATGCAACTAAAAGGAAGCATGACATTTGAAGAACTACTACTTCCAAATTGGTGTAGAGTCCATGATTCCCCTCATTCCGAGCTGGAATGTGATTTGTGTCAGACTGTCATCCGACAGATATAGTGTATTAATCCAGTTCCACCTACTGGACTTAATGTGTAGGAAGAATTGAACAATGATAAAGGTAAGAGTCCAATACTTCCTGAGGAGCCCCCTATTGGAACTGTGAAATTTTGACAACTTCATTATCCCTTCATGATTATTAGTCTCCCAAAAAGGTTCATAATACAAACATAAAAACCCTCACATAGCATTTTTTACCCAAATCCGGTTTAAATTTTGCCAGAAATCCCCATAAATTTAATCTAGCATTAAAACTTTAACATATGAAAATATCGGCATAAGTTGATGCAAGTCTCATCGATGATAATATACATATCCTTGGTATATCAATAGGACATCAGATGGGTCATACCGATAAAGTTATATGCCAAGAGAATGTGGGTTTTTATTTCTTATCAGCAAGACAAAAGGTATCGGCATAACGATGTAAGGTCATATTGAGCTAAGTTACCTTTTAGTAATTTGAGTAAAGTAAAATCTATAGACTTTGGTCATCGGAGAGAGATTTCAGAACACTGCCCGAAGCGCTATTGGTCTTGCCAATAAAGTAAAGGGAGGACTCACTTGGTGAGACAAATGATGTCGGGGAGAGTTTAGAAACTCTTACTGACCCCTCAAGTTACACCAACAAAACCAAGCATGTGGAGATAAAAGGTGTCGAGAAGACGATGCATGTGGTCTCGCCAAAGAAAAAGCGTATCGGTAAGACATGTCACCACGAGAAGATCTAAGAGACATCACGACGAGTATCATTTTGGTGGTACAACAATTTCTTGGTCTTGGCGAGATAAGTTAACAAAGTAAACATCTCGGTAAGATGAAGAGCTTTCAGATTAAGGTGAAGAACCATTGGCCCGATTTATTAAGTCTGGGCGATAGTTGCTTCGGCGAAGTTCATGGCGATATAAAAAGCAAAAAGAAAGAAACTATCCAGGAGACTTGGGATGTTGGAGAAACTGCAAGACATCTTAGTGGATGGATGAACATTGAATAGGCAGATCGGCCAGAGATTTGAAATGTGTTGTCGATATGATCCCTGAAGTGACAACGAGAATTTCAAAAAACTTGCAGCATTCATGTCTCAGTAAAGACATTAATGGCACCACGAAGCGTAAAATATTTTGCATATCAGGGTATGCTCAATTGAAATCATTGTCTCATGAAATTGGCAGCGAAGGATAGCAAGGGAACCAGCAGAGCAATTAAGGCATTCACCTGGCTTGGATTTGCAAGAAAGTTACAGTAAGTTTCTCATCCTATCAGAATTTTTAAAATTTGAATATGGAAGGCACTAGTTCAGGAAAAACAAAGGGAAGAAAACCCGAGGAGGGTAGTCAATCAAAAGCAAAGAAGCAAAAGACTGAATTGCAACCAGAGGGCACTGAAAGGAAATTAAATCAAGACCTCATAGACTAGTTCTTTGGTTTTGGGCCTAAAGCTAGGCGTTTTGCATAGCTCAAAGCGAAAGTTGACAAATTGGATGACAAATGCAAATTTATAGGGGATGTTTGTACTCCAATTAGAGGGTATGAGTTGTTCAATTTCCATTATCACAGGAGAAATCGCTTTGAGCTAGTATACAACCCATGGAGGCTTAATTTGGGAAAATTGGTGTGCCCTAATGTTTTTATTGATGTCGAACTGGTAAAATTGTTGGCTGGACATTATACCTCGAAGAATAAAACTATATGTGATTTGTCAGGGAATCTATTGATACATGTATTTGAGAATGCAATAGTTGAGGTTTTCAGGGTAGAGGGAATGTGCAATGAGAAAATAGTAAGTGAGGAGCTCGATAGTGAGTTCAAAAGGATGGAAGCCATTTATAAAGGGTGGAGATTACCCTTGCATAGAATTAGGTGTCACGAAAAACCTGCTTTAATGGAAGACAGTGAGGGACCACTCTTTCATGTAGATCTCTTTGAACCCTACCTGAAATATACTTACTTTTCAGTGGGACAAGTATTAGGGATGGAGGTACATGAGAATATGGTGGTTGTGCCCATGGTGACTGCTGCAAACATTCAGTATCACAATTCCAGATCATTTGATTATGTTGCACATTTTTTTAAGGAGCTGGATGCAGGTTTGATGGCAATAAAGAATGGTGCTTTTTTTCTCCATCTCAACAATTATTCACTGTTGATGCACTTAGTGTTATATTTTGGAAAAGAGTTAGGTTTATGGCCCTAGGAGTTGAGGATTTCACAATCTGACAAGGAAGGCAGGCCATTGCCTGTTCAATTATGGATTGTTGTTTGGGACAGCAAGTTTGCCAATTCAAATTTCTTGCATTTTGAAGAATTCTTTGTGAAACCTTTAAATAGATTTTTCAATCATTGTGATTATTCTTTATCTGAATAAGTAAGAGGTTTCTTAGGCCTAGAGATTATAATGGACCAATCAACCACAACTAGGGGGATTGGTATTGCTTAGAGAATTCCATGATGATTACGGTTTATGGTTTTGAGGATACACCATTCATTTTGCCTAGAACTATCCTAGATAGAATTGTATACCTAGAAATTGTTAGGCAAATGGATTTTTCCAGTGTTATGAACTTACGTTCATATGGGAAATAGGCCTTTATGCCCATTACATTGTGTTTTAGTGATTTTACTGTATTATCCAAGGAGGGTTACAATCTAATTCTGGATAAATTATTGCGCTACAACATGAGAAGAGTACCAGCAAGAAAAACCTTTGATCTAGAGGGATATATCCACTCTGCCAGACAAAAAATAAATTTTGGAGGGTACCAGCATATACCCTATAAATCTAATGACATAATAAGAAACCTAGAGGTAGAGGAAGTAGAAATTGTGATTGAGAAACATGATCAGGATTTGGTGGATGCTAAGTTGTTATCCTCCATTAAAGGGATATTAGAACTTGACAGGCCACAAAGCTCATCTGGGAAGGTATCAAGAATGAAGACTCGGGAGTATGCCTATGTTTCCAGAGAAACATATGTTGAGGAAACTATGGATGTAGATACGAGACATAAAGACTATATGTCTTTTATATCAAATGATGAATTTATAAAGACCTCGGAGTTTAAAACATTTTTATATAACCAAAAAGGGAAAAAGGGAAAAAGATAAGGGGGCTGGTTGACAATGTCACTCTAGGAAATGAAGATCAATTGTTAAAAAGCTTAAAGGATGAGGTAGACAAAGAAATGATTAACATGACCCCTAAAAAGGGAAGGGAGATGCTAGAAAAGGCAAGTGTTATGATTTTCCCAGGTTTGGATCTGAATTCTGCATTAGTTTTTGACATTTTCTTAAAAGATAACAATGTTACCCACAAGCTTGACATAAAGAAGGTGACGGAGGTATACACAGGATCAAGATACAATCCTTATGATGAAACATTGATGTTTTGGGCCTTGTATCCTCCTCACAAGAAATCAATTGTTATTGATACCGAGAAGGCATTCGGACATGTCATGACCCTGAAGGCTATGGAGGTTGATCCTATTGCAACTGCAGACATTGGGATAAATATAGCCAAGTTGAATAAAGCCCAAATCCAAGCATTGATCAGGGAGAGGGAGATGTATAAAACCAATAATGAGAGAATGCTAAGAGATAATGAATGGCTAAAAGAATTGGTAGGTGTTGTAATAGAGCCAATAAAGATGCTCACCCAAGGTGAGAGTTCACAAAAAAAACACCAATAGGAAGGGTCAACTGCATACTCTCAAGGGAAAATGGATGCACTTGCTGCAATAATCAAAAGGAGGTAGGTAGTTTTAACCACTTGGTTAAATAAACTCTGGGGAAAACATTCACAATACGTGGATGCAATAAAGGAGCACAAGAGATTAGATAGCAGAATCTAGGAAAATTTTGAAGAATTGGAGCAAAAGGATACTCCTAGTAATACAAAGATTGAAAATGCTAATTGTATCATGGAGAGGCATAGGGATTTCTTTGACGAATTACAAGGGGATGTACAAGTATTGACAGAGGTTGTCGAAGACAGATTGACTAAGTTATGTGATGATGAAGGGAAATTGAAAGAAATGACTACATGGAAAAGCGAATGTGAAATGATACTCCAAGAGATGTTGAAGACAGCTACTATGAAGGATGTGACATTGGATGAAGCATGTGACCATAATGAGTGAATGATGATGATGGAGATTGTGATTCGTGATGCATTGGGAGATGTTGATACTCATGAGCACTAGGATTATATGGAGCACATGTCTACAGACCATTTGTGGCTTAACATAAATTAGTTAATAATGAATTTGTTAACTTTTTATGCTTTATTTTTTCGAAAAGGCACATCCTTTTACAAACTAATGTATAAATATCCGTTGTTGGATAAATTGAAGGGGGTAGAAGATAGAATTAGAATAGGATATACTGTTGTAAGCATTAAATTTTCAGAAATCAAGACATTCAAGGAGACTATGTTGCATGTATGAATTTTTAAGGAGATAATGAAAGACTATTGATTTAGTGGCTTCATTCTGGTATCAATTGTTTGTTAGATTCTTGTGATTATTTGATTGTCTCCAATCTGATGTTTCTTGGTTGTTTGAATTGAATTATCAAGTATATATTCAATTTATCAGTACACATTTTCTCTTTCTGTGTTATTTGGTTTGTTGGATTCTTTAAAGAAGAATTAAAATCCCTTTCAATCAATTACAGTAGTTTGGGAATGCCATTTGGATCAATAAGAAGAATCGGATAATTAAATTTGATATTCTGTCTCAAGTAGGGTTTATCAATTACACTCTTGCATGTTTATACCAGTTGTAAACTCATAGTTATATGCCAAACAATTAGAGGACCTGCTATGAAGAAACCATTTATTAAAAGCTTTCATTTGACTTCGTTTTTACCCAATAAGGCACTAGTATCCCTTAATTACATTACATTAATTTTATTCATTTCATTTGGCATCTCTTAATTGAACATATTAATTCATACCTTGATACTGCATATACAATTTATACCAAAGTAGGATCATATCTTTCCACTATTAAATTTCCATTTGTGGATAGTTAGATCAAGTAGGAAACATAAGTTCAAAATCTATGTTAGTTATATAGGTGCACCCACCTAGGTCTAGCAAAGCCTTAAGAGCAGAGGGTTCAACCATATTGTTTGGCCTTGTCAGTTGACCAATAATGTAGTATAGTGTGGCAACCTCTCATGGTTCAGTCAACCAGCATTTTTGAGACCCAACATGTCTTATAAAATTTATAGGAGAAGAAATGTGAATCAACCCCATATTTATACTAAATCTAGAGATTGACCTCAACATTCAAATATCTCAAGCTGACACTAGATCTTTAAATGAATATTATTAAAATCCCACCGAAATTAAATTCAAAAATGGGTTCCTCATTAAGGGAAGACCCATTCACCACCTAGGGTTAATGGGTCTCGGCACAAGTTTCCAGGACCTTGTTTTCGAGAGTGAAATAACATCAAAAACTCATGTTAAATGTGCAAAGAAAGGGTGGTCCTAAAAAGGGAGGACTCGCCACCTAGGGAGAATAGGTCCTAGCACCATTTTGTAGGACCTTCATTTCACCCAATTAAATTTTATGCAATTTGAATTATGGGTGTCGGGATGGGTCCTCGAAAGGTGTCACAAATAAGGCTTAAATTTGAATTAAAGGGGATAATTAACTCTAATTAACCACAATTACTTAAGGAGACCCTAGATAAATGTGAAAGTGTGTTACAACACCTAAATAAGATACAAATTAATTAAATTTCATTAAAAGGGATCCCAACCTCAATATGAATGTTGTACAACACATTAGGCATAGGCAAAATTAGGTTAATTCATTGACAATAATTTCCAAATCAAGTAAGGAAAAAGGATACTTTTTCGTTACTAGATTTTTCCCCCACTTTAGTGAGAGGATAACCCCATGTAAAACTCAAACTAAATTATACATTTAAGACACTTAATTATGCAACAATAACAAACATACATAATTATACTCTTTCAAAGACCAAGAAAAACAAAGGATCAAGCACAATTGTTTCAATGTGATGTATGCAACAATAACAAACATACATAATTATACTATTTCAAAGAACAAGAAAAACAAAGGATCAAGCACAATTGTTTCAATGCGATGTGGAATGGGGTTGTTTTTCCATGACATGTGTTGCTCCCTCTAGGGTAGTGGAACCTCAATCTATCCACTAGGTGAGTTATCCCAACAAGGTTTCAAATGAGAGAATAATATTAGCCTCTCATACCATACCAAATTTATCCTCTTGAAAACTTTGATAAGGAACCACAATGTAACTACTTTTGTAAAAAAAACTGTAATGTCATGTATGTAATCTTTCATTAAAGAGTATTTTTCTATGTTCATGTAAAGGTCTTCTTATTAGGGAAAATTGTGCCTAATGTCTCCAAGAGAGGAAAATTAAAGGATATTAGATCACCACTTATGGGATGCATCATTTGTTTCATGCCACGAAGGGAGATCGTATGCTTAGAAATATCGCACTCTTGGACAACATCAAACCCACTGACACCACCAAGAAAAGGACATGTAACAATAAAAAATAAAAATCATGCCATGAAATATGTTGAAATATGTCATCAATGTATGCCCCCACTTTAAAGTAGTTGCTACACCATTGCTATGAGAAATTTCTTTAAAGTAGCCAATTTTTTTCCCTAAGACATGAGAACTTTCCTCAGAAAACCTTATTCCAAGTCATATGTTTCCGAAATAAGCTACATTAAGAAATAGGAAGGGTTTCCCCCACACATACATAAGGGATCTATGGATTTGAAGTCAGTATGTCTTTGCTAAACTGTTTTCATAAAGCATGGAACTATCATCATTCCCAAAATACTCATAGAAATGGAAGAATGACACAAAGAGAGACAAAAAATAAAGACTTTTGGGTCAACATGGAAGAGACCTAAATGTCTCAACACATTGTGTCATCCCCAAAATAAAAAGACAAGATAGGTGAAAAAGATAAAGGAAAATATTTTGGGTCAACATGGAAGAGACCTAAATGTCTTGATGCCCTTTGTTGTCCCCAAAAGGAAAACACAAGACAAGTGAAAAATTCTTAAGACATAGAGAAGAATGCAAGAACATATAGAGGAATGCACAAAAAGAGAGAGATACATCAAATGAAACAACATGAGGGATCATATTACACACATGCAATCACATAAAGAAAAAGAAAAAAAAAGCAAAAGACTAGTTAGGCACATGTGAGTCAACCTAAAGTAGGTCGTCTGCATCCCAATCTCGATTGATATAAATGAAAGGAAAAAAACTAGCCAAAGGGACAAGAGAAAGTTCCAAACTAGGGGAAGCACCAGGTTCAACACTCATTTTAGGATATTTGTCAGTTAAGATCATAGAAGGAAAAAAAAATGTATTCAACTCATCATGCACGTCTTCATCGAACTTTTCAATGTCAATGGCATCATCTAGATTAATCACAATGGGAGGTTGAATAAAAATTTCCATGGAATTTTCTTGTTTATGTTATGGTGATGCTATAGGATCATTATGCATTGCTTCAGGTAAGTTTGGATTTTGATTTTCTATGGTTTTCTTGTCTTCTTGAGTTTGTAACCTATGAGAAATAACATGTTGTTTATGCCTACACTCTCTAGCACTTTGATTCCTTTTTAATCTATTGTCAATTTGTGTTTATGTAAGAGTGGGTTTTTCAATTATAGGTACCTTCTCTTCCTTGGGGGGAATATAAGAAACAATAAATTAGCTTGTTCAATCGCTTTCTCTTTCACTTTTTAAACTTGTTTGGCTCTAGGAGGGACAATGGGATTGTTTGTGTTATCTCCTGGTCTCTTATAGGAAATTGTCGGAATTTTTTCTATAGGTTGTTCTTGTATGTCCAGAAGGGATTTTGGTTTGATCATTGCTTTTTCAAGTATAGGTGTTTCGGTTATAGGTTGAGGCATGTTTCAAAGGGATAATTTTGATATTTTCTTTGCCTTGAACTTTTGATATAATTTGAAAAAGAAATCCTCACAAAGTTTGATAGGTTCCATAGGTTCGGGCCAAAATAAATCTAATGAAAAATTCCCTCGGGCCGACAGACGATTAAATCCATTATGATGCATAGTAAAAATATCATTTCCAAATGGAAACTTTAGACATTTATACACAACCAAAGGGATTGAATTCATGGAGTGAAGCCATGAGTAGCCTAGCTTCACATGAAATTCATCTGATTATGGGATGATAGAAAATGATAAATTTAGCATTTTCGGTCCAACCTTTAAAGGGAGATCTATTGATCTTGTCGTAGGGAAAGAAAACCCATTATGCATCTTGATCTATGCTTTTGGTTTGTCATATGTTTCTTGATATAGCTCATGCACATATAATAATCCCTTAGTGATCACATTCTCTCCACAAATGGGATCAACCAATATCCCATTAGTGGGATTGTCATTGATTTGGCCAACTATGTAAAGAGGACCATCAAGTGCATGCTTTAGGATGTCATTTTGTGATAAATCAATGTCAAGAGGCTTTTTAGTTGAGCCCTTACGAGGTCTAGCTTTGATAAATTCTACTGTGGTATCTAAAGGATGTGGTTCAGCAATATCCATATTGTCATCATTTGTGTCACCATTTATCACATTGTTCTTTGTTTCACTAGAAAGATTGACTATGGCATGTATATAATTATTCTTTTCCTTATTCCAATATTCGTGAATAAAATGACTAAGACTATAGACAATTTGTGTTTCATTTCCAGTTTTAAGCACTTTTTGTAGGTTTTGTATAATAGGAACCAAGCTAATGTTTATGCATTCACTAAGGATATGGGCTTGTAAGTTTTCAAATTTGTCATATATTTTTTTAATTCATCTTGCGAGATTTGAACATGTGGTGAATTCATGGGAAATGTAGTATGCAAACTATGAGACATAGAGGGTTGATTATCAACACTATCAAAAAGAGAGTTAGGAAACCCAAGATCCACAATGAGTAAGATATTGTGGCATGACATGAGCCTTGACCTACATCTTACAATAGTATTGCTAATAGGACACCAAGTTGGAAAGCTCATACAAGTTTAACAATCCCTATGTGCAAACCCTAAAATAGAAAAGGGGCAATAGAATAACCAAGAATGAAATGCAATTTTTAGATTCTAAGCAATGCAATTTACTAATTACACAATGCAATAAACTAAAAATGAAATGACATAAATTAAAATTTGAATTTTGATGATGCACTAAATGAAGCAATTTAATCTATATGCAATGAAATTGATGAAATATAAAATCAAGAAAATGAAACACGAAAGTAACAACAAAAAACAGAAGGTTAAAACTAAGATTTGAATATTTTAAATATGCAAATTAGGATCTAATAGGGACTCATTCAACAGTAAAGGGTGAATGGATTCTGGTTAGGTACTTTTGAGATGTTTTTGTTGATTTCAGAGTGATTTTTAATGCTTTTTCAAATTCCAGAAGGTTTAGCTTTGATCTGATCAAGGACTCATTCCCTAGCAAAGGAAAATGGGTCCTTGATTAGGGTTTTGAAACTATTTTTGGATGATTTTCAATCTTTCAATTCCAGGCTTGAGGCAATAAGTTTTAGTTTCAAGTTTTCCAAAAATGTAATGTGAAAATCAAATGAAATAATGTTTGCAAAGACCTAGATTGGAATGAGATTTTTCTTTGATTTTCAAATGCAATTTAATGAGATCTAAATGGTATGCACAATGAATGATTTGTCTTTGTATTTTTCATATTTAGAGAGATGCAAAACAATGAAAATATAAACCCTAGATGAGATATAAGTTTTAAATGCAATGAAAGAAACCCTAAATGAGATCTAATTCAGTGCAAATGAATGCAAGATCTAACCTAGGATGCAATGAAATATTTCAAAATAAAAAAAATTAATATTAAATGATTTGGGTTCACCAAAATGATTAACAAGGAAAAGGGGGTTTACCACTATGAATAAATAAAATGATAAACCACTAAAAATTTATCCTATTAAACATTTAATTATGAAGGCCAAAACATGCAAATAACAATCAAATACTAACCCTAACTATTATAGGAACTATGAGGGGAGTTTTTAGAGCTCAAAATGATGTGTACCTTACTATAAGAAGCTTATTTTTAAGGCACAAAGGATGCATTCGCCTTTAGTGGGGAAAGGGTCCATATTAGGGTTTTTAAAACTAAGATCTAGGTTATTTTCCTTCATTTATGCACTCTAAGATCCTTGATTACTAGCTCCCAAAAACCTATAATAAATTATGTAGCTTCAATTCTTTGTTCTTGCACTATGAAGGTCAACTTGCAACTTGACAACTTTGACAATTTTGATCCAAACTTCATATCCACTTGATCTTCAACCTATAAATATACAAAAACACACTCAAGAGAAGAAAAAAATGTTGAGTGTTAGTGAATAGGATTTTGTTGATGCAGTCATGGCGGGAGGGTTCTCAAGGAAAATTTTCCAACCATGCAGTGAAAATAATACATAATAATGTAGAAATTGGAGGTAATCACACATGCCAACATTCTTATTATCTAAAAATTGGATTACATACATTTTGCACCATCCAGGCATACAAATTCAGCTCACAAGCTTGCTTACGACATGCTCAAAATACAATGCTCATACATGCGAGGAAAAATCCTACAGATCAATTCTTACAATCTTCTTAATCTACTTCCTCATGACTCCCTCCTCTTCTAAAGATCTAATACAAGTTATATATCAGATTTGCAGGTCAAGAAACATTTGCGTCCACCAAAGATCATTACAATCTCCAAGGAAGGAAATGTAACGTGTGCAAGAACAAGTCAACTTCAAATCTGAAATACTTCCAAGGTAGATGTGCATGATGAAGTGTGGACCTATTTTCAAGGTCGATGAAACCCCATAGAACAAATCTAAACACATCATGATGATCTGCAAGCAATGGGTAGGATTCGCGATTGATCCAACTAGTTGGTAGGATTTGAAACTATTTCGAGGCCAGAACCAAAAACTATCACTTAATTTGAAAGTGATAAATTGTCAAAAAAAGATCCAAATGAGCTTAAAAATTGGAATAAGGCAATTGAGCACCTCTACAATGTGATCTCAGGTATGGAAGATCTGGTGAGAAAATATGAAGAAACATCGGATCTACCAACTTGAACAGGAACAAGAGCAAAATAAGAACAAAACTAAAAGGAAATACTTTTGGTTGATGCAAGATTGCCAAGAACCAAGGATGCTCCTGCATTAGACACCCCAAGTGAGAAAAGATGTTCCATGAGAGAAACTCATGAATATCTAACAAGGTTTGGGATATAGATCCCATGCTCACTTCTGATCCAAATGTCTTCTTTGTCTGTACCTTTCTTCTCTCTATTTTGATTCTTCAAATTCTTCTTCCCTTCACCTTCTTCTTCTTGTTTCACATTTGCATACGGTAGTAAAGGACAATTACCACCAATCACTTTCTTCTACCTCTTTGATCTTTTCCTTTTGCAAGACCCCATCTTCCCTGCAACCATAGTATTTTGTTGCACAACCTTATTCTTGCATTCCAATGGTACCATCTTGCTTTCAGACTTAACCATGAAATCCCTTTTCAAATCCTTGTCATCCTCTGACATAGCATTGGCAATGCATCTCTTCATTAGACTTAGATTTTCACTTCCTCCTTATTTTTCAAAGAAGCCAAGGTAAATTTATGTCCATCCTTCTCTATAATAATCAAATTCCTTCTGCAATCATACATATCTCCCCTATCAAACTACCAAGGCCTACCAAATAGAACATGGCATGCACTCATAGACAAAATATCACACAAAATTTCATCCCTAAAAGGTCCAATGTTAAATTTCACCCAACACTACTCTTATACTTCCACAATATGATCATCTTGTAACCAACTTATCCTATAAGGACAAGGATGTGGAATCCTTTCCAAAAAAAATTTCTCTACCATCTCCTCGGATACCAAGTTATCAGTACTTCCACTATCCACAATAACCTTACAACATTTACCTCTTCATTTGCACATAGTTCAGAAAAAATCCTTCCTCTATGAAGTCCCCATCTCTTCCTTGTTCTACCACATCAACACTTTCCTAAGCATCAAGGATTCTCCATGCTCAGGCTCTATCTCATCTACCTACATTTCTTGCATCATGCAATTATTTTTACCATTCCCTCTACTTGATCCCTCAAGATACTCAAAAGATCGATGCCTAAGTTCTCCACACTTAAAACATTTTCCAAGGAATTATCTACTACCATTTCCTTTCATTTGCACCTTCTGATCTGATTCTCTATTCCACTTCGGTCTTAGTTCTTCTTCACTTGTTAGCTTCCCCTATTGTCACTTATCTGCTTCTCTTTCCCTCTAGGTTACTCTGTTGTCTTTTCTTCACTTTATCCTCTTCCTTAAGAGCATATTGCAAGGCATCCTTAACTATGGAAATCCTCAACATACTAATCTCTTCCCGAATATTAAATCTAAGGCCATTTACATACCTATCCACCTTCTCCCTAGTCATCTCTTTATGACCAGATCTAATTGTCATCTTGTAAAATTCCTATGTGTACTCTTTCACACTCATGTCTTTCTGCTTCAGGTTCTGCAACTTCTTGAACAATTCCATCTCATAGTCTCCTGAAATGAACTTAGCCTTCAATCTTGCAACCATTAGCCTCCACTGAGTGATATTTGCTTCACCATTTTCTACTCTTCCTTTCTGCAACTCTTTCCACCACAAGGAAGCATTCCCTTTCAACTTAATTTGTGCCAACCTAACCCTAAAGGGGTCTTTAATATCTTCAAGCTCAAAGTAGTCTTCCAACTCTCCTATCCAGTCTATCAAGTCTTCTGGATTCAATGTACCAGAGAAGTTAGAAACCTCCACCCTATGACCCTTACTTTCTTGTGCTACTGCTCTCAACAATCTCTGTTATCCCTCATCTATCTGTTCTTCAACTTCTTCCACCTCAAGCTCTTTTGTAGCCTCTTCATACCCATCTTTCAATTCAAGGTTTCCCCTCAGACCACCCAAGAGATTTCAGAACTCATTCCTCATCTCATTCTTAAAGTCCTCCATCATCTACTCCATTCTTCTAGGTTTCATCCTTCTCAGTGGAATCTCCTCCTCTACTCAGGTGCAACTGCCTCAACTTGGTAATCTAACTGCAAATTTCCAATTGCCTCTCTTTCGACAATCTATTGAATGCACTTATAGCCTACCTCAAATTGACACTCGATTCACCCCAGGACTACCACAAGGACCCACAACCCACTCGGGATTTACAACTATCTTCGCAACTAGATTCACAACCAGCTTTGATACAAATTGATGTAGTCATGGTGGTAGGGTTCTCAAAGAAAATTGTCCAACCATGCATCCAAAAAAATGCAGCAAAAATAACACATAATAATGTAGAAACTAGAGGCAATCACACATGCCAACATTCTTATTATCTCAAAATTGGATTACATAAATTCTACCACATCCGAGCATACAGATTCAGCTCATAGGCCTACTTACAACGTGCTCAAAATATAGTGCTCATACATGCTGGTGAAAATACTACAGATCAATTCTCACAATATTCTTAATCTACTTCCTCATTATTCCATCCTATTCTAAAGATCTAATAAAAGCTATATATCACATTCGTGGGTCAAGAAACGTCTGTGTTGGCCAAAGATCATTACAAAATCCAAGGAAGGAAACTTAACGTGTACAAGAACAAGTCGACCTCAAATTTGAAATACTTACATGGTCTATGTGCATGAAGAAGTGTGGACCTATTTGCAAGGTCATTGACACCCCATAGACTAAATAAACACACCATGAGGATCCGCGAGCAATGGGTGGGATCCACAATCAATCCAACTAGTCGTTAGGGTTTGAAATTATTCTGAGGCCAGAACCAAAAACTGACACTTAATTTGAAAGCGATAACTTGTCAGATAAAGATCCAAATGAGCTAAAATCTTGGAATAATAAAAATAAGCACATCCACAATGTGATCCCAGGTATGCGAGATCTAGTGAGAAAACATGAAGAAACATCAAATCTCCCAACTTGAATAGGAATAGGAACAAAATAAGAAAAAAACTAAAAGGAAATATTTTTGGTTGATGCAAGATTGCCAAGAACCAAGAATGATGCTACATCATTTGCCTAAGTCAAACCTCATTAAGGTAACTAAACCAAATGAGGAGACAAGGAAATTGAAGCATAAAATATGAAATATGTAATTGATGATACCTTGGAAGATGTCTTGGAGTGTAAATATGAAATCTAACATGTAGTGGCCATGAAGAATGGAGATCTTTATCCTTGAATATGATGTGAAATAATTCTTCCAAGTAGATTCTCAATGCTACATCAACTATCTTAGCTCAACAACATGTAGGAATGCACTACGCTTTACACATGATGAAGTGATCTTGAATTGTTGCAATAGACTTTTGATAATCTACCTTGAAATTACTTTGAACTGCTCTTGAAGTTCTCTATAATGATCTTGTGTATGTCTTGTAAAATTTATAGGAGAAATAACATGAATCAACCCCATATTTATACTAAATCTACATATTATCCCTGAAATTCAAATAATTCAAGCCGACACCAGATTTGAAAATGAATATTATTAAGAACTCACCAAAATTAAATTCAAAACGGGGTTTTTTATTAAGGGAGAACCCATTCGCCACCTAGGGTGAATGGGTCCTGGCACAAGTTTCTAGGACCTTTCCTTTGGGGAGTGAAATAACATCAAAAGCACATGTTAAATGTGCAAAGAAAGGGGGGTTCTAAAGAGGGAGGACCCATTTGCGACCTAAGACGAATGGGTCCTAGCACCATTTTCTAGGACCTTCATTTCACCCAATTAAATGTTATGCAATTTGAATTATGGTTGTCAGGATGGATCTTCGGAAGATGTCACAAATAAGGCTTAAATTTTAATTAAAGGGGCTAATTAACCACAATTAATTAAGGAGTCCCTAGATAAATGTGAAAGTGTGTTACAACCCTTAAATAAGGTACAAATTAAGTACATTTTATTAAAATGGAGCCCAATATCAATGTGAATGTGTACAACACATTACAACATTAGACCTAGGAAAAATTAGATTAATTCAATGACAATCATTTCCAAAATAAGTAAGGAAAATTCAATACTTTTTTTTTACTACAATAGTGTATGATTGTCTCTTTTTTATTGTTGCATACATAAGTGTATTGAATGCATACCTTAGTGTGAGTTTGATATGGGATCAAAATCTCACTAAAGTGGGGACAAAATATAATGTAGAAAAAAGTATCAATTTTTCACACTTAATTTGGGAATCAATAATTAATAATAAAATGGACTTAAATGTGCTTTATTTAGGTGTTGTAAAGTTTATCTTTACACTTTCACACTAATCTAGGGATTTATAAATTAATTAATTGAGCTTAATTGAGCTTAATTGGCCCCTTAAATTAAAATCCAAGCCTAATTATTTGCAAGTATTGAGGGATAAAGCCCGACACTCTTAAATGATATTACACAACACTTAATTTTGCAAGGAATGTGTCCTAGGCTAATGAAATAGGACCAATTCGCTACCTGGTGAATGGGTCCTCACTAGGTCCAATGACCCCCTTCTTGACATAACATTTCACATTTCCTAAAGTGTGTTCTAGTTAAGTATGCTAGGACCCATTCACCCTATGGCAAATGGTTCCTCACTTAGCTTATGACGCCCCCCTTGGGATATGTTTTTTGTGGTATTTTAATGATTTCAAATCCTAGATCTAATGTTGGCTTTATTATTTGAATTTCAAGATTTATCTTGAGTGATGTATAAATATAAGTTTATTTCATATAGTTTCATCTAAGAAAGCTAATCTTTCAAGTATTCAAGTCCTCAGAAATTTTATGAGAGAAATATTTCACAAGAGCATTCAAGAAGGCATTCAGAGGAAGATTTATAAAATTTGATTGCAGCAATCAAATATCTATTTCATCATGTCAAAGGCATAGTGCATCATCCATGTTTTTGAGCTAATGTGTTAATGTAGCATTGAAGATCCAATTCATGCATATTCAAGGCGTTGTTTCTGTAACATCGTAAAACAAGCAAGATTAGGCAATACAATACAATAAACTCAAATCTAAACCTACGCTATCAACAAAGAACAATGGAAATATAAAGCATAGATTAAAGAACAATGTCACCAAAAGTATCATCCATTCCATGAATCACCTTCATTGCACTTCTCCATTTTGTTGTAGTATTGATGCCCTCATATTTCTCTTAAGTGTTCAAATATGGCATATTAATAATGATTAGCAAAATGTTGAAGATTCTTAAAGTTGCTTCCAAACACATAAGATTTTGGGAGGAGTAATAATGATTCAAAGGTAACTTGCCAATTTATAGAAAATTAATTTTTTAATGACAAGGTCAAATTAAACCTACGCTAACTACAAAGAACAATGGAAATATAAAACATAAATAAAAGAAAAATCTCGCCAAAGTCTCATCCATTCCATGAATCCCCTTCATTGCACTTCTTCATTTTTTTGTAGTATTTATGCCCTCAAATTTCTTATAAGTATGCAAATATGACTTATTGATAATGATTAGAAAAATGTTCAATATTCTTAAAGCTGCTTCCAAACACATAAGATTGTGGGAGGAGTGATAATGATGAAGGTAAAGCCAATTTATATAAAGTTGATTTTTGAATGAAAAGATTAGATTAAAAGATAAATCGATGACCAAGATTAAAGATACCACATGCGATAGAGTTAAGTTTAGATTAGTGTGAGTGAAAAAGCATAAATGATGGAGATTAAATTAAATAATAATTTAATCTTTAGTGGAAACTAGAAGAATAAAGACTCCATGTAAATATAAAGGTTTAAAATAGATAGAAGATGAGAATAAATTAAATAAATAATTAAAGTTATTTAATTAATAAAGGTTTGCATGTAGAAGATCTAGATAATTGACTGATTAAGATAGAAAGTCAGTTTGTTAGAAACAATCAGATATTAAATCACCAGATAACTGAATGATCAAATTAGATCTAGATATGAGTGATAAATAACTAATTAGATAACTAAGAGATTATCTAATTATAAAAGAATGTGCTAGGACTAATTCTTTTTATGAATTAAATAATTATTTAATTCAACATTCAAAATTTGGGGATTAAATTAATTAACTGGAGAAAAGGTTAAAGAATAATTAAATAATTTTAGATAATTATTTAATTATATTTGAAAATGTGATAAGGGTAAATTAAATAACAATTTATTTAATTTTTAGAAAGAAGGTATATTTAATTAGAGACATAATTAACTAAATAATATTTATTTAATTATTGAAGAGATAAAGGTAAAACTTAATTAATTAAATAATTAAAGTTATTTAATTAATAGAGAATAGTTGAATTTAAAAAATAATTAAATAATTAACAATATTTAATAATGACAATGAAGATGAGAATTATGTCAAAAAATGAAGTCGCGGGCCTAGACCAATTTTTAGTGTATACGGTTTCTAATCAAGTGTTTTGATCAATATCTGCATTCCTTAAAGCCACTTCAAGCTAGATTGTTGATTTTGTCATCCAAGATTTTACCCAAGGTATCATTATTTCAAGTTCCATGTTTCATCCTTTATGTATTGTTTCATCATAAGGTTTAGTTACCAAAATGGGGTTTGAACAAAGAAAACCCCTATCCCCTCACAAAAAAACAATTTTCTTCTCCTTTGATGTGTTATTGTAGATTTTAGGTTGAAGATCAAGTGGAGAGAAAAATTGGGAAAATTTGGCAAAGTTGCAATGTTGTCAAAGTTGTCATCTTTCTTGGAAGACCACAGAAACTCTTCTACAAAATTTATTTCTGACTTTCGGGAGCTGAAAACCTAGGCTTTAGGAGTGAAAACGTTGAATAATATGACCCATAAATTTATTTTCCAAAACCATAGGAGGGACCCATTCGCCATTCGCCACTAGGCGAATGAGAACTCAGTGAAGCCTGAAAAAGCACTTTTTCTAACAAGTACATAGAATTTTACCATCTTAAAACCTACCTTTTTACTGTTATAGCAGTTAGGTTTGTTTTCTAATTATTTTTTATGCATTATACCTCTCATAATTGAGTGAAATAAGTAAAAAGTGGGTGTACCCATTTGTTAATCACACTCTTGGTACACACCCATTTTTCTTTATTTTACACTCGACAAATTCAAAATAGGTCGGAACTAAACATTCCTGTGGTGGATAGGACCAAAAGTGGACCAAAAAAAAACTTAACTAGGACCCAAATCAACTCTCATACGCCATGCTACACCTTCATTAATTCTTGAACATCTATGAATGTAGTGTAAACACCAGGTTAGTCGTTACCTATGTAAACACCATTAAAATTTGAAATACACACTTCCTCGAATCCAAGGAAGAATTTTGAACCACATACCACACTTCATCATGACCTAGAATATTCCTCTATCAACCTTAAATTCATCAAACTCCTTTGCAACAACTCATACCTTCAGACTGTACACGCCCAGTACACTCAAACTACACTACCAACTGCTACAACTCTAAAATTCAACTTCTAGAGTACCAAACCAAAAATCCTCTTGAACGAAGAAAGAGATCAACACCATAAACATACTTTCAAAATCACAAGACCTACAGAGTAACTACAAAGAAATGTGGAGAAAATACATTTCTCCCATACACCTTTGTAAGAAACGCTCTAAAACCAATTCAAACACTAGTGGACATAACTTCCTCTGATCATCAATCCAAAAGCCAAAATTCTAAATATAGAAACTCTGAAAATCTCTATCCAACATATCCAAACTACACAATTAGATCTTCAACCTAGAATAAATGCAAATCAAAATTAGAACACCTCTACAAACCAAAAAATCTCCACAACACCTTGTTTCCTTATTTTTTTCAATTTTCTCAATATCCTTGACATCTAAACCATAAATATAAACTTATCAAATCAACACCAAAGTTTAAAATTAGATACTTAACTGATGACAATGTAATGCAACTAATCAAAGCAACAATCTGTTGGGTCTCAAAAATGCAAGTTTGAACCACGACAGGTTGCCAATCTCTCAGAACATTTTTGGCCAATGTACAAGGCCAATTAACATAATTGAACCTTCTGCTCTTGAGGCTCTGCTAAACCTAGGTGGCTGCACCTATGTGAATAATGCAGATTTAAAATATATTTCTTGCTCAATCAATCTATTCACAATGGAAATTGGAAGTGAATAGATAAAATCATGGATGCTACTCCTACTGCATAAAATAAAGAATTTGAATATGCTTTTTGTTATGAATTTTATCATCTAGGTTATGATAGATCAGTGCCTTCTATCCACATGGGCAATGGAGTCAAAAATCAAAAATTGTATGTGTTTCCCTCTTTGGCCTAACTCTAGTTGTTAGGCACTTTGAAAATCTTATGACTGGCATAAAACTTCATTAAATTTATGGCTTACATAAACTGTGCTAGAATTTTTCTTCATCTGGGTCTTCTTTAACCATCCAAAAGAAATCTTTAAATCACTGTGACTTATCAAAATAATTTAATTTTGACTTGCAGACACCAATTAATTAAATCACACAAAATGGGAATACATTTTGAAAAATCAGATATATACTTCATATATTGATTTAAATGATAAAATGACCTCAAGTTGGAGACAACCAGATAAAGAATTTGAATTAACATGACACAACAACTGAACACCAAAAATAATTCACCAGTTTAAAACATTTTCTCCATTGACTTGCTATAAGAAAATTTTGTGCATTATTTCCATCCCCAGAAAATCTAACTGCTACTACCTACCACCCGTCCTTACTCCTACTACCTCCTCCCTCTCTGATTTTCAATACATTTATATAATAAAATCGAAGATCATGACTGTTCATTCACCCGTTATAACTATTCAACTTTCTTTAGCATAAATTATAATATTTAATTGAGTTTCCTTATCGGAAAATTAAATATTTTTTTACATAGTTCTGTGTTTTCATTTTATACCGCCTTTGTTTTTTAAAATTTCTCATATCTTTTGATCTTACCACGGTCAACTTGTTGATCGGTCGCAGTATAGTGGTGACTACTCCCCATCGGTCTCTACTTTTTCTTATCGCTTCACCGCGAGCTCCCTTCTGAATCCCTATAGTATTTGACTTTGATTGTTATCTCCACTGTTACCATTCTACTGCAGTCTCTGGCTTGATAGCCAGTGGTGCTGCGATGATCCACTATAACCACCACTTCTCTTTCTTCTACCATCCACCACACCATAGCAGCCTCCTTTCTGACCCTTCTCGATTGCGTGGTAGCCACTCCAATTGCCGCCTCACTACCCATCTCCTTCCACCGAGCACCACGGCCTCCATTCTAACCATATGTGGCATCATGGTAGCCATTTTCCACTTGTTCACCAATTGTTACCGCACCACCATGGTTGATTGGAAGACTATGTGCGGTGTAGTGGTGATAGTCATCATGACTATGCTTAACCACTACCGTGATACCATAGGCCACTTTGCAAAAGGCTGCGGTATAGCAATAAAAGGTGTTGGCCAATTAAAATCACTTAATATGGCAGCGATAAAGCATGTTTTATCTTTTTAAAAGGTGGTGAATGATTTTTATGAAAAAAATAGTGAAAATAATGGGTTCAAGTGGAAAAAACCTTAGGGTTTTACCAGAAAATAGTGGAAAATCACTTAGGCTTTTGATGGAAATTTTGGGTTCTAACACAATCTCTTCTCAACCAATGCACAACTATCATCAATGAAAACACCTTCATAGTTGCAACAAATATTAAATGTTAATATTTTAGTATATGTTCTCCCACACATGGTTTAAATGTCTCTTAGTCTAGTCAAAGTACGATTCATAAGGTGAATGGTGTCACATATTGATACAAATAAAAAGGGAACCCTATGTTAGGGTTATAAGGCTGATATCTAACAAGTTAAATGCAGATTTGATCAATAAAATAGAGAAATAAAACACATAGAAAAAATTATAGCAGAAACAAGACAATAAAGAGAAATTAACGTGGTTCACCCAATCTAGGCTACATCCACAAAATCGCAACCATCCAATGATTTTAT
This sequence comes from Sequoiadendron giganteum, assembly GCA_007115665.2. Classification (NCBI taxonomy): domain Eukaryota; kingdom Viridiplantae; phylum Streptophyta; class Pinopsida; order Cupressales; family Cupressaceae; genus Sequoiadendron; species Sequoiadendron giganteum. The sequence continues at coordinate 430,788,340 of CM021110.1, read as the reverse complement.
TATCCATTGAAAAACATATTACAATATTGTGATAATGTCATGCTACAACTCCCCATCCCAAACGCTTATAACAAGCTTTTAGAAGCTTCCAAAAATTAGGGTTTACAAAGTCATCCTTTTTATTTTTTGGTGATGAAGCAAAAAAGATGACAGTACATGAAGATACATGAAGAGTGTATAGTACTAAAGAGATAAAAATATATCATGATCATTCACCACATACCAACACCCTAGGTTTAATGTATAAAACCTAAGATTTAGATTTGTGTGTGTGATATTCTTGTGGGTTCTTATTATAATGTTACATTAAGATGTAGATCAACAAGATGATTATATTAACTTTCAACTATGAATTTGATATAATAAAACTTATATCTACATCTTTTTAATTCTTGGAGTGAATTGGAATTGATTTTCCTTGATTAACCTAATTAGATTATGTGCCCTAACATGGAATGCAATTTTTTGGCAATTGATAGCCTATAACAGAGATTTGCAAGTAGATCTAGGAAGGGCAGAATGGTGTGTACTTGTCTAGAAGGATTGGTGTTAGTCTAAATATGAGGAAAAAATCACCTAGTTCGTCTAGTTCCTTGTATTCCTTTTCTAAAACTATTTTTGTAAACTTTGATATCAAATCTTATATTCCCATTTTTCTCTTGCAAACTTGTCGGATCACTGTCAGATAATTCTATAAGTAAATTTTCATGAGTTGAAAATGTGTAGATATTTGAATGCCACAATGAATAAATGACCTTAAAACTTCCTTAAATCCTTTCTAACATATCAACAATCTCCTAGTTGGAGACTAATTGAGCTCCACACCAACACAATCTCCCACTTAGAGACTGATCAAGCTCTGCACCAACACAATCTCCCACTTGGATATTGATCCTAGACAACACCACTGCACTTACAGTTGCCACTCTAAATAATCACTTTGGACCTTGATGTTTTTTAATACTTTTAACCATGAAGACCAACCAAAGTTGAAGAGGAGCTCATCTTCTCCCTTGACACTGCCTTTCTAAACATATATGTTGGATTGGCATCTATATGTATCTTTTACACCTTTACTTGTCCATCCTCCAACACCAACCAAATGAAATGATATCTCAGCTATATGTGCTTGGTCTTAGAGTGCAAAGTAGAATTATTTTCCAAATCTATAACACTCTGGCTATCTATAAACAAGTGATTTTCAGCCTGTTATTTTCCCAACTCTTCCATGAAAATTTGAATACATATCATCTCCTTTGTTTCCTATGTTGCAGAAAAATACTCTACTTCTGTGGTGGATAAAGCAACCACCTTTGTAATCGATAAATCCAACTCACTAGTGTCCAACCAACTGTAAATACATAACTTGTGGTACTCCACCTAGTACCTATATCCCCTACCAGATCTAAGTCAACATAGCTTTTAAATTTGTGTTAAAGCCCCCAAAACATAAACATTTATTGGATGTACCTCTCAAGTACCTGAGAATCCATTTTATCGCATTCCAATGCTCAACTCCAAGATGACTCATATACCTTCTAACAACTCCTACAACATGTGCAATATCTGGACTCGTGCATACCATGGTCTACATTAAACTTCCTACAGTTGAAGCATATGGTACTTTGGATATTTTTCCTTCCTCCACTAGTGTCTTTGGACACATATCCTTAGTCAATTTGACATGACTTGACAAAGGTGTGCTAACAACTTTTGCATTCTCCATATGAAATCTTTACAACACCTTTTCAGCATAATCAGCCTAAGATAGAAGCAATTTTCTATTTTTCCTATCTCTTGTAATCTTGATACCAAAGATTTGTTTTGCTTCACCCAAATCCTTCATAGCAAATGAATTTTATAACTATTGTTTTGACTCCTTTATGTGATCCATGTTAGACCCCACTACAAGCATATCATCAACATATAAACATAAAATAATGTAGCTATCTTCAGCTAACCTCTTAAAGTAAACACAATGGTCTGAATTACACTTGATGTATCCTTGCTCAGCCATAAAACTATCAAATTTAATATACCATTGTCGAGGTGCTTGCTCCAAGCCATATAAAATTTTCTTCATTCTATGTACTAGTTTCTCCTTACCTTTGACCTCAAATCCTCGTGGTTGTTCCATATATATTTCCTCTTCCAAATCACCATGGAGAAAGGTAGTTTTAACATCAAGTTGTTCTAAATGCAAATCTTCAATAGCCACAATACTTAAAATAGTACCAATAGAAGTCATTTTAACAACTGGAGAAAAGATTTCATCAAAATCAGTAGCCTTTTTTGTCCAAATCCCTTTACAACTAATCTGGCTTTAAATCTTTTCTTAACTTCATCCTCCTCTTTCAACCTATAAACCCATTTGTTTGGTAAATCATTTTTACTTGTAGATAAATTGCATAATTCCCAAGTCTGAATTTTCAGAAAGGAGTCCATTTCTTCTTCCATTCCATCCTCCCACTAAACCTTGGTATCTAAAGGGAAAAGAATGCGGATCTACTGACCCAACAGTGCGGAATACATTCCCTTAACGCCAATACAACAGGGGAGACAAGCAAAAATTGATTCTAATAGCTTCTAAAACTACTTGAGATGAATACAACCATTAAGAGATATCATTCAGACAAAGAATTCACAGATTGACACAGAAATTTACGTCGGAAAACCTTTCCAGGTCAAAAACCCACCACACAGAATAAGGCTCTTGTATTACAGTATTAGAAACAAATACATATAATTTCCAGTCTTCTCTGTAAAACTTACAAACACCCAGAGAGATTCGGATTCACTGTTACAATGTTTTCACAACATACAGATCGAATCACCTCTCTTCAAGAACACACGTTCTTTCCTTTCTTTTCCTCTTCAACCCACGACTTCAAACTTGCTCTACAACTTATGAGAAATAGCATATCTCTCATCCATATGTAGCCGACTTAGAAGAGTCCTACATAGCAATGAAGTCCATCCTCAAATCACGCATCTGATCGGATCTGATAGATTTCCTTGCAACGAGCCGACTTTGCATTCAAATCCACTACTCAAAACGGTTGAGTTCGCCACCCTTTGTTGACAATGCAACTACCACAATAACTATTTTGGTTTCCGTCTAAACACCATTCAGATAGGTGCCACATGTCCAAGACCCATTGGCAATCACAACTGACAGGACTACCAAAACAGTCAAACAGACACCGAGCGCGCTCAAGACTTTCAAGTCATTCTAACACTGCCGAAGCCGGAGGTGGAATCGGAGTCGAAACAAGACTCCACCGAAATTATAGGTTCAGGAACCATTTCGGTCTCGCATCCGCCCACAGCAAAGAGGAACTCACCAGATACAATTCTGACCAGGGTAAGTCAATCCGAGGTAAAACCAAGACAGGAACACAAAAGATCGAAGTCAGAGTCGGAGTAGGAACAGAAAATAGGACTTCACCAAAAATTCCAAGATCAAGAAACAATCTGGTTCCGGTTTTGCCTCCGCCAACTGCAAGAAACAACAATCCAAAACCTGGACTAAGCGGAGGAAAACACCCCAAGGAGAATCCAAACAACCAGAAGAACTAGATCGCAAAACCAAGAGTCGGACTCGGAGTCGAAACAGAAACTGAAACCGGAACATGACAAACGGACATTGCCAAATTCCAAAACTGGTTCCGCCTCCGCTAGAACTTGCGAAGCGAAGCGATAAGAACAGACAGTAGGAAGCGGAGTCGGAGTCGGAATGAGAACAGAAAACCAGAACTAGACAAACAGAACAATGCCAAGTTCCAACCCGGTTTCGCCTCCGCTAGAAACTACGAAGCAAAACTAAGAGTCCAGACAGAGGGAAGCGGAGCCGGAGACGGAGAGGGAACAAATGGAACTAGGCAAATGGAACAATGCCAAGTTCCATTCCGATTCCGCCTCCGGCAGAACATGCAAACAACACAAAATCACCAAGGCATGAAAATGAGGACTTCAAGTTGGAAGTTGAGACATAATTTCTCAACAATCTCCCACTTGGTGAACACTTCCAGCTTCCTCAAAACATCAAACCTTACTATCTATCATAGGCCCCAAGGCCCATCGATTCTATGCACCATCTGAACTTGTCTGTGCTAACCAGCTTTGTCAAGGCATCTGCAACATTCTTCAAGGTGTCAACCTTATCTATACTAACCTTTCCATCTTCAACCATATCCCTCACGAAGTGATATTGCACATCTATGTGCTTGGTCTTGGCATGGAAGGTCGGATTCTTTGCCAAACAAATGGCACTTTGACTGTCACAGCAGATTGAAATCTGCCTAGCATTAAATCCAATGTCTGAACACAAACGCCTCAGCCACACTGCCTCCTTGCAAGCATGAGTTGCTGCCATGTACTCTGCCTTTGTCATGGATAAAGCAACTACAGCTTGTCGCTTGCTCATCCAACTGATTGCTCCACCATTAAGCATGAAAGTGTATCCATTGGTGGATCTTCTGCCGTCAATGTCCCCTGCCCAATCAAAGTTAACATATCCCTAAATGCAAAGAGCCCTTTGTGATGCAACCATACTGCCATGGTAACACAAAGCATAATCTGAAGTACCCTTCAAATACCTGAACACTCTCTTTACAGCATCCTAATGTGATCTCCCTAGATTTTCCATGAAACGGCTTAGAACTCCCACTGCTTGGGCAATGTCTGGTCTTGTGCAGACCATAGCATACATTAAACTACCTATTGCAATTGCATAAGGCACACTCATCATGTCCTCCATCTCAGTAGCTAACTTTGGACAGTCTTCAGCAGATAGTTTCAATCCTTGCATGATTGGAACAACTAGTTTCTTGCAATCAGTCATGCTAAACCTCTCTAGAACAATTTTCACATACTTACTTTGACTGGGCCAAAGCTTTCTGCTTGTTATATCCCTGGTTATCTCCATCCCAAGAATGTACCTTGCTGCTCCAAGATCTTTCATTTCGAACTTAGCAGATAACTGAGTTTTAAGGTTAGAAATCATAGCCTTGCTATTACCAATGAATAACATGTCATCCACATACAGAGTAATAACAAGCACACGGTCATTCTCACATTTAAAATAAATGCAATGATCAGATTTTGATCTAACAAACCCAATTGACAACACAAATGTGTCAAATTTCTGGTACCACATTCTAGGAGATTGCTTTAGACCATAGAGAGATTTATTTAACTTGCAAACCAGATTTTGTTTACCTTTTTTCAACAAAATGCTCAGGCTGGGACATGAAGATTTCTTCTTCTAGCTCACCATGGAGAAAAGCAGTCTTCACATCCATCTGCTCAATTTCAAAGTCATACACAGCTGCAAATGACAACAAAAATCTGATGGATGTCAGCCTTGCTACAGGGGAAAAGATCTCTCCATAATCAATTCCCTCAACTTGGGCAAAACCCTTTGCAACCAGTCGTACCTTATACTTCTCTATACTGCCATCAAGGCCTGTCTTCCTTTTGAATATCCACTTGCAGCCAACAGGCTTTCGCCCTTTAGGCAGTGGTACCAACTTCCAAGTATCATTCTTTTTCAAGGAATCCATCTCCTCATTCATGGCTTCCAGCCACAACTTTGAATCAGCCATGCTGATTGCTTCTTTCATAGTCCTAGGCTCATCAGTGCTGGTTATTAAAGCTTAAGCACAATTTGAATCTAACATAGAGAAACCATACCTATTCAGTTGCCTTTTTTCTCGTGTAGATCTCCTTAGAGGCTGAGGTTGCTCTTCATCATCAGAACTCCCAAAGCTGCTTGAGCTCTCCTCAGTCTCAGGTACACCATGTTGCTCTTCCCCATCTGTAGTTTGGGGAATCTCAACTGCATCCTTCTTCTTGTCACTCTGATTTGTCTCAAGTTGTTGATCACTTACTAGAGGTTTCAGCTCATGAAATATCACACTTCTGCTATACAAAACCTTCTCAGTAACAGGGTTCCAAAGCTTGTATCCTTTCACACCAACTCCATAGCTGATGAGAATACATTTCATAGCCTTGCTGTCCAATTTAGATCTCTTTTCATTCGGCACATGAACATATGCCTCACAGCCAAAGAACCAGACATGCCTTAGTGAGGGTTTCTTGTCTGACCATGCTTCCAAAGGTGTCTTGTCAACAAGAGCTAAACAAGGGGATCTATTTATTAGATAAAATGTTGTAGCAACAGCCTCAGCCCAGAACTTCTGCTCCAGACCAACACCACTCAGCATACTGCTTGCCTTTTCCATCAACGTCTTGTTCAACCTCTCAGCAACTCCATTTTGTTGTGGAGTGTAGGGGGTTGTCTTATGTCTTTTAATTCCATGATCAGTGCAATACCTTTCAAAATCTGTAGAACAAAACTCACCTCCATTTTCTATCCTTAAACACTTTATTTTCCTTCCAGTCTGATTTTCTACCAAAGATTTGAACTCTTTAAACCGACTGAACACTTCTGATTTACTTTTAAGAAAGTATACAAATGCCCTTCTCAAACAGTCATCAATAAAAGAAACATAATATCTAGACTTCGATAACGAAGGAACATTAACTAGACCAAACACATCAGAGTGAACATAATCCAGTATACTAGAAGATTTGTGAGGACTTGAGGAGAAAGAAACACGGTGTTGCTTTCCATAGATACAATGTTCATAGAAATCAAACTCAAGGTTGCAATCATCGAGCCCTTCTACAAGGTTTTTGTTCTTCAAGGTTTTTAAACCTTTCTCACCAATGTGATGAAGTCTGTGATGCCATAACATAGTCTTCTCTACTAGGAGTTTTACCTCCAAAGCATTTGCAAACAGAGAAGAGTCTTCATCTTTCTCTATAGGTGCAGAATTAAATGACTTTACAGAGGCACTGTTACAAAGAATAGGTCATGCATCTAGTTTATACAGAGTTCCAATACGAACACCCTTAGCTAACACCATTGCACCTCTAGCCATTTTACATCCCTTACTAGAAGAAGAAACTTCTACACCAGCATCATTTAACTTATTAACAGAAAGAAGATTTCTAGCCAAACCTGGGATGTGGAGAACACCACCAATTCCTTTGACTCTCTCATCAGGAAACTGAATTCTGACCCTTCCTCTGCCAACAATCTCCAGTGTTGAATCACTTGCCAAGTATACCTTTCCACCATCATACTTCTCATACTTTGAGAACCAATCTCTATTGGATGTCATGTGAAAAGAGGCACCTGAATCAACCAACTAGACATCATCAGATGCTTGAGTTGTCAAGGCTGCCGTAATGAAGGCATCTACATCACTTTGAGAAGATTCATTGTCAGAAGCATTCTTCTTCTTCTTCTCCTTGCAGTCCTTCCTGATATGACCAGGTTGCCCATAGTTCCAGCACTTTACCTTGAACTTTTTACCAGGAGACTTTGATCTCCCTTTAGACTTGGATTTCGACTTGTTGTCTTTCTTCTTGCCTTTCTCCTTTGTTCTACCTCGAACAGAAAGAGCATCTTTGGCCATCTCAGAAGATTTCCTTCGCATTTCTTCAAATAGAAGCGAAGCAACCACATCATCCATCTTGAAAGGAGTGGTTGTGCTTCCAATAGCCATCACAAGATGATCCCAACTGTCAGGTAATGAACACAACAGGAGCATGCAACTATCCTCCTCCTCTATTTTTACACCTACAGATGCCAACTGAGTAACACTCATATTAAATGAGTTCAGATGGTCTACAACAGATGCACCTTTGTCCATCTTCAAGGAGTACAACTTCTTCCTCAGGAACAACTTATTTACCGAGGACTTTCCTTGATAAATGTCACCAAGTTTCTTCCACAAAGAAGCTACAGACATTTCCTCATGAACATTCAGAAGCACAAAATCGACTAGACTCAGTCTTATCAGTCCTCTTGCTTTTCTATCAGCAAGATCCCAAGCTTCTTGGGTCATAGTTTGTGGCTTAGTTCCAGACACTGCAATCCAGTGGTCTCTATCCGCAAGCAAGTCTTCCATCTTGAGTTTCCATAACTCAAAGTTGCTGCCATAAACTTCTCAATATCTATCCTACTAGATGTACTCGCCATCTCACAACAGAAACAAGTTTAACAATGCAAGTCTCCCACTGAAATAGTATTAGTGCAAAAAACTAATTCACCCTAGCAAGGATAACATGAACTAGCCAAGATCTGATACCACTTTGAAGGGAAAAGAATGTGGATCTACCGACCCAACAGTGCGGAATACATTCCCTTAACGCCAATACAACAGGGGAGAGAAGCAAAAACTGATTCTAATAGCTTCTAAAACTACTTGAGATGAATACAACCATTAAGAGATATCATTCAGAAAAAGAATTCACAGATTGACACAGAAATTTACGTGGGAAAACCTTTCCAGGTCAAAAACCCACCACACAGAACAAGGCTCTTGTATTACAGTATTAGAAACAAATACATACAATTTCCAGTCTTCTATGTAAAACTTACAAACGCCCAGAGGAACAATAATCTTCAAACTCTCCATTGCAATACTCACCACCATTATCAAATCTGAGACATTTTAACTTTTTACCCGTCTCATTCTCAACCAAGCTTCTCCATTCTTTAAAAGTTCCATATACATCAGATTTATGCCTAAGGAAATAAATACATACCTTCCTAAATGCATCATCAATGAATGTAACATAATACTAAGAGCCACTGAGAGAAGATACTTGATTTGGTCCCCATTCATTTGTATGCACAAGCTCCAATTTCTCATCTTTCTTTTGTTTCCCATCTTTGAGAAAACTAACTCTGTTTTGTTTTCCATACACACAACTTTCACAGAAATCCATATTAACACATTTTAGACCTGGTAAAATATTCTTTGAATGAAGAACTTTCATACCTTTTGCACTCATATGCCCAAGTCTATTATGCCATAGTGTTGCTTTAGAATCCAGAGACACTATCTGATTTTCTACTTGTTGAACTACAACTCATGTTCCTAAACATTGATTTTTATCTCCAATAGCTAAAGTAGAAGGAACACTATCACCTGTACAAAGATATAAGGTTCCTACTTTCACACCTTTTTCTACCACTAAGGCACCTTTTGTAACCTTCCAATTTTTATCACTAAATGTAAGAGCACATCCTTCATCATCTAGTTTCCCTGTTGAAATTAAATTTCTTCTTAACTTTGGAACGTGCCTTACCTCATGTAGTAGCCAATGATTCCCATTCTACAACTTAATATTGATTCTTCTATTTCCAACAATCTGGCAGGCTTCATTATCTCCCAAATAAACCAGCCCAAAATCCCCTTAGACATAATCAAGAAAATAATTTCTATGGGGCGTAGCATGAAATGAAGCCCTTGAATCTAACACCCAAGAATCATCAATATTGTCAAGGGAAAGAATCAAAGAATCCTCATCAGATTTATTACTTACCACATTTGCCTCTTTATTTCCTTCCTTTTTGTCTCCTTTATTTTTTCGAGACCAACAATCTTTCTTTAAATGACCTGGCTTACCACAGTACCAACGATCCCTCTTGTCTCTAGATTGGGATCTTTTGTCCTTTGATTTTCCTCATGACTTCCCATGACTTCAAGAATTGTTTCATCTCTTCTTTGTTTTTCCCTTACTTTCTACATTCAAAACACTGTCTGATGTGGATGTTCCACCTAAACCTTTCCTATGAATTCCCTCACTCAAAATAACACCAACAACATCATCAAATTTCAATGTATTCAAACTAGAAACAAAATTGCTAACAACCATTACCAAGCTATTCCAACTTTTAGGCAAAGAACACAGAACCAAAAGAGCCCTAACTTCTTCATCAAATTTTATATTTACAGAAGTTAATTGACTGGTAACCGTATTAAACTCATTTAAATGATCAGCAACTGACCCACCCTCTACCATTTTCATATTAAATAAACACTTCATAAGAAATACCTTATTCGAAGTAGAAGGATTTTCATATAACTTTTCTAGGGTTTCCATCAACTATTGAGTTGTCTTTTCTTTTGTAATATTGAATGCCACCGATTGTGCCAGGCATAAACGAATAGTGTCAAGTGCCTTTCTATCCAAAATATCTCAATCCTCATCAGACATTGTTGAGGGTTTCTTGGTATTCTTTTCCAATGGCTTCCATAAATCCTTCTGATAGAGGTAGTCCTCCATATGCATCTTTCATAACTGATAGTTCTGCCCATTGAACTTCTCAACCTTCAACTTACCCTCGTCTACCATTTCTCCCACTCAAGTGTGAGACCTTTCTATAGATGATAATCAAACACAACCCTGCTCTAATACCACTTTTTAGGGTTAGAAGGCATATATCTAAGTTAAATACAGGTTTGATCAATAAAATAGAAAAATAAAACACACAAAGAATTAAAGCAGAAACATGACAACAGAGAGAATTTAACGTGGTTCACCCAATTTTGGATACATCCACAAAATTGCAGCCATGCAATGATTTTATTACCCAGTGCAAAAAATATTACAATATCGTGAATAATACCATGCTACAATTCCCCATCCCAACCTCTTATAACAATCTTTTAGAAGCTTCCAAAAATTAGGGTTTACAAAGTCAACCTTTTTCTTTTTCAATGATGAAGTGAAAAAGGTGATAGTACATGAAGATACATGAAGAGTGTACAGTACTAAAGAGTGTATAGTATAGCATGATCAGTCACCACATACCAACACCCTAGGTTTAATGTATAAAACCTAAGATTTTAATTTGTGTGTGTGATATTCTTGTGGGTTCTTATTATAATGTTTCATTAAGATGTAGATCAACAAGGTGATTATATTAACTTTCAGCTATGAATTTGATCTAATAAAACTTAGATCTACCTATTTTTAATTCTTGGAATGAATTGGAATTGATTTTCCTTGATTAACCTAATTAGACTATGTGCCCTAACATGGAATGCAAGTTTTTGACAATTGATAGATTATAACAGAGATTTACAGGTAAATCTAGGAAAGGCGGAATGGTGTGTACCTATCTTGAAAGTTTGGTGTTAGTCTGAATGTGAGGAAAAATTCACTTAAGGTCATCTAGTTCCTTGTATTCATTTTCTAAAACTATTTTTGAAAACTTTGATATCAAATCTGATATTCCCATTTTTCTCTTGCAAACTTGTTGGATCACTATCAGATAATTCTATAAGTAAGTTTTCATGAGTTGAAAAGGGGTAGATATTTAAACGCAGCAATGAATAAATTACCTTGAAACTTCCTTCAATCCTTTCCAAACCTAAAATCTACACATTCAAAGAGAGAATAAATGTTGTTCCATTTAGGAGCTTTCCTTAGTTAAATCCCATGTTAGTGTTTCCACTTACACAATGACAATGTCAATGATAAAATGATAATTGATAGGAAGGAATGATAAATCAAAAAAAAATTGCAACTCACCACCCTTCAATGGCTTCCTTAAAGGACTGAAGTCATGGACATCACTTCAAGGTGTTGGATATTGCTTGCTTGATTGCTTAAATTTCTTAAAGAACTAAAATAATGGTTAGCCTTCACAAACAATGATAACAAACTACCAAATTTTCTTGGATTTCCATTACCCATATCGACCTTTTATTTTTCTTGGTACCTAATTTTATTTCTTCGGTATTATCCTAACACAAGATTTCATTATTTTAAGACTTAAGGTTCCTTCATTCTGGGATCGAGAAAGCCTTTAGTAGCAACCTGCATATTTTGAAAGATGGTGCTACTAGCAGGGAAATTGAGTACTTTTGCAAGTGGTTTTGTTGGAATCATAGATTGGATATGTTGAGATTCAATGGTGACAGATTGATGGACAATCAATTTTATGGATCACGGTATCCTAATATGAATCTTTTTTTTGCAATATCTAAGTGACTTGGTATGAGATGAAGGGTAGAATGGAAATTTGTGTTTACAGACCATTTTTGGGTCCACCATGCTTCAACATGTGCTTTGAAAAGATTAAAATCCTAGCATAAATTGGCCAACTAAGGTTTAATGACATCCTCGTAAGTATGGGTGATCAAATTCTCAAGCTTGGTAAGCTTAGCGAGGACATCATGGTAATTATGTTGTTGGGAGCCTTGAATTTTGTGTTCATTGATTATAGTTTATTTAGCATACAATTGATGATCTTTAAGTAGGAGGAGAGCTTTTCGGTAGCATATATTGGACCAATTCAAGAGTTTTGAACTAGAGGGAGATTCTTCACCTAATGTCATGACATGTGTCCAAAATTAGATCTGATATTTTCCAGAGGGATAATATTGCCTGAAGTCACAAAATTGAGATAGAATACTAGGGACTTAATGTAAACCTTGAGGAGTGAAGACTTCAATATTAGTGTTTACTAGACTACCTAGCTTAGGAAATGTAATAGTCTTGGTAGACATCATTATACATGAGTTTATTTAGAGGTATCCAAGTGAGGTGGATATGGCATGGGTGATAGACACAATTGACATGATTATCTAGGGATTCCATGAACACATATATCAGTGAGAATTAGATGAATTCTAGGTCTAGGCTTTGGAACATGCCAACATAATGGACATAAATGTTGATGTATATCATGTGAATTGTAAGTAGTAGGTTTAGCACATTTGGTAACCCTCACAAATTGAGTGCAATGAATTGAAGGACTAGACATTCTAGAGGAAGAGGCCTGGAAGAAACTATGTCATGCAGCTTCCATAAGATTGCCAAAATCTATAACAGCTTGATCATCTACTTCCCTAATTTGTATACCCTAAAGTGTAGGATATTTAACTTGAGGTTCAGTGTCATTTGTCTATAATTGTAATACCCAGTGGGTAGGCATTTGGATATCTCTCCACTATAAATTTTTAGGGGCTCCGACCTCTATTGTATTACTAGAGGAAGTCCAAACAACACTAATTTTTTCATGTAAAGGAAGATCTTAACATGGGTCATTCATGAAGGGCATTGTGGTGTTGAATAATTGAAAATGAGATAGAAAATGAAGACTATGATCTATTGATCCTTGTTTCATGTGAAGATTATTGGTTCAAAATTTATATGTCAATACCTCATTCAGATTTTCATCTTGTAGGCTGACTAAATTTTTTAAAGAGGAATCAAAGATAATGGGTCCTAAAGCCATGGTATCACTGGAATCTCTTAGAATAGCACCACTAGTTCTTATATTTCTATTATCTTTAAGCATCGTGAAGATCTAAATAGGAAGACCCATACAGTAATTTCCTTCAATACCTATCCTTACCCAAGACAAATGTAAATACTGGTAAGCTTTGGGACTTGAAAAAGCCATGCATCTATATTTCTGGACCTTGGCATTTGAGAACAACGACAAGTTTCCCTAACAAACATTTTTGACTCTATGTTGAATTTCACAAACCTTACACAATTGTTTTGGCCTATAATGGAATAAACCCTTAAATCCTTTAACATTAGGATATATTTTATCGGGTTTAATAGCAGGAACTTTAAAATGACCATAATAATTTCTATCAAACTTATGACTAGAATTAGATATACTAACATCAAAATCATTTCGAGAAAAAGTTTGATCAGATTGAGTAATGAAGTCTATGAGACTTACTTGTTCAATGAGTTCCTTGCTAAAATCTTGAATATCTCCGGTCTGGGTTGTTGTAATCTAATCACTATTTGTCATTCTTTTGTTTCATAGTGTGTCCTAATTTTCATGCTAACCATTAGATTTACTACCCGCACTCAATAACAAGGAACTTACGAATGGGACCATGCTACAATCCCTTCGGAAGACACAACTGATGAAATATTTGTTAGGAAATAAATTGAGTGAGAAACTAGAGTAGTATAACAAGTTGTAACATAAAATAGAGAAACTGAAAACAAAAAGGATCCATATTATTTGATAAAAAAAATTATAAGATTATTGGCTTTGATACCATTTTTTTACACAATTGCATAAAGCATGTTGTTCTTGATATTACAATACTTAGTTATACTAAACATGCTTTCATTTGATTTTTATCTATAGGGATGATCACTCATAGTGCATTTGCAGAGATCATAATCCATATTTGAAGCGACACACCTTACAAAGCTTGAAACTTATAGAAGACTTGACTATCACTCACTTACTACTCAATTCCCAAATGAGAAACACTTCTCCCTTTTATAGGAAAAGAGAGAGTAATCAACTGAGGAAAAACCAGACACATGGAGGAATCCACTTATTATAAATAGACAACTATTTTTAGCCATATGACAAAGGTATGGAAAGAATAGGAAAGAAGGACAACCATGCAAAGGACTCAAGGCACGTTCTTGATGGATTTACATCCAAAAGCCACTATGGAGACCTCCTTTTGATCACAAGAGGATTATCTCGTATGCACATTATCGTGAGTCCATTTATGAATTTAGACATGATTTGGTCTCTCGTTCATAATTTTTTTATGAAGTAAAGTATGATAAAAATTATGAGTGACAGACCTACTCACTTGTCATCTAAATCCATGTCTCCACCGACACATTGAGGACATGTGTAATTGTTATGTTTTTCTGGAGGTCCTAAAGAGAAAGGATGTATTGATGGGTCTACTTCCTTCCACATAATGTGTTGGGTCCTTCTTTTTCAAGTGCCAATGATTCCACGTTCTCATGCTTTTGGTGTACTGATTTCTGATCGATAAGTATTAGTTTTTATCGAGATGGGCATTTGGGTGTTTGCAAGATGATGAATATGAGCTCCTAGCATCTAATGTTGAAATTGGGTGTCAGCTCCTTGGGGTCCATATGTTTGAAAAACTTCCCTATTAATTAAAGTATCTTCAGGGGAATGAACAATGAGTTTCCATAATTTTCTAGTATAACTATTGAAGTCAAAATGTAGAGTTGGTTTATTTTTTGGCCCTTGAAAAAGATCTTTTAAGAATTTTCTGCCCCATTCTTCATTAATCCATCGATTGGTTCAATTGATTGGTAGATTCATGAGCCTTACTAGTCACTGTGGAAATGGGTGATGAACATTGAGGAATTGAGAAATCTCATCATCTACTTTTTCAATTAAATAGGTTAAAACAATGTTCTATAGATGCCACAAATTTTTGTAGTGAGGATTCGTGCAACTTCAAACATTCGCATTCTATCATGTAGAAAATCATCTATGAGCTTCTTCCTTTTGTCTCTCCTATGGTAAGGATTGGAACTAAACTCTTCATAGCTTGGTTCAATCCATTGTTCTTCATGAAATCGAATAACCCAAACATTTCCTTCGCGTGAAAGGAAATCAACGAACAATTTTTTTTGGTTTGGCAAATGTTCAATTTCAAGTTCAAAAGTGTTGATAAAGTGAGCCCATCATAGCAATCTTCCTCTCTTGAATTTTTCTTTGGATTCTTTTTTGAAGAAACCTCTAAGGTTCTGCAAGTCAAATCTCAGAAGGAACGACTAATTGGCTATAAAAAAATAAATTGCTTTGAAATTATTTACCACAGCAAGAATTTCTTTATGAGTATTGTGATAATTTATTTCACTTCCTTTGAAGTTACCAGAAACATAGCGAACAATTTCTTCATGATATTCAACTTGTTCCTTTATAACTCCTCCCTAACTATTATCACTTACATCAATCTCAATGATTTTTTTACCAGAGCTAGGTAGATTTAGAGGAGAAAGTTGAGAACATTTTTGTTTGATTTGTTGAATTGCATTATCATGTATATGGGTCCAAGCAGGAGGATCTTTCCTGAGAAGCTTGTTGAGAAAATCCCTGTCATCTACAATATTTTGATAAAAACTAGCAATATAATTCAGAAGCCCAAGAAAGCATTACAATTCCTTTTGATTGGTAATATTAAGGGAATTGATACAAGAAAAAATATGTGATTGGGATTCCATTCTACCCCAGGAAAGAAGCTTAATGACAATTAAAATAATCTCCTCACAAGCAAACTGACACTTAGCAAGATTTGGAAGTAAACCATGATCAAGACAGATGGCCAAAAATTCACAAAGATGATCCAAATGATCATAAGGACATTGACTAAACACAAGAATTTCATCAATATAAGGAATGATAAACTTGGAATATGGCCAAAACATAGAATCCATCATTTGTTGGAAAATGGAAGGGGTGGTCTTAATGCCAAATGGTAAAACATTCCATTGATATAAGCCTTGAGGAACTAAAAAGGTTGTTTTGCGGCGATCATCTAGATGGATGGAATTTCCCAAAATCCTTTTGTGAGGTCAAATATAGAGTAAATATTGGAACCTTCAATAGATTTCCAAATATGATATTTGGATGGTAGAGGATTTTCATTATATTCGAGACAAATTTTGAGGGACTTGTAATTGACAGTATTTTAGGCAACTCATTACCATGTTCATCTTTAGATTAGGTGCATACATTGTATGACAAAAAAAAGGAGGATGAAGAAGGAGAAATTAAACCTTTGGAAGGTCAATAATTTCTTGTTGGCATATTTCACTTTCTTGTTTTCTAAGAATAAAATAGTTTGCACATACCTTTGGTTGCATTTCAATACCCTGGGCATCCTTCTTCAGAGGTAGCTTGCAAGAAAATTTCCATGGAAATTTCGTTAAGTCTTTTGACATTAATTTATCTGCAAATTCCTTCTTGAGATCTTCTAACTGGGCTAAGATTTGAGCATTTTTCTTTGCAAACTAGACTTTGTTATCCTTTTTCAAAGGGATCTTTGGACTCCATTTAGATGTTGAACATTTTTCAACAATAAGTCTAGGAATCCGAACTCCTTTAATTTCAAAATGATATGCAGACATAATAATTGGTTCCTATTTTTCCAAAATGGCATTTCCTATAATTTCCATCATAACCATCAATTTCATATTGAATAAATTTAACATTTTCAATTAATCCATCAGGAAATTGGAGAGGAGAAAAACATATCATATGTGAGAAATGATCTCCTTTACCAAAAGATATCTTTGTTTCTGTATCCCACCATTGATCAACTAGAAAGCACTTACATCTTGCAAAATTCAAATCATCTCCTATGTCAACAAGGAAGTGCAAAGTAAAGGTTTTATTGCCTTGAAATGAATCTGAAGACTAACCTGGGCAATTGGTGGATTTCATCATTTTACAAATGCCCTCACTTTTTGGATCATGTTGTATTAGCAAGTTATCCATAGAAGAAGAATGAAAGACTAGTTCCCAAAGAATTTCTTTTGGATTTGAACATATTGGGACAATATGTATGTGTTCTTCTGGAGGATCTTGTTCAAGTTTTAATTGAGAAATGAAATGATCCAAATTCATTATTTGGCTTTCAACCTCATGCATTTGGTCCATTTCTTCTTTTTCTCAAATCTCATCAATTTCAGAATGAGCTTCTCCAACAACTTTGTCTAGAAAGTCAAGTCTTTGATGTCACCAAGTGTGGCATGCCAAAGATCCTATAGGAGGAACTGAAGGCAATGGTGCAGGTTTTCGAATGTCATTTGAACCTAAAGAGAGTTTTTTTTCTTGTTGATTGTGAATAAGCCAAGGAGGTGTATTTTTGGCCTATTGTTCTAACTCTCTTTTGATAAGATACAAATTATGCAACTATTGGTGTTGCTTATGCCAAGTTCCTTTCATCATCATCATGGATTTTTGTTCTTTTTCTAATTTTTCTATGTCCTTTTGGACTTCAGATAATTTCTGAGAATAATTTTTGAAGTAATTTTGACTCTTCATCATTCAACATAGAAAAATTTATGAATTAATTTTGACTCTTCATCTGAGAAAGGGATATCATCATTGTGACTAGGATAGTCATTAATGAATTCATAGTCTGATTCAATGCTTATGCCTAGTTCTTTGACTACTTGAACTTTAGCTTTTCCTTTCTTACTTTCTTGTTCTAGCATTTATTTACATTATGCTCACCTTTGTAGATATGGCATGTAGGTTTCCATTTTTAAATTTTTATGAAACCTCTTTTTGTCTAAAGAAACCCCTTTTATATTTTCTTTGAAATTTCTTATCCTTGGAGAAATTTCTCTTTGGTGTTTGCAAATTACACTCAAAAATTTTATCCTTTTTCTTGAAATTTTTTTCTCTGGTTTGTATTCATTCAAGCCAAAGTTGGAGTTTATTTTTTTACATATAGAGGCCGACAAGAGTGGCTTAATGTTTTTATAAATTCCCCTATTTGAATAAGTGTGGAAAGAATCTTCATTAATCTCTTTGATATAATTGCAAAGTTGAGGAAAAGAGATTTCTTTGAACTCACATCTAGAGAAGACAAGGGATTCCATAACCTTATTCAGGTAATAGTCTTTAACCTAAGGGAAAAAATTTAAGAATTTATAATACATGACCTCAAAATCTTGTTCATGGCCACTTTAATAAAATTTGAAGTATTGCTCAGCAAAGGATTCATTAATGTGACCAAAGTCACAACATTTTTTGGTGGTGAATCTATTATAGCACATCCTTTCTATGGCATTCGTGTGACCAACAAACATAATGATTAATTGAGTATAGAATGCATCAAGGCCACTGTTGAGGAGGTCATCTCTATATTGGGAATCAAGATGATCCCAATTTTGTCTAGAAAAACCAATCACAGCATTAAGAGCTTGCAAAATTACTTCCCTAGTCAGAACTCCTATGTTGGTGCTAATATAATTCTATACCCATGCTCTTAGAGCTTCTATACTCTTTAAATTTTTAATTGGGTCAAAATGATCAAAATTTGACCATGGGGGTGTTTCAGCACGAAAATTTTTGCAAATTATGGAATAAATTGGATGATCTCGAAGAACTACCAAAGTGTCCTAGATTTCCTTTAGCCATATGGACCTTTGAACATACATAAACTCACATAGAATTTCACATGATGTTTGGATTTTTAATTGCTAAAATAAATCTCTAAAGAACTACCAAAGTGTCTTGGATTTCCATTAGCCATATGGACCTTTGAACATACATAAAATCACATAGGATTTCACATGATGTTTGGATTTTGAATTTATAAAATAAAGCTCTGAAATGACGCTCTTCACTTGCTCTTAATGCTCTTGATCATGAGTTTTCCAATAATCTTCCTAGATAGCTCTAGTTATCTCTAAAAATGATATAATAACTAGGTATTTATATGCAATTATTCTAATTTCCCAAAAAATTAAATCCTGGTAGTTGACATTTGCAACTTGAATTTCAAATGTTAAAATACCAACATCGACATATTCAAAATTTCATCCCAATGAAATAGGGGGACTTAGACGCCCAAGGGAATCCTAGTCTTGACCTTATTTTCTAGGAAATAGAGTGTCAAGGGAAAAACATTGAATAAATGAATTTGTTCCATGCTTGCAATTTCTAAAAAAAATATAAAAATGGGCCTCAAAATTCATAATTTAGGAAATTAGGGGGTCAATTAGGCTCAATAATTTAGAGGGAGAAAAATATAGTGTGAAATTGTCAAGGGTGGTAATTTATGACACTACATGTAGCCCCCACTTTAGTGAGATTATGAACTTATGCTCAAACACGCACTAAAGTAGAAAACTCATGTCAAGAGGGGTCCAATAGTCCAAATATTGAAGAGATTGGATGACAAAGGATCAAGGGGGAGTGCATATGCCCCTAAGATACAATATCCCATGGAAAACCAACATAAGACCAAAGGATCACACATGTTTATGAAATGCAACAAGACAACATACACAAACATACACAATTTTAAAATAAAATGCAAAAGGATGGTATGGATAACCATAGGCTAGGAAGTTGTGTTATGCTAGGATCCACACCAACGGCATTCATGGCTCACACAATAGAATTGTCTGAAAATTTCTAGGTGAATCACAAACAAAAGGAAACACAAGCTAGTGAAGTTTGATATTTACTAGGTGAGCCCCCAAGAAAAATGAGAAACACACAAGGTCTAGTGAAGTTTACAATTCACTAGGTGTGTACATATGACAAAGTAGAAAAATAAGAAACACACAAGGTCTAGTGAAGTTCGTTGTTCACTAGGTGTGCACCCATACCAACCATACTAAGAGTTATACTCCCTAATAGCTTTGATAAGGTGCTACAAAAATTATCAAGATACTAAGCCAGAACATCACTAAGCTCAATCATCTATGAAAAAAGCGAAGAAAAAATGCCAATATCAATGCACCATTGAGTCCAACATGTGTGAACAAAGTTGAAGAAAAAATTCCAATGTATGCCCCCTTTCAATAAATTGCAAAACACCATATTGTGAGAAAATTATTTAAGGTAGAAAAATGATAGATGTCATGCAATAAAAGGTCACTAGAGCCTATTTAGAAATTCATATGCCAATGATATGTTTCCAAATAAATTTTCCCCGTGATAAGGGGTTGCCCCTAGAATAAATACCATGGACAAGATAAGAGATAAACACATAAGGGATCCACAAATCTGGGGTTAGTATACATCTTTGCTACAGTGATATAATAGAGCTCAAAATTGAAATCATTCCCTAAATACTCATGGAACAACAAACACAATGGAAGAACGACACATAGAAAGAAAGAAAAAAATTAGTTCAACATGAAAGAGACCTAAATGTCTCAATTCCTTGCATCATCCCCAAAACAAAAACACAAGACAAAAATAAAAGAAAATTTTTACGACATATGGAAGAATGGAGAAACAAATAGAAGAAGGATGCAACAAATTCATTTCCTTTGTATCCTTGTGCCAATGGAGCAACAAGGTTCATCTAAATAAAATTCACAAACACAAAAGCACACCAAGTAGTACAACAAGAGAGATCACATCATGTGTAAGAAAAACACAAAGAACACATTTAAAGAAAATAAAAAGCAGTGCCACACATGCAAGCTAACCTAGAATAGGTCATCTACATCCCAATATTCCTCGTCATATAAGGAAGATAGATAACTATCCAAAGGGACTAAAGATAGTTCCATACTAGGAGCATCTCTAAGTTCAATACGTGGTGTGTCACTCTCATTAGGAGGATCGTCATGATTGCACCCGTCTAATTTAATAAAGTTTGAAAACAAAACATTTAGCATTATGTACTTCTTCATCAATTATAGAAATTTCATCTTCATCATCTAAATTAATCACAATATGATGTTTTATAAGAATAATAGTTGTGTTTTCTTGTTTTACTCCATGTATTGATTCCTGAAACATAAGAAAATATGGGAAGGTGATTTCATAAATATGGAATGGGGGAAATGCACCTATCTTCTTATTTTCATTAGGAAAAAGAGATCCGCAAGGGATAAGATTAACTTTCAACCCTTAGGTGATTCAACCTTAATGGATATCTTACAATTTGTTGGTGTGAATGGGGTTATTTCCTAGCTAGTTATGAGTGGGGACCAGTTCACATTATTATAAGTTAACTTAGGAGTTAAGTTTCCTAGTTGTAATTACTAGAAGTTATTTATAATGGGACCATGTCTAATTATTTACTTTTAGTTATCTAGGAATATAATAATTCTCTCATGCATTTAATATTTTCATTGAGAATTTAATGTGTGTGTCCTAGGTTGTTATGACTTAGTTTTCTCATGTGATAGGATTAAGACACTTTTCATGATCTTGTTTAATCCTATCGCACTCCTTGCCTATATAAGCAAGGCTTCATATGTGCATTACATTAATCTAAGCAATTCAGCTAGTTCATTTTCTAGTTGTGTAAGTCCAATATATTATTGCAATCTTGAGTATTTCATATTGGGATATCTTGCATCCATTGTTGCATTTTCATGTTCTTGTTTTTCTCTCTTGTGGAAGGTTGTTGTTGGCTTTTGCAAACAATCCTGGAGGTTTGAGTCTTTGAGTGACTATCATGGTATCAAAGCTATATCCAAAGCTCCTACATTGTATCAAAGCTTCAAAGTTTCAAAAACCCCTTCTCAAATCTGAGGGTGATTTGAGCTTGAGCTTTTGCAAGGTGCATATTGGATAAAAAAATGGCATATATAGTTCGCCTCATGTACTTTCAAGAAAAATGATTTATGGGTTTTGTTCAAAACCACAAAATACCATTTGGGTATCTATTAGATTTTGTAGGTAGTGAGTAGATTTTGTAGAAATGGTTTTCAAATATCCCAACGTAGCTATGTTTCCTCTAGGTGAAGTTTATTTTTTTTTACCAAATCACGTGTTATGGCTTTTGGATTCAAAAATTATTTTTGGGTTTTGGTGGTAGCATCAAAATACTATCTAGTTATCCATTATTTATTGCATACATGTACCAATTTTTCAGAAATCAAATCAAAAGGGTCGTTTTTGCATTGTCGGCTGGCAAGATTTACCCTTTAAAAAAAAAAATCATAAATTTTCACATCACAATGTTTGTTTTCAGCAAACAAGATATCAACAAAAAGTTAGTTTCGAGCACTTAATAGTAGTGTAGGTCTTTTTTTTAGATTTTTTCCTCTAGATAGATCTAAGGACATTTTTATTCGTGGAGGTAGATGTGAACATTCATCAGTGCATGAACTATTTCCTTTTTTGCTTGCATTAGTTTTACATTTACTCTGCACTTAATTTCATTTCCAAATCATTTTTCAATTGACTATTGCTTCATATATTTGAGGGTTGTGTGATATAGTGGGTGTTCCAATGTTCCTTGGCATTGGGTTTTTTGTTATTTTATCATGATTCCAAATTTATTCCTTGAGTGACTCTAATATGGTTTCTAGCAAATAGAATTAGCTTTCCTTTGCTTGCCAAATTAAGGATTCTAGTGTTACTTCATAGTGTACTTACAGTGTTTCTTTGTAACATGTTATCTCATTATGGGGGGAAATAAATGGTACCTCTTATCATCCTTCATGTGGATGGAGATTGATTGGATTTCTTATGGATCATTTCATTGAGGGGGTGCTAAATGGTCTCTTCTTCTTTCATCTCTCTTTTGGGGAGGATTGGTTTCCACTGGTTTTTCTCATTTTCTCTGTTTGTGAGAGATTGCATTTTCATTTTTACATGGGTACCTAACATGGCCTCATATTTGGGACCCATCCTTACATATCTATGTCATTTTCATAATAATCTACTCCCTAAGTTAAACTTATGGGGGGTGTTGGTGTGAATGGGGTTATTTCCTATCTAATTATTAGTGAGGACCTATTCACATTATTATAATTTTAATTAGGAGCTAAGTTTCTTAGTTGTCATTTATAGAAGTTAGTTATAATGGGGCCATGTCTCATTATTTAATTTTAGTTATCTAGGACTTTAATAATTCTCTCACACATTTAATATTTGCATTGAGAATTTAATGTGTGGTTCCTAGGTTGTTATGACTTAGTTGTCTCATGTGATAGGATTAAGACACTTTTCATGATCTTATCTAATCCTATCTCACTCCTTTCCTATATAAGCAAGGCTTCATATGTAAATTTAATCAATCCAAGAAACTTAGCTAAGCTATTTTTCAATTTTGTAAGACCAATATATTATTGCAATCTTGAGTATTGCATATTGGCATATCTTGCATCCATTGTTGCAATTTCATGTTCTTGATTTTCTCTCTTGTGGAAGGTTGTTGTTGGATTTTTTAGATGATCATGGAGGCTTGAGTCCTTGAGTGACTATATCATGCTATCAGAGCTATATCTAAGCTCCTACAAAAAATTCCTTATGATTGAGGATGGGGTAAAATCTTCTTGAACAACATTTTGGGGAGAAAAAATAAAAATAGTAAATGAAATCAATTATGCAATGTGAAACTTGGATCATCAATTTAAATCATAAAAAAATTAGAAACAACAAACTTCTGTAAGATATGAGAAGGGTAAGACACCATGCACCTGTCACCAAAATTTGGTGCTAAGTGTCCTCTTGGGACAAATTTTCCCTAAGGTGAATGATTCTTTGTAGGGATTTTAAGATCAACTTTCGGGGTCCTCTAGAGATGGATTTGAGCTTTTTTTTATCCTAGGTTTCACTATCGGAGAGATGGAAATTATAAATTTTGCAAGTGAGTTTATGTTTCTTGACAAATTTGATGAAAACTTTATGAAATTGCACTTTTGATCAATCTTCAATCCTTCTTCACCTACAAATTCACAAACACAAAGAGAGGGGAAAAAAAATTGTTTTTTGGTGAAGGGGTGGTTGCCTTGGTCAAACCCTATTTTGGTAATTAAACCTTGAAATGAAATGAAACATGAATGGAAGGAATGATGAATGAAAAATGGTATGTTGCAACTCACCAAACCCTTGAATAAAAACCCTTAGAGGACTAAAATCTAACACATATCTCCAAGGTCTTGATCTTGCATGAAATGGCTTGATTGGATGTTGATCTTGATACTTGAATTTTGACTTGAATGCTTGAACCGCACATCACAATGTTAGCTCTAAAAATATACATGAACAAAAATAACTTTGACATAATGCTTGAGATCTTGAATGACGATGTAGAAGACTAATAAATATTCTCTTGAACACCTTTGAAAAAAATATTTACTTTAGGAATGCTTGCATAAAAATTATAGGATTTTAATTGATAAATAGACCTTTTATTTATAGGTATTTTTCTAATTTCCCGACAATTAAAATTCAAAAGTCTTGATAATTGCAACTTAAATTGGGATCATAAAAATACCACCAAAAAAATATTTTAAATTGGGTTTTGGAATCTAAAGGGTACACATTTTCCCTTGGGAGAATGAGTCATAGGACCTAGATCCAAGACACACAATTTTCAAAGTGTTTAATTTGATGTTTCCAATTGTTTAATACAAGTTTCCCTTTCGAAAACCAAAATTAATTAGGATTTTATATGCATAATTGGGTCAATTAGAGACTTAATTAAGTCCAATTTATTAAGGGACCCAGACATAGTGTGAAAATGTAAAGGTGTACATTTTTCTACAATGCAATTTCATGTCTTATTTTTGTGAAAGTTATTATTCTTCTTGATTTGTTTGCATAGGTGTTTGATTGTCGGGTATTATTTTATTATTTTCTTCCAATTGGCGAGCAATAGCATAAATTCTACACTTATTCTCTTTATCATTTCAGTTTCTTCTTACATAATTTTCAATTTGTGATGGGCTAGAAGTGGATTTCTTGACCATTGGTCTCTTTTCTTCCCTTAAGGGAGGAACTAAAGGAACCACCAGGGATTGGAAAACCATTGTCTCTTTAGTTCTATATAATTTTTTACCTTTGGACGCATGAAAGAAATCATTCAATTATCTCTTGGTATTTTATACAATATGGGTGGAGGAACTTCAACATATTTACCTTGGTTACTTGGAAGGACCTTTTCTTGGGGTGTGGGTTCATCCATAACTAGTGGAGGAGGAACAACCATAGTCTTATCATTTTCAAGAATATTGGTAAGAGATAACTCTATTATATGTTTTGCCTTAAAATTTTGGTATGACTTGTAAAAGAAATCCTCATGAGGATTAATAGGTTCCATAGGTTGAGCCTAAAATAAATCTAATGAAAAGTTTCCATGAGAGGACAAAGGATTAAACCCATTATGATGCATTGTAAAAAAAAAGGTTTTCAAATGGGAACTTTATGCACCTGTAAATAACTAACGGGATGAAATTCATGGAGTGTAGCCATGGGTAGCCTAGATTCGCATGAAATTGGTCCAACTTCATGATGATGGAGAATGATACATATAATTTTCTTAGTACAAATTTAAGAGGAAGAGTGATAAAACCTATCATAGGAGGAGAAAAACCATCATGATTTTTCAACCATGCTTTTAATTATTCATAAGAATATTGATAAATTTCATGCTAAAATAAGAGCTCCTACATGATCGCATTCTTTACACACACAAGATCAATGAGTATCTTAGTTGTAGGCTTGTCATTAATACGTTTGGTGATATAGAGAGGACCATTAGGTGCATGTATGGATGCATCAATATGGGTGAAAGCAATTTCAAGAAAACAAAATGGTTTGTCCTGTTAGGATTAGAAGGTAGATTTCAATTAGTTAAATACATATTTGATCAATAAAATAGAGAAATAGAACACACCAAAATTATGGATAGAAAAAGAAGAGCACACATATTTAACATGGTTCACCCAAATCTGGGCTACATCCACCAACACAAGGTCCAATATATATTAAAATTCCATTAAATAACCTTTACAAAACATGCATCAACCATTGTAACCTACAACAACATTTTTCATCATTTTTTCACTTGGTTTTACATAGCCATGGCTACAGGTGCCCACAGCTTCTCCTATGTTTTTCCAGCCACTACTCTACAATTTTTTTCTAACGTTTTTCATGACCTACTGCTCTCATCAGCGATTATTCTAATATCCTCCCACACATTTCCCATTAATCATCAATGCAGTCTGGTCGTTGGTTGTGCCTCATGTACCTAATAAAACATTTTATTTGGGTGGCTATATTTAATATTTTTAGTTGTCTTTTGACTTTATATTAAAATATTGTAGCTAATCACTTCCAGTATTTAGTATTTATTTGTAACCATCTTTTAGATACAAGTGCAACATAAATATTTAATAAGTGCAACAAATTACTTAATAAAAAATAATATGAATATTTTATCCAAGTCTGATTGGTCTCCATAACACAACAATATCCCACTTGGAGACTAATCAAACTCCACTCCATACCATCTCCCACTTAGAGACTGATCAAAACACCACTAGCCCTACAACTCCCATTGGAAATCAACACCTTGGACCCTGCTAAGTTGTTTTACTTAAATTCAACCTTAAAGGCCAACCGAAGATGAATAGGAGCTCAACTTCTCCCTTCTCACCACCTTCATAAACATATCTGCTAGATTTTCATTTGTATTTATCTTTTCCAACTTTACCTATCCATCCTCCAACATTGATCGAATGAAATGATATCTTAGTTACAGTATGTGTTTTGGTTTTTAGTGCAAGGTAGAATTTTTTGCATGTATAACACTCTAACTGTCTATAAACAAGTAATTGCTAGCATGTTGTCTACCCAACTCTTCCATGAAATTTGCAGCCATATCCTCTCCTTTTTTTCTTATGTTGCAGCTACATACTCTTCCTCCTTAGTGGATAAAAAAACCACCTTTTGCAACCAAGAAATCCAACTCACTACTATCCCACCAACTGTAAATACATAACCTATGGTACTCTACCCAGTATCAATAGCCCCTCCCAAATCTAAGTCAAAATATCCTTTTACATTAGTATTAGATCCCCCAAAACATAAACATTTATTGGATGTACCTCTCAAATACGTAAGAATCCATTTTATCACATTTCAATGTTCAAATCTAGGATTACTCATATATCTACTAACAACTCTTATGGTATGTGCAATATTAGGTCTTGTGCATACCATGGCATACATTAAACTGCCTACAACTAAAGAATATGGTACCTTGGACATTTTTTCTTCCTCCTCTTGTGTCTTTGGACACATATCCTTAGTCAATTTGACATAACTTTACAAAGGTGTGCAGACAACTTTTGCATTCTCCATATTAAATCTCTACAACACCTTCTCAACATAATCAGCTTAAGATAGAAAAAATTTCTATTTTTCCTATCTCTTGCAATCTTCATACCAAGGATTTGTTTTTCTACCCCCAGGTCCTTCATAGCAAATGAATTAGCTAAATTTTGTTTTAACTCCTCTATGTGATCCATGTTAGACCCCTCTA
This sequence comes from Sequoiadendron giganteum, assembly GCA_007115665.2. Taxonomy (NCBI): domain Eukaryota; kingdom Viridiplantae; phylum Streptophyta; class Pinopsida; order Cupressales; family Cupressaceae; genus Sequoiadendron; species Sequoiadendron giganteum. The sequence goes on along the minus strand of CM021110.1, from coordinate 430,760,717 downwards.
CAAGCATATCATCAACATATAAATATAAAATAATGTAGCTATCATCATATAACCTCTTAAAGTAACACAATGGTCTGAATTACACTGGTTGTAGCCTTGCTCAGTCATAAAACTATCAAATTTAATATACCATTGCCGAGGTGCTTGCTTCAAACCATATAAACTTTTCTTCAATATGCACACTAGTTTCTCCTTACCTTTGAACTTAAATCCTTCTAGTTGTTCCATATATATTTTCTCTTCCAAATCACCATGGAGAAAGGTGGTTTTAACATCAAGCCATTCTAAATGCAAATCTTCAGTAGCCACGAAACTTAAAATAGTACAAATAGAAGTCATTTTAACAACCGAAGAAAATATTTCATCAAAATCAATACCTTTTGTCTAAGAAAATCGCTTTACAACTAACCTAGCTTTAAATCTTTTCTTACCTCCATCTTCCTCTTTTAGCCTATAAACCTATTTTTTTGGTAAAGCCATTTTACTTGAAGGAAACTTGCATAAGTCCCAAGTCTAATTTTTCAGCAAGGAGTCCATTTCTTCCTCCATTCCATACTCCCACTGAACCTTGGCATCCACCTACATAGCTTCATCATAGCATTAGGGGAACAATAATCTTCAAACTCTTTGCTGAAATACTCACCACCATTATCAGATTTGAGATGTTTCAACTTTTTACCCATCTCGTTCTCAACCAAGCTTCTCCATTTTTTAAAAGTTTCAAATACATCATATTTCTTCCTAAGGAAATAAATTTGTACCTTCATTGTTGCATCATCAATAAAAGTGACATAATACCAAGAGCCACTAAGAGAAGATACTTGAGCTAGTCCCTATACATTTGTATGCACAAGCTCTAATTTCTCATCTTTCTTTTGCTTCCCATCCTTGAGAAAACCAACTCTCTTTTGTTTTCCACACACAACTTCACAGAAATCCATATGAACACATTTTAGACCTGGTAAAACATTATTTGAATGAAATACTTTCATAAATTTTACACTCATATTCTCAAGTCTATTATGCCACAGTGTTGATTCAGAGCCCACAACAACTGTCTGATTTTCTACTTGCTGAACTACAAAAATTGTTCCTAAACATTGAATTTTTCTCTACAACAACTAAAGTAGAAGGAATAGTATGACCTGTACAAAGATATAAGGTGCCTACCTTCACATCTTTTTCTACCACTAAGGCACCTTTTGTAACCTTCCAATTTTTATCACTAAATGTAACAGCATAACCTTCATCATCTAGTTTCCCTGCTGAGATTAATTTTTTGCTTAGCCTTGGAACATGCCTTACCTCATGTAGTAGCCAATCATTCCCATTCTACAACTTAATCTTGGATTTTACCTTTCCAAAAATCTAGCAAGGTTTGTTATCTCCCAAATAAACTAGCCCAAAATCGCCTTGGACATAATCAAGAAAATAACTTCTATGGGGCATAGCATTAAATGAAGCCCCTAAATCTAACACCCAAGAATCATCATCATTATCAAGGGAGAGAATCAAAACATCCTCATCAGATTTATTACTTACCAAATTTTCCTCTTTATTTCCTTCCTTGTTGTCTCCTTTATTTTTTTGAGACCAACAATCTTTCTTTAAATGACCCAGCTTACCATAGTACCAGCAGTCCCTCTTATCTTTGGATTGGGACCTCTTGTCCTTTCATTTTCCTCCTTAATTCCCCTAACCTCCAAAATTCTTTCCTCTCTCCTTTGTTTTTCCCCTACTTTATGCATTCAAAACACTTCTTGATGTGAATGTACCACCTAAGGTTTTCCTATGAATTTCCTCACTCAAAATAACACCAACATCATCAAATTTATGTGTATTTGAAACCAGAAATAAAATTACTTACCATCATTACTAAGTTATTCCATATTTTAGGCAAAGAACATAGAATCAAAAGAGCCCTAATTTCTTCATTAAATTTTACATTAACATAAGTCAATTGACCACTAACCATATTAAACTCATTTAAATGATCAACAACTAACCCACCTTCTACCATTTTCATATTAAATAAATGCTTCATAATAAATACCTTATTCAAATCAAAAGGCTTTTCATATAACTTCGTCAGGGTCTTCATCAAATCTTTTGTTGTCTTTTCTTTTGAAATATTAAATGCCACATATTGTGTTAGGCATAAATGAATACTACCAAGTGTCTTTCTATCCAGAATATCCCAATCCTCATTAGACGTAACTGATGGTTTCTTGGATTTCCCTTCCAATGGCCACCATAAATCCTTCTGCTAAAGATAGGCCTCCATCTGCATCTTCCATAAATAAAATTTCTACCCATTGAAGTTTTCTACCTTCAACTTACCCTCGTCTGCCATAACTCCCACTCAACCATGAGACTCCCACTCAACTGTGAGACCTTCTTGTAAAGGATAACTAAACACAACCCACTCTAATACCACTTGTTAGGGTTAGAAGGTAGATTTGAATAATTTAAATGCAGATTTGATCAATAAAACTAAGAAATAGAACAAATGGAAATTATGGACAGCGAAAGAAGAACACAAATATTTAGCGTGGTTCACCCAAATCCATGCTAAATGAACCAAAACAGGGTCCAATATATATTAAAATTTCAATAAATAACCTTTACAAAACATACAACAACCACTGCAACCTGCAACAATATTTTTCATTACATTTTTCATTTGTTGGTTTTACAAATCTATGGCTATGGGTACTCGCAACTTCTCCTATATTTTTCCAACCACTACTCTATGATTTTTTGCTGATATTTTTCGTGACTTGATGCTCTAAAAACTCATCACCAAGTGGTCTAATAAGCTCCCACACATGTCTCATTAATTTTAACCAATGAAGTGTGGTCGTTGGTTGTGCCTCATGCACCCAATAAAACATTTTCTTTAGGCAACTACATTTAATATTTTCAGCTATCTTTTAACTTTATATTTAAATATTGTACAACTAATCACTTCCAAAATTTAATATTTGTTTTTAACCACCTTTTAGATACAAGTGCAACATAAATATTTAATAAGTGGAGAAAATTATTTAATAGAAAAGAATATTAATATTTTATCCAAGTCTGATTGGTCTCCATAACACAACATGGCCCTTATGTAGTTGAACGTCTATAAGAGTGACCGTGTCTTGTAAAAAATCCTCATAATCCTTATCATTATTTATGTCATTAGTTTTATCAACATTTATCTCATCATTCTTAACATCACAAGCTTGCACAAAGCTGGATGAATGGTTTGGCATTGCATTGGTAAAAATTTGCAATTTCTGGTTAGGTGGGGAAACCAATTTATTTCCTTGATCATTAACATTGCCCAACTATCTGTGATTAGAATCAATGAGGTCTTGAGCTTAATTTTTAAGATTCATTTAGATTGTAACTTGGAGGTAGAGGTTTGGTTGTGTCCATAGGTCTAATCATAGGTAATTAGATTAAGTTCTCGTTAAAGAGTTGTAGCATGATCAAATGGAGGGAATTAGGTAATTGGGTAAATTATCTATCTCTTGATCTAAATTGGTATGAGGTTGAACTTATAGTAAAAACTTGAGATTCAATGTGGTTGGTTTTTTGGAGTGCATTTATCTTGATAAATTTCTCTTTTTTTCTTGAATGGTTGATAGTTGTATTGAGATACGAGTTCATATTTCTCAGTAGGAATTGATGAAGATGTCTCTTCATATTATCTAATTGAATTATGATAATCCTATAGGATCATATTTACAAGTGTATAAATGATGGATATTTCATCAACAAGATCTTTTCTCTTATATCTAGATGTAATTTTTTTATGAACGCTCTTTGAACATCTACATCAGGAAGAGTAGGATTGATTAGTGAGTAAAGTAACTGATAATGCCCTATGAAGTCTGTTACCTTTTCTTTTTTCTTGTGTTTGAATTACACTAAATCAATTAATGTACTTTTAGGTCCAATGTTTACTTGGAAATGTTGGAGGAAGGCCTCAATAAGTTCATTGAAAGAGTGGATTGAATTATTCGACAATGAAAAAAACCATTCCAAAGCCATGTCCTTCAATGACCTAGGAAATAATTTAGCCAAGATTCTATCTTCAAAAATGAAGTCACTGCACAAGGCATTATATGTTGATATATGATTGCTAGGTTCTTCTTTACCATTGTACTTGTCAAATCGGGGTATCTACGTGTTTTGTGGCATCAATCTTTTTAAAATTTCAAGTGAGAATGAGATTCTTTTGACATATTGCAACAGCTTCCCATTTTGGTTTTGTTTCAATGTTAAGATTTTTTTGAAGTGAGGTTACTCTTTGCAATAGTTGGTTGATGATTGAATCATTAATTGACATTTTTTGGGAATGTGGTGAATATGGTGGGACTTTTTCTGTTCTTGGTGGACTAATATGTTGCAAATTTATGAGAGGGAATGAAATTTGAGGTGTAACATGCGATGTCCCAAAATTATAAGGTTTCCAATAGAAAGGCCTAAGGCTGGAATTATGTCAATTTTTTTTGTATCATTGAAGTAACAGTTGGGTTTGTGTATGTAGGGATAGAGGCTATAGTTGTAGGGAGGGAGACTTGATTACCTCCTTGAATTTGAGTGCATGTCAAATATTGAGCACAACTAGGCATTGTAGGTACATTAGCATCAACTATAGGGGTTGGGCTAGGCAAAACCTCTAATCCTTGAGCATCACTAATCAATTCTCTCATGTTATCTATTATAGGTACTACTATGCCAACTATATATTTAGTACTCACATATTATTATAACCCTTCTATATCTTTGTCTAATTGTTTTAGTTTTTCTTCGAGAACATGGGAAACAATAGTCTCAACATCTGTAAAAATGGTTGATTGTAAATTTATCATTAATATGGTAACATTAGGGATAGATTCGAAATGGGTTGAGTATTGACAACACTTTGCATGAAATATTTGGAAGACTTAGTATCCACAGTGGATGTAGCAACAATGTGGGATGCCATAAGTCTACAACTACGTCTCACTAAAGTATTGGCAATCAGACACTAGGTTGTAAAGCTCATTTGAGTTTTAGAACACTAATTGTACCCAAGATGAACATCAAATAACCATAGGAAAATGCTCAAAAACATAATTCAAACAGCAAAAGCAGATAGAGAATATAAAAAGAAAGATCTATGCAAAAGTTGGTTGAGCCAAAAGTAGGAGAATAGATGTGCCCAAGGACATATGTTTCTTGGGAAGGTTTTCCAAAAATTCAAAGTCTGACTATATGTGATTCTGCTCAAAGATTGTGGGTATGGTTGCAGATAGGTCTGATAGTAAATGTGTTTTCATAATTTTCTCAATTTATGCCAATGAGGTTAAAAATGCAAATTTGCAACAATGTTAAAACAAAATTAACAATTTTGAATACAATTTCTAGATCTAAAATGGAATAATTGACTTATTATAAAATTTCCACAATCTAAAAATGATGATTTTGATGTAATTTTGAGATGAAAAAATGCAATTTGTTTCACTTTTTGAGCTATATGAAAGTACCTAAATGAATACAATTATGAATTCCAAAATAGAGATTTGGAAGAAAACACAAACTAAAGCACAGAGACAAAGAATTATGAAATTTTTTGTTGATCTAAGTGCAAGAGTACAAAGGTTCACAAGGGATTCTATGTCCTTGATAAGGTGTCTGAAAATTGAAAGTTTGAATGCTTATTAGTCTTAAGGGTTCTATTTTTGTGTGCAAACAATTCAGAAATTCAGTATATTTTTATAATTTGTTCGATTTAAGATAATGTGATTTAAATACAAATGTGTAACAATTCTTGAACAACAAATGACAATTATGAATACAATTCTAAATGATTGTAATAAACCCTAATGTAGCCTACGATGCAAAATGATATGTAATTTTTCTAATTTTTATGCTTTTATGATGAAACCTTAAATGACCAATGTAAAACAATGTTATGCAAAACCTAGACCTATGGTGAATTTTTAGAAGGTATATAATGTTAAAATGGATTAGGTTCACCAAAATGAAACAAAGAAAAAGAGAACCCTAGGTTTAATGTATAAAACCTAGGATTCTAATTTGTGTGTGTGGTGTTGTGAGTTATTTTTCTAATGTTTCATTAAGATGTAGATCAATAAGGTGATTAGATTATATTTTAACCATGAAGGTGAGACAAATAGACCTTGATCTGCATATTTTTTATTCTTGGAATGAATTTTAATTGATTTTCCTAGACTAACCTAATTAGACCATGTTCCCTAACATGAAAAATTCAAGATTTTGATAATTGATAGACTATAACAAAGATTTACAAGTAGATCTAGGAAGGACAAAATGATGTTTACCTATCCTTAAAGTTTGATGTCACTTTGAATATAAGGGAAGAGTCACCCAAGGGTGTTTGGGTCCTTGTATGAATTTTTTGAAACTATTTTTAAAATCCTCTAATGTCATATCTAAGATTCTTGTTTCTGCTTGCAAACTTGTCAAATCACTATCAAATAATTCAATAGGTGATTTTTTGTGAGTTGACAAGATGTAGGGATTTGAATGCAACAAGGTATAAATGACCTTGAAACTTCTTTCAATCCTCTCCAAACCTAAAATTTGTACATTCAAATAGCGAAGAAATATTTTTCCATTTAGGGGCTTTCCCTAGTCAAACTTTGAGTTAATTTTCCACTTCCACAATGGAAATTTCAATGATAAAATGATAATTGATAGGAAGGAAAGATGAACCAACAAAGTGCCACAACTCACCACACTTCAATAGCTTCCTTAAGGACTAAATTCATGCACATCACTTTAATTTCTTGGATCTTTCTTGTGTGATTGCTTGAACTACATGAATACCTACAACAAGGATTAGCCTTCACAAATAATGATAACATGAACATATGTATAAACTCACATAGTATTTGGCATGATATTTTAATCTTAAGTTGTTGCAATAAAGCTCTGAAATGTTACTCTTGACTTGCTCTTAATGTTCTTGATGATGATTTTGTAAATAATTTTTCTAGATAGCTCTTGTTATCTTTGAAATGATGCAATAACTAGGTATTTATATGCAATTATTCTAATTTCCTGGAAAATAAATCCTGATAGCCAAAATTTGCAACATGAATTTCAAATGTTAAAATGCCAACATTGATATATTCAAATTTGGATACCTGTAAAATGGGGGACTTAGATTCCTAGGGGAAACCTAGTCTTTGCCCTATTTTCCAAGAAATATGGTGTCGAGGGAAAAAAATAAATGAATGTGTTCCATGCTTATAATGTTTTTTAAAATGATAAAAGTGGGCCTCAAAATGCATAATTTAAGAAATTAGGGGGTCAATTAGACTCAATAATTTAGGGGAAGAAAAACATAGTATGGAATTGATAAGGGTGACAATTTATGACACTACACATACTTCTGTAATAATTACTCTTTCTTATTTTCAATATTTAAGATTTACGTTTCCTATTAGATGAGATGTCCACCTCCCCTCCCCTCATATTTCTTATAAATACACTTGAAACATCAAAATATTTAGGTGAAAAATAATGATAATGATAAAAGGGATATGATGCACTTATCTTCCTTAGTTCATTATGAAAAAGAGATTCCCTAGGTCAAGATTGATTTTCAACCTTTAGGAGTCAACCTTGGTGGAGATCTTGTTGTTTTCCTTAAGACCTAGGATGGGGTAAATTAGTTGAAAAAAAAATTTTGGGAGAAAAACTAAAAATAGTAAATGAACCCAATTACGTAGAGTAACACTTGAAACATCAATTTAAAACCTTAATCTAACATAACCTACAACTTTCTAGAAAATCTGAGAAAGTTATGATTTTATGCACCTATACCAAAAATCCCTTGTTGAGTATATTGCTAAGACTCATTCGCCCTAGAGCGAATGGGTCTTGCCAAGGTTTTCTAAAAATTCAAAAATTTGATATGTAGCTCTTGATCTATTCTTCTAGCTTGTATCTTTCAATCCTCTCTTTTGGATATGTACCTGCAACAAAAACTAAAAAAATTAGTTTTTTTTAATGGGGGTTTGCCTCAGTCAAACCCTAAGTTTGGTAATTAAACCTTGATGAAAAGTACAAATCTGGAATTTGAAAGTGTGTGTGATCCTTGATCTTAAATGTGTCTAATATTCTTAAGATCTAATATGTAAAGAAACCCTATTCAAGTGTGTTAGAATAAGATCTCTAAATGAAATTGAATGATGAACATGAGACCTAGTTAGGGAGAAGAAAAATCCCTTAATAGATCAAAAATATGGCTATACCTTGCTTTACGTGGCTAGTAGAATGAAGATAGAATATGGGATCACTAGGAAACAATTCATTAGTGTCGGGCAAGGGTTCGGGGGTGAAAGCCCCCAAAATGTGAGTCTTCGGGGGCGGCAGCCCTCGAGAAAATTTTTCTCATATTTTCTTTCATCGTCATCGACAAGATAAAAAATTACTTTGTAAAACCTTAATTCTAGAAACTTCTAAAAATCTTGTTATAAGCGGTTGGGATGAGAGTTGTAGTAATGGCATTATTCGTGACTTTGTAATATTTTTTTGTACTGGATAGTAAAATTATTGGATGGATGTGGTTTTTGGATGTAGCCCAGATTGGGTGAACCGCGTTAAATTCTTTGTGTTGTCTTGTTGCTACTATAATTTTTCTGTGTGTATTTTATTTCTCTATTTTATTGATCAAATCTTCAATTAACTATTATATATTTTCCTTCTAACCCTAACAATTAGATCAAGGGAAATGGCTAGTTGCATGTCTCAAAACCTATAATCCATCATGATCCACCATAAGAATCAATCTTCAATCATGAACAATGCTTGATCAATCTTCACAAAATGAGCTTGAAGAATTGTTAAAATAATTTAAATGTTGCTCCAAGACTTCAATTTTTCTTGCTTGAATGTTCTCCTTGACCTTGAATGCAAACCTTATGAATAACTTCTTGATCTCTTTTTCAACCTAGTGTAAAATGGTGAAAAGACTAGGCTTTATAGACGTCCTTTCTAATTTCTTGATTATTAAATCTCTAAATTTGACACTTAAAACTTGAACTTATTACTTTAAGCTACCACCAAAAACATGTTTAAATTTTGAATTTGTGATCTTAAAGGGGACCCATTCTCCCTGACCTAAAAACCCAGGATTAATGGATTTTGGGGTGTTAAATTAATTAAATACATTTGTTCAATGAATTTGATAATGTTGGAAAATATTTAAAATAGGCCTTGGGATACATAATAAAAGGTTTTAGGGGCCTATTTATGAAGAATAAAATGCATAAAATTGAGGTTACTAAAATAGGTCCAAATTAAGTGTGAAATTATACTATCACTTAGAAAGGAGTACAATTTTCTACACTACATTTAGCCCCCATTTTAGCGGCCATATGACACTACATGCATATGCAAGCTAAAGGACTTAGATCATACTATGAAAAGAATACTCATATAGATTTTTCACAAACAAGGAGAATGAATCTCCCACTGTAGCCATCTGCAAAACCACAATGTTAGGAACCACATCCTGCAAAACCAATTTGTTAGTCTTCCAAAATCAAACTTCTATACAAAATCAGATTTGAGGGTAGATGTTTGCCCCCTGATTTTACTTGATTTATGGAGGTGGGATCAAGGTAGAAATATAACCATATTGAATTTCTTTGATTGATGATGTAAGTGCTTACAATAAGGTATTGAGTCTATTACACCACATATTGAAAGACATTGAATAAGATTGGTGACGAAACTACAAATCTAATGAAATGAACGATATAAAAAATGGAGTTCTCTAGCCCCCAATATGCTGATTTGAATGAAATGTACTTAGAGTAAAATATACTTCTTTTAATAGAATTTAGTATAGATGAGTGAAAATGAAATTTCTAACTATCATTTCGACATTTACCTTGTTGTAGAGTAAGTAAAAATATTGAGCCAACACCCATAAGAGCCTCCTAGGCTGACCATTTTGAGAGATGAGGTGGCATTTGGTGTGCTTCAAGATACTGTGAGTCCATTATTCTCTGCTTTATTTTCACATTTTTTATTTTATATACATTTTTTCCATATTTCTAGGAGGTTTTAAGACCCCTTCCAAAAATGGTGCAAAGTGTCCTCATTTTTGCAAAGCATCCAAAAATGTCACAAAGCGTCCTCATTTTTTGCAAAGCATCCCAAAATGGCTAAAGTGTCTAGGACCCCAGCTCGGTCCAAAATTGGCCCAAGTGTCCAGTTTTGGCCCAATTTTCGTAGAGAAACTTTATGTTATTTTTAATTGATTGATGATCATTTTTATTGATGAATTGTGTTTTCTTTCCTAGGTTCCACCTCACGTATGCCAATGGCTAGGGGGTAGACTATTTTCATTTTTATAGGAGAAGGTTACTTGGTTGAATGCGGAGAAGAGAGATACTTTGTGTGAGACAAGATTGTTCTAGATCTATACTATACCATTGATGAGATACCATGATTTCATGATGATGGCATTAGTGGAGAGATGGGAGGTAGATACCTCAACATTCCATCTATCATTTGGAGAGATGACGGTGAAACTTGAGGATATTCATCATATCTTCAAACTAGCCATTTGAGGTAAGACTATCCACATTAAGGAGGGTCGTTCACACACAGATGTGTCGAGATATCAAGTATTGCATTGGTTGGTCCATTAGGATGAACAAGATCGGACCACACATGGAGTTGAAATGGATCCTGCATGCACACTCACCATTGATGCAATGGATCATGGTTGTTACTATGGCATTGGTGCTTGTTCCTAATGAGTGAGGTGCACACTTAGACAATGGCCTTGCTCACACTATATGTGAGATGGAACGACATTGAACCATGTATGCATTGGGTCACCGTATGCTAGCTCACCTTTACTATGATCTCGAGTGGTTCATGTATAAAGAGTTGGATAGTATAGTACATTGTACACTCATGCATGTATGGTCCTTTTAGCATATCACATATATCTACAGATTATCCCATAGTAGCAGCCTTGGGGTATCCACAAGCTTTCAACTATACTCTAAGATGATCCTGGGAGGTTGGAGACTTGCTATATTGGTTCATTTAGTTCGACTATCTAGGGATGAGGAGGCAGTATGATCAGATGATGAGACAGTTCAAAAACATCTAGGTACCACTGAGGCCTCTACCCACCTACCTGAGATCAGCACATAGTGGCTCCAGACCTAGAGGCATTCAACATCCCATGGTGAATGATGTGGACTTCAATAACTTAGATTTCGAGGACCATGATGTGCCCCCAGCATAGAATGTGGATGACATAGGCACCACAATAGCCTATGAGCATTGGTGGGTGAAAGCTTGACCAACGTATGTATTCCCTCGTGATCATCCCATGGGTGACACTAGACCTCTTATAGGTCAAAGAGATGAGAGAGAGGATGTGATCGATGCAGATGTAGTGATGGAGGACAGAGTAGATGACTTAGAGGGTGAGTCTAAAGAGGATCCCAGATCGATGAGCAGTGATTCTAATGACCTAGATGAGGCCATAGATGTCTCTAAGGAGAGGTGTGTACCTCATGCATGAGTCACTTAGGCATAATCAATAGTTGCTAGAGGCATCAACATTTATGAGCACATGGAGGACAATGGTACTACACCTTCAACACTTTGAGCACATGAGGGTCTCATCGTTCCACAGTGAGACCCTGAGTGGCAGGTTGGGGGTCTAGGTAATGATATGTTATTATGTTTCTATTATTTTTTTAATTCTATATATATATATATATCATGGAATTTTTTTATCATATTATTATTAATATTCTCTTTTTGCAGTGTGTATGTGAGAGTGGCAAGAACTCTTCCATCAAATCACTAGAGGTATGGTCCCTTCCTTGTCCAAGATCTAGACATATGGGTAGAGAATATTCCACCACCTAGTGTGGAGTGACATGCCAGCATTTTCAATCCTCTAGCAAGATGGGGGAATACGTACTAGGTGTCCATGAGGCATGTTGATCTCTCCACTATTTGGGAGGAGTGAGAAAGAGGTGAGCTTGTACAGGTACATACTACATACAAGGATCTATGGGCTTCATGGGTTCCATATGACAGTGAGGCACATGCCTGAACATGAGGTCATAACTCATCAGGTTGTAAGGGGAGATCACTATACTATAGGTTGAGAGAGATCGCATCAATCAAGAGCATGTGGCAACCATGGTACAGGAGTGGATTGCATTAGGTGAAGCATGAGGCCTATAAGAGAAGATGGGATATATTATTAGATCACAGTCTACCATATCATGACAGGAACCACCCCCAGGCCTTGAGGGGTCTGGGATCCATACGCCTCACTAGCATTATTGTATTTGAGATGGATGTATATAAACCTTTCATGATATATATATATATATGATCATTCTATGCTTGTTTTGATTTAGATGGCAATGTAATCTTTTAAATAATATTTTTCAAGGGAATTTACTAAATGTCTCCATGATCTAAGTTTTATGTGATCTAACCTGAACATCTAAGCTTATATTATATGCTACATTTTTTTATTAAGTGTTATGTGTTGAACTAAAATACACTTAAGATCTAATTTAAGAAATTAAATACATTGAATGATCTAATTTAACACAACCCACATGATATTTGAAAAGTATGCAATAATAAAGTAATAATTCAACATAATGAACAATTACACTATATAATTCAAGAAACACAAGGAATGCTTGTCAAGAATGAAGCAATGAGAGATAAAATATAAAAAATATCTACTAAATCTAACAGCATGCTTTAATACACATATTATTCACAACATTGATAGGTTCTTTGTTGAGGTTTTCCATCTATTTTTGTTAATGTGTATGCACCATAACCATAGCTAACATTGATTACATAGGATCCTAACTAATTCAGACTAAATTTTCCTTTTTCACCTGGGGAAACATTAGCATTACATTTATTTTCATGACATTGAGCCACCTTTGTTAAATGAGTGAGGAATGGCATTATTGTTGTAACTATGTTGCATTCTTTTGGAATGATCTTGAAGATTCTCAAGATCATTGATGCATTTTTCATCAATCATTTCAAGTTATTGTAATCATGTTTCTTTATATGTAGTGTCATCAATATGCCCTCTACGAGTGATTCTTAGTGAAGGGATTTTTATCTCTAAAGGAATTATTGCATTGGTACCATAAACAAGGCTATAAGGAGTGTTTCCTATAGGTGTTTGAATACTAGTGTGATAATCCCATAATACATAAGATAACTAAGTGTTTTATTCCTTATTGTGTTTTCTTACTATTTTTCACAAGATTTGATCGAGAGTTTTATTAGTTTATTCGGCTTGGCCATTAGATTACGAGTAGTAAGGTCTTGAGAAATGGTGTTGGAAGTGGAATTTTTCTAAAACATTCTTCACATATTTTTTTTTAAATTGTCTTCCATTGTCTGAAACTAATGTGGAAGGAAGGCCAAAACGAGCAATAATGTGCTCTAATACGAAAGAAAAAAATTGCATCAGTTGTTATGGAGCGAAGAGGGATGGCTTCTACCCATTTTGTGAAATAATCTGTTGTGGTAATTATGAATGTGTTTCCTAAAGAAGAGGGAGGAGATACCTTCCCAATGAGATCCAAACCCCAAACCGAAAATGGCCAAATGGGAACTTGGGTATAAAGTTCAGAAGTAGGAGCATGCATCAAATTGTTATGTTCTTGACATTTGTGACATTTCTTAACATACTCAAAATAATTTTGTTCCATATGTCTCCAATAATATCCCATGTGGATTATTTTTTGAACTAATTATCTTCCTCCAAAATGGCCCCCACAAGCACCAACATAAGCTTCCTCAAGGGCTATAGGGATTTTTGATTGTTTAAGACATCTAAGAAAAAGACCATCAAATAATCATTTATATAAAACATCTGCTAGAATGACAAATCAAGAGCAAGTTTTTGAATTCAAGATCTAGTGTTCTTAGTGGTTGGTTTAGGAAAGGTACTTTCTTTTAAGTAGTTGAATATGTGTGTGTACCATTGAGAGAGTCTTCAATAGTTGTCACTAATACTTCTTTCACTTTGTCATCTTTGATGGGTTTACAATTGTGTGGACGAAAAATGTAAAATCCATAGAAGGATCATCAGGAGATACAAGGAAAGCAACACTTTTCATTGCATCTACATGTTGATTATCCTTTCGAGGAATATTATCAATTGTGTATGATTTAAAATGTTCCAAAATGTCATCGTGAGGTTTTATATTGAACTAGTTTGTCATGTTTTTCTTGATAGGACCCATTATTTTTTTAATGATCAATTGAGAATACCAAATATGGAGATGTGTTGAGCACCTAAGGATAACACTACATGTATTCCAATAATTAAGGCTTCGTATTATATAGTGTTATTTTTACATAGGAAGTTTAGATGGTAGGATAAGGGAATAGGATTTCTTGAAGGAGGAATTATTATAACCCCTACTTTGGAGCCAGTTTGACACTCAGAATCATCAAAGTACAATTTCCATGTTTCCTTTTCAATAGTCAACACACTTTTATCAAGGAATGAATCTATATTAGGTAACATTAATGGCTTGAAGGAGCATCAACTAAAAGTCCATTCAAGGCTTGTCCTTAGATTGTCTTTTGAGAGATAAATTTAAGATCAAACTTAATTAACAACAAAACCCATTTAGCTAAGCATCCTAATAAGTTTGATTTAGCAAAAAAGATATTTTAGAGGATCAAACTTTGTAACCACATGAATTTCTACATTTAGTAAATAATGTCTCAATTTACTAGTAGGAAACACAAGAGCCAAACATTATTTTTTTATAATTATGTATCGAGTTTCATAATCAATTAGGGTTCAGCTAATGTAATAGACAAGGTGTTCTTTACCATTATCATCTTGTTGAGCTAGCAACGTTGCTAAAGCATGGGTTGATGCTAATATATAAAGTATAAATGGTTTTTCTTGTATGGAATATTGTAAACTAGGAGGGATAGCAAGGTACTATTTCAAAATATCAAAATCTTTTTTACAATCCTCATTCCACTTAAATTTTGATTCTTTCTTAAGAGGTTTTCTAAAGGGTAATGTTTGATCTACCAAAGATGCCACAAAATTATAGATAGCTTGAATCCTTCATTGTAAAGTACATAACTAAGAAATGGTCTTTGGAGGTGGAATTTTAATGATTTATTTCCACCTCATTGCCTCTGTGGGATACGATAAAAGCTAAGAGTCTTCCACTATTCACACCAAAGACTCATTTTTTGGATTCAATCTCATGTTGTACTTGTGCATTCTTTCAAATATCTTTCGAAGGATTTTAACATTGTCTTGGTGAGTTAAGGATTTGGCTATAATATCATCAACATAATCTTCAAGAATCTTGTGTATGTAATCATGAAATATCAATGTCATATCTCTTTGATATGTTGCACCTACATTATTTAATCCAAAAGGCATGACAACCCAACAAAATTTTCCCTGAGGTGTAGTAAATTTTGTCTTGTATTGATCTTGAGGGTTGATAAAGATTTGAATATATCTTGAAAAAACATCCATGAATGACAATAAATCATGGCCCATAGTCGAATCCACTATCATGTCAATATTAGGAAGGGGGAAATCATCCTTTAAAGATGCTTTACTAAAGGTCACAAAATTTTGTACACGTCCTAATATGATTATCAAGTTTTGCGATTACAACAATGTTTGAGATCCATGAAGAATAATAAATAGGATGAATAAATCCAACTTCTACAAGTTTTTCAATTTCATCCTTAACCAATAAAGATATCTTAGGATTCATCTTATGTATATTTTGTCTTACCGATTTAGCATCTTGCATGAGGACAAAATTGTATGTAACTATCTTAGCATCAATACCCGACATATCCAAATAAGTGCAAGAAAAGAGTTCATGAAATTAATGTAATAATGTTGCATGATCTTCTTTCTCATCCTCATCAAGACACTTTCCTGTTTGAATCACTCTCTCTTCATTAGATGTGTCCATTGGTATGTTAATTGCATCTCCTATAGGTAGTGAACTTTGAATTAGAACTTCAGGAATATGTTCTTCTTTGTCTTGTTCAATGTCACTTGTTTCTTTTCTTCATCAACATATTTTGTACTAACTACATCACAAGTGAATCCTTGCTTGTAAAGGGGAGTTGGTGACTTATCATAAACTCTTGACATTTCCACCAAGGTTTCATCATGTTCAAAGTATTTTAATGGCCCATCACTTGTTATATTAATTAATTTAGGATGCTTTAGAATGAGAGTTGTCTTAGAAGAACCATACATAATAGTGTTGACATTAAGTGAAAGTATTTTTGTTGCTTTTGTTATCTTATAAGGGCAATATCCAAGACCATTTTTTGTTTCATGTAGGTTAGGCTCTAGAGGGACACAAATTCCTTGTTCTTTCACACCACATCCTTTTCCACTATAACCAAGTTGTTTAAAGAGCTCATTTCTTTTGGATTCGGAGGTTGTTCATAATCAACTCCATCAAAGCTTGTTGTGTAACTTGTGTCTTCTTCTAAAGTGGTTGAAGTAGATGTTGTAGACACATAAAATTCACCTAGGCCTATGAACTCACTTTTCTCCATAATTCTTCCAGACATAATTAAAACATTTTATTATGTCCTATAGTTTGAATTCAACTATTAATTAAATAATTATCAATTATTTAAATTAATTGTACATAATTACATTTATTTTATTTAAATATGCCACTAATGTCTAATATCCTCTTTAATTAAATAAATCATTAAATTTATTTAATTAATCCAATATCCCCTCTTGATTATTTAAATAAATAAACTATATTTAAATACGTCTCTAATTATAATGTATTCTCATAATTAAATAAATCCTCCATAATTTATTTAATTATTGGTCCATTTCCTTCACAATTAGATAGTTAAAATTAATTATTTAACTGTCCCATTTAACTCTCCTCCAAAATTTAAATAAACCCTTTAGTTGAATTTCCCTCTTTCCAAGTAAATAATTTTAAATTTTTATTTACTGTCACATGGTCCCACCACTTTCAAATTGAACTAAGTTTTAATTTGGAAGGTCCACATCATCTCTTGTGGGAATTTATTTTAAATTTCTATTTTAAATATTCCTCTCTTTTTTTGCCACCTCTTCTTGTCACATGCATTCTCCACCCTTGATTTGATTTTTCTAAAATCAATTTTATGCCCTTCATTTCAAATTTAACCTAATGTTTCCCTAACCCTAATTTTGGATTATCATACTGAATCTTGTCCATTGATTTTAGGGTATTTGTCAATCTTTAATCTTGGTCATTTATCCAAAATTGCATTTTCTATAAAATGGCAATTTTACCCTCATTTTGACATCTACATCTTGCATCTCTCAAGCTTTGGCATACTTGCACACTTCTTGCTAACATTGATATTTTGTAGGTTTTCTATTGCATGTAGAATTTATCTTTGCATTTAGCATACGAAATCCTTCAACATTTGCTTTGGTCTTGGCATAGTCATTGTTGCTCACCCAAATTTGAAGGCACACTACATATTGTAGCAAATAGAGAAGGTGTAATGGAGGTCAATCATGGAGGTTGAAGACTTTTGGTAAACCCTTTTTCATTTTTTTTCATTTCTTTTCTCCTATGTACTTCATTATTTACTTAGGGTTGTTTTTATTATGCTCTAACCATGCTAACCTGAAAATTTTACCCATAGTTACATTGGTAAACCTAACAATTATTTTTTACAATTTTTTATATGGATTTGTTTTGGATTTTTTGTAGGTAAAGGTACGAAATGATGCAATAGCAGTCTTTAGAGACGCAAACTCTTTGTCATGATGCATTCACTTTCAGGAATGATGCATCCACTCTATCAATCCACATTTTCTACTCTAAATTACGCAACTAATCTGTTGAGCCGCATTCGTGAACCCGAGCGATGCATTTGATTTTTGAGATGCATTTGCTCTATATAGCAACGCATCTGCCTATTGCACTTTCAGCATTCGGTCTTGAGATGCATCTACTCTATTGCAATGCATTCGCCTGGGTAAAGTTTTCTTTTGGATTTTTCTATATTTTTCTAGGTTTCATTTGCTACATTTTAGGTTAGGGGTTTTTGGTTACTAATCTATTGGTTACAACATGTGGTAAGCTAGAAAAGGAGTCTAACCCCTTGTTTGTTTGCATCTTTTATTCCACAATCTTAACCAAACAAACAAATCTACAACTTTAAATTTAGATTTCATGAGTTAAAATGAACATGCATGTACATTCATGGGATTAAAAAGAACACAATCATACATTATAACTCATGGGTTAAAATGAACTTGCATTTTATCATGGAATTGGTTTAAAATAAACATTGTTTGTCTCCCACTAAGTTGGATTTAATATGAACAAGTTTCTTGTGTGTCTTGTGGTCTAGTGATACTCTCCTAAGTCTGTATGCAATTATCTTGTGCTTTGTGTGATCTTGAGAAACAAAAACACTAAGAGATTTTTTATTTATCACCCCTCACATTTCAATTTGGCCTTAAAAATGAACAACTCTTGCTAGTGTGAGTTAATTATATCGCATCTTCTCTCTCTTTGTTTACCCAAGCAAAGATTGATCGAACTATGGATGTGCTTACTTGATATTGTTTTATCCTTATAGGTCCTACCTGGTGGGAAAAATTAATCACCCCAGGGAACGACCCAATTAGTAACATGCTAAAGACAAGCGACTTCCAACCAGTATATAAGTGTGGGTACTTGAGGAAAGTTCAAGTATCATGAGGATTGTTCCGACAAAAAGGAAAAAAATGGTCTCTTGACATATGGATGATCCCCCACAAACAAAATGCACATACTAGAACCCTTGTTATAGTAAACCAAAATCCTTTATCTATTATTTGGTGCAACAACGGTCGTTGCCAAGGTATCCACATTCTCGCAGTTCTTAGTAGAGGTGAAAATCTTGTTATGGGAGATTCATGAGAGCTTGAATATTGGTTCATCTAAGAAGTGAGTTTCATGTTGGGGGAGCCAACGTGGCCAAAATTCTAATTCACCCACTAAGAATAAGTCAATTGGAATAAAATCCACATGGAATCCAAAAGAATATAGTCCTTGCAACCCTAAGATTTTGCTTGTTTTTCATGTGCTTGTTCTTCACAAATCTCAAAGACAATGTGTTTTCCAAGTATTTTTTAGACCAAATGAACAATTAAACACCCTTTTCAGATCTGGAACAACACATTGAACTTGAAACAATCTTCACAATTTGCCAAAATTTTCCAAGAAACACAAACTCTGCAACGCATTTGCTCATCCTGCAACGCATTTGACATATTGGACCACATTTGTTGTTTTATGCAACGCATTCACTCTGATAAACTGCATTTTCTCACTGAAACACCACACTTGCATGTTTTGCAATGCATTTGATTTCTTGATAATTGCAATTTCCCTATTGAGCCACATTCACTTTCTCAAACATCGCATTTTCTCATACTGTGATGCATTTTCTCCTCTACAATGCATTTGACAACTTAAACGACACATTTTCCTGTGAATAGAAAAAAACATTATCACTGTCAAAAATCTAAGACCAAACATTTACAAACAAATTTCCAGTGATCTTTTTCTATAGTCTCTGTCCACACTCAGAGCAAGAATTTCTCAAATTCCTTCATCCTTGCACTTTAAGTTGCATTATTTTTTAAGTTTTCCATAGGTCTATCATTTCATGCTCTTATTTGCATCCTTAGGTTTCAATATCATTTTGGGTCCTCATTTTGCAAACTCTAGAATAGGAATCCTTGCCATACTTTGTCAAACTTTTGCCTTCAAAATTAGGTTGTCATTGGACTTAAAGAAACCATTTCCTTTAGTCTTTGTCCTTTTGTGAGCCATTTCCAACTCAATAGTCTAGTGTGGAAACCTCACTTTGTCATTTAGTCCTTTAAACAAGTCCTTTGACATTCCCAAATTGAGACATTGCATAAACTTTGTATGGTTGAGTATACCTCTCCTTAAGCTTACCAATATTGAGTGCATCCTAGAATTCATTGCATTTGCATTGTAGTCCTCATTAGACCTATTGCATTTACCATTCCCCATTATCATTTCATAGTATTCCATATATCAAAAATCCAAAAACATAATGTCATATTATTTTCATTTGGTTATCCCCCATTCCTCCCACATTTGAGAAAAACTTTTATGGTTGAAACAAGACTACAAAGAAAAAGAAGACTAATGGATCCCTTTGGTCAAAACACCAACCTTTAATATTTCCCTAATGACATGAATACAAATACCAACAACTTTCCTAACGACATGAATACCAATACCAATATGGGGAATTCTTTTATAAATCCATTCAATGAAATGAAAATTCCATCCTCTTCACACAACCCTTTTGAACCATTTATACGAAGAGATGCAAATGGAAAAGTTTTTGAGGAAGATATACATGTTGCTGCCCAAAATCCTAAAGTGTCTTCCTTTGTGGAAGAATTATTCCTAAATGATTCAGATAGATATCTAGCCATGCTCCTTGATCAAGGGGCTAGATTACCCAAATGATTTGACATTAACACCATACAAGCAGCATCTCCCAATCCTACTACTCAAACAAGTCAATCACTATAAAAACCTTCACATTATGTAAGTAATACCTCCATGGGAGCTACAACACAAAATACTTCACATATTGTTAATGCTACCTCCATTGGTGTTACTACCCCCTAAGCTACAAAAACACAACCAATGTGGTCAATACAACATCTAGTGGGGGAACATCAAAAAAATGCCATATCACAATCCATTTCACACCACATATCCACAATCCCCTCACAAACTATAGGAGTAACATTTGGGACCTCAACTAACATAGTGGGAACCAACTCATCAAATCTCTTATGGGGAGCTTCATCTAAGACTATAGGGACAACAACATCAAACACTTTGATTGGGTCATCAACCAATGTCATGGAAAAATAACTCATCAAACCCCTTTGGGAGGAGAAAACAATGAGTTGTCATCTAAGGAACTCACTCCAATATCTCTAATTCATCACAAATTAATACCAGTGTTCCCTTGAGAAAAAATACAAACATTACACATGGTCACATCTACCAATTTGGATAGGGCAACCAAGTCACCCAACATATGCCTCCATTTGGTCATCAACATTCTCAAGAACAACAAGGTCCGCAAATTCAATCCAACATGGTTGGAACCCACATTCCCACATATTCATCTCAAGTCCATAGACATCAATACATCCCTAATCAAAAAAATCATTATCAACAAACACCAAACCAAACCACACAATTTGCTCATCAACAACATATTTCAAACCAAAAAATATCATCACAACAAGTGGGAACTCAATCCATACCCATCACCAGCTTATGTGATGCTACACACAACCCAATTGTGGAGGCACTCACACTCAAATTGAATGCCCTTCAAACACAAGTGGAAACCTTGCAAAGGTTCAACAAAAATCCTTAACATGTCATATGACTTATGTATGTATCCATTTGACACAACCTTGTACATGCCACCATTCCCTCTAGGATATGTGGTACCACACTTCCCTAAATACAAAGGAAAAACCAATCCCATTGAACATATCAGAGAATTCACAACCAGTTGTATGGGAATTTCCTATGAACATACTTATCTGATGAGACACTTTTCTAGGAGTCTTGCAGGTCATGCATGTGAATGGTTCACACAATTGCCTAAAGGATACAAATCATGGGATGAATTGGCCAACAATTTTGTCCAAAATTATGCTTATAACATTGATACAGACATTGGCATTGCCTCCTTATGCAAACTCACTCAAGAGGACACAGGTGAGACATTTATCTCATTTTTTTCAAAAATGGAGAACCTTGGAAAGTCAATGTCCTACGGAGATACCTAAAAATGAAAAAGTGACCATGTTTGTGCAAAACCTTCTCGGCCAATTGAGATATGGCCTACAAGTCCATTGTTGCACCACTTTCATTGACCTTGTTGAAAAAGGATTTCAACTTGAAAAATCCCTAATTGCCAAAGCCGAACTCAAGTATAGTAGCAAAACCATCAACACTACCACAAACACTAACCCAAGTGCTCCAAATGAAAAAATAAACATATCACAAATGATAGAGTTGTTGATGCAAAAAAAGTAAATGCAACAGATCTTGTGCTTACACTTAAAGGAGTGTAGTCCCAAAATGTACCATTGACTACACCAACACCCACTGCCAATGCCATTCAAAATAATCCAGCTCAACCAAATCAAAGGCAACCACATCAAACAAGACAATTCTAAAAATGAGCATACACCCCATTGGATGAGCCAATTGAATTTTTCCTTAATAAACTCATTCAAAATGGTGAGGTCATATTGGAGGACCCTAATCCATATGACCCTGGTCAATTCAAGCCATCATGGTGGGATGATAATGCATTTTGTGATTACCACCTTGTAAAAGGGCATAAAAATTCCTCTTGTTGATAATTGAGAAATCTTGTGCAAGATCTTATTGAAAATCACACAATTGAGCTTGGTGGTTCACCATTTGCATCTAATTCAGACCATACAATTCATAAGAACCCACTATAGGATCATGGTTCAAGTAACCCCTCATCATTCGACACAAAGAATAATAACAATCAATCCAATTACACTCGTGTTGCTTTTAACTATTTTAAGGGTACTATCATTAATAAACTTAGAGTTGCTAATGAATAAAAATGTGTCAACACCATTACTATCAAGAAAAGCCTGGAATGCAATGTCACTACTCGCAAAGACAAGGTCACAATCCTAGGTCCTTCTGCTCTTCAGCCCAATATTACCATA
This sequence comes from Sequoiadendron giganteum, assembly GCA_007115665.2. Taxonomy (NCBI): domain Eukaryota; kingdom Viridiplantae; phylum Streptophyta; class Pinopsida; order Cupressales; family Cupressaceae; genus Sequoiadendron; species Sequoiadendron giganteum. Next base: position 430,737,820 of record CM021110.1, on the reverse strand, counting down.
CCTATTCCATCTACCAAGCAGCCACAAGCCACTCCAAAATTTAATCTTATCGAGCAATTGAAAAAAACCCCTACCCAAATCTCCATCTCACAATAATGCCTTGCATATCAAAGTCTTCATCCACAAACATAACTTGAGATAAATTTTAGTAGATGGCAGAGAAGGATTTAAGATCTTCTCTCTAAAAATGGTTAAAGCTCTTGGCTTCTCCAATGCTTGTGTGGACTCTACAAAGATTATTGTGATAAAAGTGTATGATGATGAATAATGCTCCTCAAAAGGCATTATCACCCTTCCAATCCATGTGGGACCAGTCATGTCATAGATACAACATGCCAAGCCCTAGATCATGATCTACCTTACAATGTCTTACTTGGTTGTCCCTGGATCCATGCCTTAGAGTTTGTTCCCTCCAATTACCACCAAATTTTGAAGTTCCCCTTTGATGGTGTTGAAATCACTATACCAAGAGATCCAGACCCTTTCCATCAGTGTACCAATTTGAGGGCTACTTCTGAGCACCAAGTGCCTATTAATCGAGAGGCTTCAATATCCACCTCATCTAAATACATTGACCCATCCACACTCACCAATTCATCCACCTCCAATCTATTGACATCCATCACACCATCCTCCTTGGTTGCCATACCAAGTACTGCCCTTAAGATCCAGGACACTAGTTGTGATGAATATAAATTGAATACGGCCTACTATATTACAACCATACCCAAGCCACCAAAAGTCAACGGTCGACCTTGTGTCATGGTGGAGCCTAAGAAGACTTTCAAGGTCCCTCCGAAGATGGTTTCACACTATGGGGAGATATGAATGATGAAGACATTTTAGATTTATCTACTTGGATCTACAAAGACCCAAAGGAACTACATCCGCTACCATTATCTATATATGGCAAAGGTTATGACATATTCAAAGCACATGATTTTGATGGAACTGGCAGCCTTGGACCAAACAATACCGAAAGGAGGGAACCTATCATCCATTCTAAGAGACCAAAGTATCTAGGGCTAGGGTTTGAGCAACTTGGAACTGGCGATCAACGTACCAATGTACTTTCAAGTGAGGACGTAATGACTCCTGAAAGTGTTGAGTCAACCAAAGATTCCTCTACTAAAACTAACTCTCATGAATGGGAAAGGGGATCTGATAGAACCTTGAGTGACTATGACATTGATTAACTATTCCTAGAACCTGGCCAACTTCCTTTTGAGGAAAAATTTAGAAATATGTTTAACATTGATCCTCTGGATAGCCATTCTAAGCAAAAGGAATGGGTAAGAATTTTTTGGGACCCAAATTTATATAAACATCAATCCTCGTTGGAAATGTCTGACTTGTCCCACCCCATTCCCAAACCCCTCCATGAGCCTAACACTCTTAAGCATACCATTCATGCTTCTGAACTACCTGTTAGAGTAATAATTTATTACACTTAATTAATTTAATCATATTGATTAATTAATTAAGTCACTTATTCCTTTAGGTTGCTTAAGCTAAACTTAGGCACATTAATAATTATTTATTAATTATTAAGTGTGCACACTAGGGTTTCCTAATTTTAGGTTTTCTTGATCTCCTCATAAGGATTGATCACATTGTAATTATCAGATCATTCAATAATCATATTCTGGTTTTAGCTTGCACATATTTTCTCTGAGGGTTTACAGAACATCTCTTGTTGGTTGTTTTGAATATTTGTTGCATGTGACAGGTGATTGCATGCAAGTGATTCTTGGGGACTATGAGGTTGAGTTTTATGAACTTCTACATGGTATCAGAGGTCCAGACCTGTGGCTACCTATTCGTGATTTGAAGATACTCTCTCACAGCGTCTCTTTCTATGCAAGGGTTTCAAGCTAGGTTGATTTTCTGTGCAAGGGTTTCAAGTTAGGCTGATTTTCTGTGCATCTGGGGGTAGGCATTTTTTTGTGCATTTTTGGGCAAAACGGACGTCGCCATCATGTTCAGGACGCCCAAAAACCCTAGAAATGCCTTTCATTTTGTCAATTTTGGACCTGTTGAAAAAAAAAAGAAAAAATTTTTTGCTAGAGAGGTCATACGGCCTTCCTAGCACGCAGTCCGAGGCAAAAAATTGCACGAAATTCAAAAAAAAATTAAAAAAATAAAAAACCAATGGGTAAATTTGCGCAGCCAGTTATAAATCCACCTGCCACCTGCCCGCCACCAATCGGCCACCACCGTACCACCCACCGCCACTGCAACCCTAACTGCTCAGTGGTCGGCCCCCGCGGGCTTACATCGTCGGCCCGTGGTCACATTTAGGACCAGGAACTAGTGCGCCTAGCCCCGTCACCCAACCCAGCCCCCGCCAGGGTCACCTCAGTGACCAGGAGCTGCGAATTCAGCCCCCTGCGTCGACGGCCGGTCATATGTAGAACCGCAGGCCAGAAGGGAAGGTGCTTAATTTTTGCTCCTGATTAGTGCTGGAAGTGCCTTTTTACAAGCCTTTTTTTTCATTTTCTCATAACTTGGGCAAACAGAGGCCTTTTTTTGAAAATGAAATATCATCAAAAAGTTGGTTTGACTAGCTTCGTAGTGGTAGAGGTTTCATTTTTTCATTTTTCTGTTTTGGTTCCTTTTTCGCCTATCAAAGCCAGAAGTTGTTGTTTTCAGTCCGGGAGGCGTAACTTTTGCGTCTGGACTCCGTTTTGCGAAAACAAATAGGCGTCGAAAAGATGGTTCAGTGCTCTACATAGATCTCAGACCTATTTTTTCAGATTTTTTTTACCAGGTATCTGATATTACTGTTTGATCTCAGCCTTTAGTTTTTCAATTATTTTCTTGGGAAGCTTGCAATCAGGTTATTTTTGGAGATCAACGAGCATTGTTTTTTATTTGAGATTATATATTGCTTTTTGTTATCATGGATACACATAACATTGCACCCCTTACTCCATTCAACTATTTTGGTTGGAAAAAACAAATGGAGATTCACTTGAAACACAAAGGGTTGTACAAGGTAACCATGGGTACAAAAATTGAACCTACAGGTGTTGCTGAAAAGAGAAAGTGATTTAATAGATGTGATGAAGCTTATGGTACATTATGTCTCTCTCTTTCTTCTGACCTTATTTTTCACATTGAGTCTTGCACTACTCCCCATGAGGTTTGGACTACTTTGTAGTCTTTATTTGGGAAGCAGAATACTATGCGAGGGTTTCAGTTAGAGAATGAGCTTATTGGCTTAAATCCTAGGGATTTTGACAACATCCAAGATTTTGACACATGGAGGCAATGGGAGGTCTATGGAGTTCACACTTGATTCGGTTATCATCAGAGAATTGGAGAGTAGAGCGGTTATTGCTACTGGGGTGGTGGATACTCATCTCGGTTGTATTCCTTTACAGATTTTGCTACTGATGGTGCTTTTGTTCCTACAATTGTTCATCACACTTCTAGCGTGAATCATCATTCAGAGGAGAAATTTGGCTTCTTGAACATTGGAGTTCTCACTTCAGATCCTGCTCTTGAGCCATCCATTCCATCTCCTCCACCTACTGTTGCAATTGTTGATACTTCTATGACTACATATGTGGTTTCTTTTGTTTCAATGCAACATGATGCAGTTGATCTTCCATCTTTGGAGGTTCCTATTTAGTCTTCACCCACTTTCACTTCTTCATTTGTTGAGGTCACACCTGCTTCTATGGAGACATCATGGACTACACCTACTTCACCTTCAGATATTTCTTTCATTCATCCTCTTCCCTCTCACTTATTTCAAGAGATGCAGTTTCTTCAATTCTTTTGGGGCTACTTCATTCTAGGGGGGATATGTGGTCTCTTTCTTCCTCTCTTCTGGGGGGGTTCTTTCATGTATCTTTGTGATGGATGGTGTCCTTGGGGGATCCTATGGAGTCCTCCATCTTTCATCACTTAGATTATCTTTGCATTCTATTTTGGGGATGAGTTTTGTTCCCACTGGGTTTTCTCCTTTAACCCGTTTAGTTTAGTTTGCATTTCATTTGTACTTGGGTACCTGATCAGGCCTTTGTTTTCGGGACCCATCTTTGCTTTCATGCATCTTTTTTCTAGTGTTTTAGCTACTCCCTAAGTTCATCTTAAGGGGGGGTGTTAGAGTAATAAGTTATTACACTTAATTAATTTAGTCATATTGATTAATTAATTAAGTCACTTATTCCTTTAGGTTGCTTAAGCTAAACTTAGGCACATTGATAATTATTTATTAATTATTAAGTGTGCACACTAGGGTTTCATAATTTTATGTTTTCTTGATCTCCTCATAAGGATTGATCACATTGTAATTATCAGATCATTCAATAATCATATTTTGGTTTTAGCTTGCACATATTTGCTCTGAGGGTTTACAAAACATCTCTTGTTGGTTGTTCTGAATATTTGTTGCATGTGACAGGTGATTGCATGCAGGCAATTCTTGGGGACTGTGAGGTTGAGTTTCTTCTACACTACCATCCATTGATCATGATTTGGATCCATTTATCCCATACTATGATCATGAATACAAATCATCTAAATTTGAGGATGGTCCTTAGATCGAATCTGACTAGGAAATTGAGGATGACAATTTTGTCTTCACACTTGAGGCCTCCATATACATGCTTTCCACATCCTACCCACCCTTTACCAGCATTGACGGTGGTATTTCCCTTGTTTACCAACACCTCATTGACTGGGACCAACAAGGTCTGCCCACTATGGACATCTTTCAGAATGATGAAACTATTGCAGAATTCATGGGACTCCATAAAGGCATACAAAGTGGTGATCACAAAGTAGGATTCTCTATAGATCTATATTGTGCAACATACTTCGGGGAAACTATGCAATCCTCCAGTCGTAAAAATATAATAAATAAAACAAAAAAAAGATATGTCTTTAGGTGAAAACCATAAGGCGACTTTTTACAATACGAAATTAAAAATAAAGGATGTATCTGAAGGTGAAAACCCATGTGAGGTGCCTAAGGATGGGGGATGGGACTTTCTTCACGTGACATGAGAAAAATTATGAATGCTTGTTGAAGACACTAAAGAAGTTAACACAGCTACATCAAAGGATCCCAAAATGGTTCTCTTTGTCGCATCACTGACATAAAAAGAAAAACTTGAATTCCAACAATTTTTCTTAGAACATAAGGTTAACTTCACACGGTCTTATGCTAACATGTCGGGACTGGTGTAACTATGGATTTTCCTACAAGATTAGATGGTTAGAAACACATGCATATTATATCAATCCATAGTAAACAATGAAATGCAAAGGAAATAACAAAGAAATAAATGAAATGATCTCACCCAATCCTTCATCCTCCATGGCTCACTTCCATTGCACCTTCTAGTTTTCTGAAAATAATGAAGAGCCCTCAGATCTTGATGAGTAATTTTAAACTATGGACTAGCCCTAAGTAAGTGTTGAAGGATTTAAATATAAAATTACAAGAATGCAAGATGAAGAAGAAGAAGAAGTTGATAAAATTAAGAGATTAAGAGATGTCGAAATGAAGACAAAATTAGCATTTTATAGAAATTGTAATTCTGTATGGACAGATCAGATTAAAGATTGATAATTGTCCTAGAATCTGTGGTCAAGATTCAAAATAATAACCCCTTAATCAGGGTTAGGGCAACTCTAGGATGAAATTCAAATTGAGTGGATGAGATTTAATTTAAGAAATTAAATCAAGGGAAGAGAATAGTTGTGACAGTGAGATAAACCAATAAATTTCTCTGCAAAATCGTAAGATTCACGTCGGGTTCACCAATATAACTATGGATTTTCCTACAATATTAGATGGTTAGCAGCACATGCATATTATATCAATCCACAGTAAACAATGAAGTGCAAAGGAAATAAAAAATAAATGAAAAGAAATGACCTCACCCAATCCTTCATCCTCCATGGCTCACTTCCATTGCACCTTCTAGTTTTCTAAAAATAATGAAGTGCCCTCAGATCTTAATGAGCAATTTTAAACTATGGAATAGTCCTAAATAAGTGTTGAAGGATTTAAATATAAAATTTCAAGAATTCAAGATGAAGAAGAAGAAGAAGAAGTTGGTAAAATTAAGAGATTAAGAGATGTCGAAATGAAGATGAAATTGGCATTTTATACAAAATGCAGTTTTGTATGGACATATGAGATTAAAGATTGATAATTGCCCTAGAATCTGTGGTCAAGATTCAAAATAACAACCCGTTAATTAGGGTTAGGGAAACTCTAGGATGAAATTCAAATTGAGTGGATGAGATTTAATTTAAGAAATTAAATCAAAGGAAGAGAATAGTTGTGATAGTGAGGTAAAAATTACTAAATAGAAAAAGGAAGAGTTAGAAAATCAAGTTATTTTAGAAATAACTTAATTTGCGGAGAGAAATGCTATTTTGAAATTAACATTTAAAATTAATTCCAAAATGGTGAATTGCATGCAACAATAAATAATAATAATTTAAAATTATTTACTTGGAAAGAGGGAAATTGCCCATTTCAATAAAATGCTTTTATTTAAATTTAGAAAGAAAAATCAACAAGACAATTTAATAATTAAGATTATTCAATTGTGGAGGAAAATTAGAAAGTGGGTAATTTTAAATATGATTTTATTTAAAATTAGAAAAAAGTTGAAGAGGATAATAGTTAAATAAATAATAGGAATTTTTTTAATTATGAACAAACATAAATAATTAATGATGTATTAAATAAATAAATAAAGTTTATTTATTTAAATAATAGGGGGAAATAATGGACTAATAATAATTAAATAAATTTAGGAATTTATTTAATTATAGAGTGACATAAGCATTTAGCGACATATTTAAATAATAAATATAATTTATTTATTTAAATAGTCAAGAGGAATAAAAGACATGAATTAATTAAATAATTAAGAACTATTTAATTAATAACATTGGACTATAGGACATAATAAAAATATTTTAATTATGTTGAGACGAAGCATGATATAGAAAAATGTGGTTTGCGGGTCTAAGCCATTTTTATGTGTCTACATTTGCCCCTCTTTGTCATAATGCAACCTGTCGCATTGTGGTAAAAAAAATAAGTCAAAAATATGCCCCAGTGAAAAATAGGATAAGGAAGAATGACGAGGAGGTAGCGGTGTGCCCCCTCGAGAGGATAGTTGGGTTCCGAGAATACGAGTGGGCTCTCAAAATTGATTAGAAAGACTAGAAGATGAAAGACAAAAGTATATAGGAAAGATAGATAAAGATGATAATGATGCAGACTAGAAGAAATGTTAGAGAGAAAAAGATGAATGTTAGGATACAAGACATGGATGTTGATATGGGGAAGGAGATGCAAGTTAATGTGGAAAAAGAAATGCATGTTAGAATCCTTCAACGTTTGCCAGAGTACTAATAAGTGTTGCTTGAATCATCATTGGGCAGTAAAAATGACACAAATGGACAACAAACACCAGGGTATGACATAGACCAAGGTGTGCAAGGTCATCCACTTGTAAGACAGACGGTCGCAGACAAGGAATGTCCTAACTCATACTGGAGGCCAATTTTCCCTGGTCTTTTTGTTAAGACAATCCACAGACATCAGTCAAAGAAAAATAGAATAGGTCATGAGATGTCATCGCACCTCTAAATCCTTCATGGGACATCCTCGAGGTAGCCAGTAACATGAAAAAAATAAAAGTCAATAAAAAGATAAGACAAAATAGCCAAAAAATTAACAGCCATTTAATTGTATTGCCAATGTTTGTGTTAAAATTGGCTATGGATGCCAAGATCTATGGACCAAATAGAAAGCACAAAGAAGAGAGAAAATAATTTGACAAGAATAAATTGTATTCAATGTCAATGATAATGGAATTGCTTGATTTTACAATGAGAGACCCTTTGGTTATATAGCCAAGGTGAGAACATAGGAGTGCATAAGATTATGACAAGTGTCGTAATCTTATGACTTGAGACAACAATGAAAAGCTATCACTCCACCTAAAGTGGAAAGGTGATAATGTGATAACCACCACAAATAGTGGATCTACCACAAAAGGTGGAACCCTAATCACATGATATGTCCATGAAAGGTGGAGGTGATAAAGTAATAAGAAGATAAGTCCACCAAAGATGGAAATTCTCCAACAACTCCTATGTGGTCCCTAAGTAAACTTAACTAAGGTGTAATTATGACCTAGGACAAGGTACAAAACATTTAATTACACCAACACCCCCCCTTAAGTGCAACTTAGAGAGAATCAAACAATGCAAGATGGGTCCCAGCAACTAGGCCATATTAGGTACCCATGTACAAATGCAATGCAATCTCTCACAAACGGAGAAAAGGAGAAAACCCAGTGGGACAAAACTCCTCCCCAAAAGAGAGATGAAATACAATAAATAAATTCTCTCAATGATGAATGAGAAGGTAAAAACCCCATGTGAGGAAAAAGACCCCCCCATAAGAGAGAAGTAGAAGAGAGACAAGGCAGCCCCCCCTCAATGTTGAGTCTCCTGCAATAATGGTAGAAGCTCGACATTGAATGCTGAAGATGATCCAATCTCGCCGAACAACATTCCTCCCCTTAGGAAGAAACAAAACCAAGAATGTATGCAGGATGTATGATGTCTCTGAATGATGCTCAAGTGTATCCATGTTGATGCCGAAAGATGATACACTCCAAACAGGCGTTCTAGGCCACACTGCTGAAGAGTACAATCCAACATCTAGTAGAGAAGAATGTAGAGCATGATCCAAAGAGAATAATATCCCCTCTAAAGACAAAGAAGTCTCCTCCAAATGTTGTCCAAAAGTATCCACACTCATGCCAAACTACAAAGAATGATCATGTAGATAATGAACAAGAGGGTCAGAGTGTTCCCTCATAACAACTGAAGAAGGAGCATCTTCATCAAAGAGAAGATGAATGTCATCAATGATGTCCCCCAAATCTGCAAGATGAGACTCCACAAACAAGTCTGAAATACATGTCAAGAAGCCATCCAAAGTAGCCATATCTGGAAGACAATGTATATCCTACTGCACTGAATCACAAGGAACCCAAACTGTGGAATCACAAGCATCATCAACTACAATAGTAGATGGAGGAGATAAAATGCATGACTCAAGAACTGGATCTGATTTGAGAACTCCCAAGTTCAAGTAGCCAAATGTCTCCTCTGAATCATGGTTCACACTAGAAGTGTGATCAACAGTCGAAGGAACAATGTCACCATCAAAAGCAAAATCTGCAAAGGTATACAACTGAGATGAATGATCAACCACCCCAGTAGCAATAATCTCTCTACTCTCCAAGTCTCGAATAATGACTGAATTAGGTGTGAACTCCATAGTTCTCCCATTTCCACCATGTGTAATCTGATATATGGAAAGAAGATTGTTCGTCAAATGAGGAACACACAAAACATCCTAGAAAGTGTTGTCCCCAAAACTAATAGATCCCTTCCCTATTACACTCATGTATGTATTGTTTCCCATCAAGATAGGAGACATAGAACAAGGCTGAAATGAAGAGAAGATAGATTGTGAAGATGCCATATGATGAGATGCTCCTGAATCTAGAAGCCATCTACCTGATCCTGGACTTGAATAAGCACAAAGATCTTGTCCTTTACTGCTTGATGTAGATGCCAAATGAACTTTTCCCTTAGACTGTTTTGAAGAAGAAGAAGAAGAAGATTCAGACATTCTAGAAGGCAAATCAATTTGATTCTTTTTGAGAAGATTTTTTAACACATCAATATCCTTCTTATAACAATAGTGTTCTTCATGTCCATCCTTGCAATATGCACAAAAATACCTCTTCTTCTTAGATGATTCTTCTTTTGAATGAGTGGATTTTGATTCTTTATGTGGCTTGTTCTTTTTCATCTTTTTCTTCTTATCAAGATTCCTTGATTCTTTCTGTACCTTTGACTCACTAGAAACCAATGCATGTGGCTTGGAAGACTTGATTAGACCCATGTTCATTAACTTAGCTTCCTCTTGGATTAGGAGATTTGCAAAGTCATCAAACTTAGGATCAACATATGATGCTCCCATAGAAAGTCGATGGGTATGAAAGCCAGAAACAAATACTGAATACTTAGGACCAAGCTTGGATAACACATTCGAATCAATTGTAAATCCTCTTTTTCAATACTGCATTCTTTCAACTGTGTTCTTAATTGCTTTATTTTGGAGATGTAGTCTTGGATGTGGTCAAAACTTTTAGGATCAAGATTCATCAAATCATTATCAATCTAATATCCCCTAATCTTATCTGTTTTACCATATAAGTTTTCAAAAGTATCCCATGCTTCTTTAGCTGTTTTACATGAATCAATATGAAATTCTAAATCAAATGAGACTAGTGAACATATGCATCCAAGTGTTTTCTCACGATTAATCTCCCATCTTGCCAATTCATTAACATCAGTAGGTTGAGAAATGGTTTCCTTTAGATAGCCTATTAGACCTTTTCCCATGAGATAGTTCCATACTGATTTTCTCCATGTAGCATAATTATATGGCGTTAGGAGTTCAATTTGAGATTTCCCCATTGCAAGAACACAAACCATGCAAAAGAATGCAACCAATCACTGCAAGATTACCCCCCCAAATCACTCAATCAAGTAACCCCTAGAGCAGTATTTGATTTGACACTTTATACTTAGTGCGTTTACAATTGCCACTGCCAAAAATAGCAAAGTGGACTTTGATTTTGGTACAAGCAAATTTCCAAAATAGGCCACAAACTCATAGTGAAAAAATTATAGTAGATGAGATAAATCTGATCACACTACTGGAAATTACACAAAAATTCATTCACTTTAAAAAAAAATGGCACCTAAAAATGTTATCGTAGGAGCAAGTTATGGGCTCCCGAAGTTCCCAAAATGAGGACAAAGCAGCAACACCTGTGAGAATCTGCAATTTCTGGAAAAACCAGAAGCCAAAACCAAAAACTGATTACACCACTGTGTAGAGCACAAAAAATTAGCCGAAATAAAAAAAAATTGCTCCAAAAAAGGAGCCAAAATGATCGAATTATGAGCGTTTGAAGATCAGCTGTAAAATAAAAAAGCTCAATGGTGAAGGGGCAAAATTTTTTGAAAATACTGACGCCCTGCTGACGTCAAAAAACCAGTGGCCAAAATTTGACGTCCCCTGGCTTGTCAAATGAGAATATGATGCGGAATATTTTGCAAGGATCTAGCGATTAATTTTGACGGGTTGAAAGCCGTCGCACCTGGTCGCCGCTTGAATCTAGAATATTCGGTGGAATCTTTAGCCGCCGGTTTTTGCAGTGGCCGCCGGATTTTGCAGTGGCTGCCAGGTTTTTGAAAAGTCGGCCGGTGGTGGTGGGAGCCCGCGGGGGCCACGGCTGACATGCCACGTGGCACCTGCGTAGGACCTGGTACCCCTGGCGGGTACAGTACCGACCTACAGTACTTTCACAGTTCGCATAACGGACTTAAAATTTTTTTATTTTATTTTAATTTTATTTTTAAATCAAAACTTTTCAAATCAAAAAAATTCCGAATACAATTTTTTTCAAAATGATTTTGTTTTAAAAAAATTCAAAATAATTTCGACAATATAATATTCATAATCGTACCGTCGACAATTATGACGACTTGGGGGCCATACGGCTCTCCAGGCAAAAATTTTTTTGCTTCACCAAATGACTTGCTCCGATTTGGATGATTGGACAATCGATCTTAGGGTTTTTGGCCCTTCTGGACGCGATGGCAGGGTCGGATTTGACCCAAAATGCTCCAAAAATGCAGCTACCTTCTGGATCTGGCAACCACAATGCAGCTTCAAACCCTCTTAGATTTGGCCTCGTATGTCCGATTTGGATGAAACAAAAGGAAAAATCAACTTTCTCGAACCTTCCGGATGCAATGGTGAGCTTAGATTTGCACCAGCAAGTTCCAATATAAACTTGCAAAAAAGAGCCAAAAATGGAACCTCCCCAAATCTGGTACCTCTCTTTAGAAAAAGACTCTCTAATGGCACCCAACCCGCTCTGATACCATGTTAGAATTGGCTATGGATGCCAAGATCTATGGACCAAATAGAAAGCACAAAGAAGAGAGAAAATAATTTGACAAGAATAAACTGTATTCAATGTCAATGATAATGGAATTGCTTGATTTTACAATGAGAGACCCCTTGGTTATATAGCCAAGGTGAGAACATATGAGTGCATAAGATTATGACAAGTGTTGTAATCTTATGACATGAGACAACAATGAAAAGCTATCACTCCACCTAAAGTGGAAAGGTGATAATGTGATAACCACCACAAATAGTGGATCTACCACAAAAGGTGGAACCCTAATCACATGATATGTCCATGAAAGGTGGAGGTGATAAAGTAATAAGAAGATAAGTCCACCAAAGGTGGAAACTATCCAAAAACTCCTATGTGGTCCCTAAGTAAACTTAAGGTGTAATTATGACCTAGGACAAGGTACAAAACATTTAATTACACCAACAATTTGTTTGTCGAAGATTAATTTTTTGATAGTTTTGACGGTGTCTAAGGTCATGGAGGACACATCCTAAAAAGGAAAATGATATTTTGATGGGGTCCAAATCCAAGAAGGACACATCTTGAAGAGGGCCAAAAAGTGTCGACATTAAAATTTTGACTAATGTTTTGGCAAGCTGACTAATGTTGATTGTATGATTGATTGGCTTATATTGTCTGATTTTGACCAATTTTGATGCTGATATTTTGAATTATTGTCTCATGTCAAGTGTGACTATGTCCACTTTATTTGACCAATGTGACCATGTTTGACTTGTGATTTTTATTTTGACAAACCTAAAAAGACTGACCTAATGTCTCAGAGACTCAAAGATGAATCTTGCCTACATAACAAGTGCGCAAAGACAACGTAGTTCAGACAGAACAAAGATTGATTGATGTGATTGACTAGAATGACAGGATATGACTGAATTTGACTCTGTTTTTGGAATTTTGACATTGATTTAAAAAAATTTGTGTTTTCTCAAGATATTTTTCAATTTTTAGGTCTTTTTTCTAAGACTTTTTATGATTTTTTTAGGACTTTTTTCAGGACTTCTTCTGATTTTTAAGACTTTTTTCAAGAATTTTTCCAATTTTTATGAATTTTTTATGTTTTATGGAAATTGTGACCAATGCATATGAATGATGTCGATGCACATGAATCCAAGGACAATCATGATTTTTCTGCTAGTCAAGCTGAATACCAATTGACAGGTGACGATGACAATGACAACATTGTTTGACATGGGAAGGACACATCCTGAAACAACATGAAGATGACAATGATATGACAAGAGGATAAAAGTCTGCAGCAGGGCCAGGGACAAAGTCAAGGAATGTTTTGTATGATGCGCCACATTTTCCATATTTTTGCATTTGGAATGACTTGGTGAGGACTAGATGGGATGATGGAGGATTTTTAGACAATTGACAAGGGAAACCAAGATGGGTGATAGGTATAAAAGGACAATGGATGGCTTTGGTAAAAGATAGGAGACATGAGGACTATTATCATATAGTTGTCAAGGAAAATGTCACATGAGGCTATGATGGTAATGACATGATATGGAATAGGGTATGGTTAAAGGATAAACATGTCAAAAAAATTCCCAAAGCATGACCTTTGTTTGTATTTTAGTCCTTATCAAAAGTAGGTGGGAAAATAGACGGAAATGACAAAGCTTGGATGGATAGATGGAAAATTCATAAGAAATGTCATGTGAAGGGCATGGGAGATGAGACAACTTGCCCCAAGTGTAATGGTCTACATAGATGATTTATTCTACACATGACGCCTATTTTCCAGGTTTTCATCATGGTACTTATCCAGAGCGCCTGTTTACCAGGTTTTCACTATTGGACAAAATTTTTCTCTTTACTATTCTTTGGACTTTTTGAATTTATTTATTTTTTGGTGTCACCATGCTTGTTTGTCAGGTTTTCATCAAGGTGATGATTTTTTTATTATTAATTTTTTTTGTATTTTTGAGTTTTAGAATTTTTATCAGATAGCCTTGCTACTTTAGATGACCACTGACTTTGTTGAATCTTTTGAAGATGCCAATGTAGAGACTGATGGCATGATATGCCAATAGTGAACTTTCTGAATTAGTTGCCTTGTCAGGATGTCAGCGCTTGCATATAGTTGATTGATGTCATTGTGATCCTTATTGTACTAGAGTTGGTCTTATCAGAATATGCGCATCGTGATAGAGTACCATGAGAGTCCTTATAATAGAGAGTTATTGCCAAGATGCAATGGATTTGTGAAATGGAATATTTAGACTTTAAGGAGGATGTAGGAATATGATAGATGGTGGTGGGCATAGATGTGTTGGTTGGATGTTTGGATGTATTGGTTTTTATTCTCCAAACTTTAGGTGTTGGGTTAGGATGTTGTTTGGAACCAACATTTTTATATGGCTTTTTTTATGGCCATTTTGATGGAGGTGGACATGCATATATGTGTGAGTCCTCTTGTGCGGTGGCTCCACATTTTGATTGAATTTTGGCATATTTTCTTTGCCTAATTCATTATTTTCCTTACTTGATCCATTTTGTTTTGGGATCCATTTTAGCTTCATTTGTCCACTTGTATTATTGATTGATTCCTTGACCTTTGACATTTGATTTTGGATTTTGGATTTGTAAGACTTTTGTCGATTCCATGTGGAAGATTTATTCATGATGGAATGATGGTTTGGGGTGTGGATGGAAGGGGTGTTAGCAACAATCTTATGACAAGGACTACTCATGATACCCATTTTGATGTTTGTACCTAATAAAGTTTCCCCCAATATCGAGGAGGGAGCATTAAAATCGTTAGATTTTCTGACTGATGAATAGCCAAGACCTTGATGTTTGTAATGTGCTTGAACTTGAACGGGTTCCAAAATTCCTTGCTCGTGTAGGCCTAATCCTTTTCCTTGATAATTCATGTTCTGAACAAAAATTGTGATGGTGTACTTGTTATTGTGGAAGAAAGATGCTAACCCGTCCTTATTGTAGAAATTAATTCTTGAAATCTTCTCATCTGTAAGAAATCCTGCTCTGAAAAAAGATAGATGATCCTAATTGATAGGATGTTGTAGCTTCATTGGCATGTTGGACATATTTTTTATTAATATCTTTAGTCTAATTTGGTGACATGTTGGACCCCTGTCATTTTGTTGATGCTTCAAAGTTGATGTTGAAACATCTTCATGGTCATTGTCATAGAGCCCACTAAATTCAATTATAGCTTGATCATTTGCAAATATGTCCATGCTAAGAGACTCTTATTCTAGTGGTAGATCATCTATGTGTCCCATGGAGGCATGTGTCTCATTGTTGGTGTTGGAAGCTTGGAGAGAGCCATATTCAAGTGTTTCATCATGAAGGGCATAAAGGTCAAGGAGTGGATCATTTTGGACTTCTTCAAAAGTAGTGTCTTGATCAAAGATGGGCTTATTTGGAATGACATGATTGAAAATAGGGTCTTGACCAAGGATAGGTTTGTCTTGAATGACATGTTTTTGGATGGACTCTTGACCAAGTATAGGTTTCTTTGGTATGCTACGATTGTTTAGGAGGACTTCTTGAATGGATGTAAAGATGGGGTCCAATAGACTACTTTGATCTAGACAATATGGTGATGTTATGATGTCATGCTTTGGACTTGCCTCTTGACATGTATCCTCAAGTGTAGGTAAGAAGATGGGACTTTGGAGACCATGAAAAGATATGTTTTCATGAAAACATGGAGTGTCTTGGAATGGATTGGTGTATAATGGACTAGGATATGACATGGATTTTTGGAAAGGGTTAGTGGATGAAGGACTAGGATGAGATGAAGGATTAGAATAGGACATGGATGCATGAAAAGTATTTGATGTGGATGGAGGACTAGGATAGGATGTGAATGGAGGATTAGGATATGACGTGAGTGGACTAGGATAAGATGAAGGACTAAGATATGATGTAGAGGCTTGGAATGGATTAATGGGTGGTTGGTTTCCCCTGTCAATGTTAAGGTGGGGACAATAGGTGGATGTTTGTTGTGGATAAATGGCAGGATTTGTGTTAAAAGATTTGTGATAGGGAGGGGAAATGGATGAAGGACTGGGACTTATAGGTTGTTGGTAAGAGGGATAGATGGATGGAGGGCTAGGGGTTGTAAATTTCGTGGATTGGAGGTATAGTGTTTTGAAGTCCCTAGAGAGTTGTGCTTGACCATTACTAATGAATTGGCATTCAATTCGACTAGCAAGCATGTCATAGTGACTTGAAGACATGATGATGGATGGAATGACACCAAGACTATGCAAAATGATAATGAGGACAAAAAGGAATGTCAAATGCAGTGGTAATGAAGACTAAAATGAGTGTCTTATGTCAAAATATTTCTAGGAAAGGGTTACTAACCATTCAAATTTTGGCCAATGTCTCTATTTGGATTGTCAAAGGATTGGTTTGAAAGACAAGATGACAAGGTGAGATTTCCATACTAGACTTATGAGTTGAAAATAGCTCACAAGAGGACAATGACTAAGGATTGATTTGTTTGACTCGGTCCAATGACAATGTATTTTCTGAGACAATGGTTTGACAAAGCAAGGAAAGTTTTCCTATCCCAAAGTGTGCAAAATTGAGGACTTAAGACTTTGCCTATGTTGAAGATAATGGTGGATTGTAAGCTAAATGCAAAGATGGATGACTTGGACAAGTGTTTAGGCTTTAGATAGAGACTATTGGAAAAAGATGTCAGGAAAAATGTTTGCAAATGTTTGGTCTCTGGTTTCTGACAGTAATAATATTTTTCCAATTGACAGGCAAATGCATTGCAATTTCAAATGCATCTTTCCAAGAATCAATTACATAACATGAAGTCAAATGTGTTGTAGAGCAGTCAGATGCGTCTCAGATTCTAGGAAATGCATTGTAGGATTTTAGCAGGTGTTGTACACAATGAAAAATGTGGCATTTTAGATGGCCAATGTGGTGTGATAGAGAAATTTTGGTTCGGGAATAAGTAGTTATGGTTCAAGATGGAATATGTGGCATTTGACCAAGAAAATGCATCGAATGACAATCTATGGTGGCATTATAGAGGGCGATTGCAGCTTGACAGAGCAAATGCGGCTCAAGAATAAGCAATTGTGATGCAATATGGCAAATGCGTCGCGGAAAAATGGTTTTGGACAAAACAATTCAGCAAATTGCAAACTTGTTTCAGCTTGGCAAGTTTGTTTCAGATTTTGGGATTGATGTTCATTTGTTCAAGTTGTCTGAAAATAGTTGGCAAACACATGGTGTTGTAAAAAATGAAGAACAACCACATAGAAGACATTTACAAAATTCTATGGCTGCAAGGATAGTATTCTTATGGATCCCACGTGGATTTTACTCCAACCACATATCTTTAGTGGATGAATTCAGAAGCTTGGCCCTATAGGCTCCCCGTTACAATGCACTCACTTCTCATGACAACCAAGCTTCCAACCTCCATGAAACTCCCATGGCAGATTGATCATCTCTACTAAGAAATGCACAGGTGTGGGTGCCTTGGCAATGACCGTTGTTGCACCAAAGAATAGAAGGTTTTTGGTCACACTAAAAACAAGTGTTTTATTTCGGGCACTCGTTCAAAAGGTCACGCGAGAGGCATTATCATCCTAGTCTGTAGAGGTTACGCTCTACAGGTTTTGACGCACCACAAAGGTATTGGAGAGTCAATTATTGGTGTGCGGGAAGTTCTGTAATGCTAAGTTTTTCTTAACATTAAAATCTATATACCAGTTGCGTGTCACTTGGCTTTAGCACGTTACCAGTTTGAGTTGCTAGGCTAACAAAAGCGAGCCAAAATATTAATAGCTCAATCAATCTTTGTTTAAAAACAAAGAAAGAGCACATGAATATATTAACTCACACTCGCATGTTGTTCTTTTTAAGCCCAAATTGAAATGTGAAAGATGTGACAAAGTAACTAAATCACAAAACACAACAAACACATGTATTCATTTTAACCATTTGTAGTGTTATCAAGCAAAGGGTTCATTTTAACTGTTTGTAGTGTGAGCTAACTAAAAGTTCTTTTTAACCCAATGCTATGAAGAGATGCAAATTTATTTTAATCGAATGAGTTATCATGCAATATTGTGTTCTTTTTAATCCAATGAATATGCATGCATGTTCATTTTAACTCATGAATGTAAAAAAATTTTAAAAATGCAAATTTGTAGTTGTTAATGAAAGAAAACCAAATTGATTGTGCCTAAAAAAAATAAAAACTCGATTTTTGTTTCTACAAATATAGTTTTTAGACTCCCTCCAAGTTGTGCCACATGTTGAAAACAAGAGATTAGTAACTCAAAAGAAAAAGTTTAATGACAACAGAAAATTAAAAAAGCGATAACTTTCTCAAAACTTAACAAAATCTTAAATCATTTCAATCCATGGAAATCTGAAACTCATACCTTCGAAACCCAGAAAGTATTTTTTTTAAATTCTACACGAAAAAATGTTATGGATAAAAGAAAATTCGGGTTTTAAAAAGCAACAAATACTAAATTGGCCATAACTTTCTCAAATCTTAACGAAATTTTAAACCATTTAAAATTATGGAAAGCTAAAAACAAGGCCTACAAACCCAAATAATAATTTTTTAAAATTTCATTCGCCCATTTTTCTGTGCTCAAGATAACATGACGGTATTTTGTGCAAATTCTTGGTTGTAACCTGCAAAATAGCACAAACAAGAAAACCAATAAATTTCTCTGCAAAATCGTAAGATTCACGTCGGGTTCACCAATGTAACTATGGATTTTCCTACAATATTAGATGGATAGCAACACATGCATATTATAGCAATCCACAGTAAACAATAAAATGCAAAGGAAATAACAAAGAAATAAATGAAATTATCTCACCCAATCCTTCATCCTTCATGGCTCACTTCCATTGCACCTTCTAGTTTGCTGAAAATAATGAAGTGCCCTCAAATCTTGATGAAGAATTTTAAACTATGGACTAGTCCTAAATAAGTGTTGAAGGATTTAAATCTAAAATTGCAAGAATGCAAGATGATGAAAAAGAAGAAGTTGATAAAATTAAGAGATTAAGAGATGTTGAAATGAAGAGAAAATTGGTATTTTATAGAAAATGCAATTTTGTATGGACAGATGAGATTAAAGATTGATAATTGCCCTAGAATCTATGGTCAAGATTCAAAATAACAACCCCTTAATTATGGTTAGGGCAACTCTAGGATGAAATTCAAATTGAGTGGATGAGATTTAATTTAAGAAATCAAATCAAGGGAAGAGAATAGTTGTGACAGTGAGATAAAAATTAGTAAATAGAAAAAGGATGAGTTATAAAATTAAGTTATTTTAGAAATAACTTAATTTGTGGAGAGAAATGCTATTTTGAAATTAATATTTTAAATTAATTCCAAAATGGTGAATTGCATGCAACAATAAATAATAGTCATTTAAAATTATTTACTTGGAAAGAGAGAAATTTTTCATTTCAATAAAATGTTTTTATTTAAATTTAGAAAGAAAAATCAACAAGACAATTTAATAATTAAGATTATTCAATTGTGGATGAAAATTAGAAAGTGGGTAATTTTAAATATGATTTTATTTAAAATTAGAAAAAAAAGTTGAAGAGGATAATAGTTAAATAAATAATAGAAGTTTATTTAATTATGAACAATCATAAATAATTAATGATGTATTAAATAAATAAATAAATAAATAAAGTTTATTTATTTAAATAATCAGGAGGAAATAATGGACTACTAATAATTAAATAAATATAGGAATTTATTTAATTATAGAGTGGCATAAGCATTTAGCGACGTATTTAAATAATAAATGTAATTTATTTATTTAAATAGTCAGGAGGAATAAAAGACATGAATTAATTAAATAATTAACAATTATTTAATTAATAGTTGACATTGGACTATAAGACACAATTAAATATTTTATTTATGTTGAGATGAAGCATGATATAGAAAAATGTGGTTTGCAGGTCTAGGAAATTTTATGCAGTCTTTAGGTGAAAAGCCCAAGGCGCCTTATAGCCATTCTAATCAAAAGGAATGGGTAAGAATTTTTTGGGACCCAGCTATAAATAAACCTCAATCCTGGCTAGCAATGTATGACTTGTCCTACCCCATTCTTGAGCCTACTGTCCATGCTTTTGAACTACCATCCATTAATCATGATTTAGATCAATTTATCCCATACTATGATCATGAATACAACTCATCTGAATCTAAGGATGGTCCTTGGATCGAATCTGACTAGGAAATTGAGGATGACAATTTTGTCTTCACACTTGAGTCCTCCATCTACATGCTTTCCACATCCTTCCTGCCCTTCACCAACATTGACAGTGGTCTTTCCCTTGTTTACCCACATCTCATTGACTGGGACCAATAAGGTTTGCCCGCTATGGACATCTTTCAGAATGATGAAGCTATTGCAGAATTCATGGGCCTCCGTAAAGGCATACAAAGTGGTGATCACAAAGCAAGATTCTCTATAGATCTATATTATGCAACATATTTCAAGGAGACTATGCAATCCTCTAGTCACAAAAATATAATAAATAAAACAAAAAAAAATATATCTTTAGGTGAAAACTGCAAGGCGCCTTTTTACAATACAAACTTAAAAATAAAGGACATATCCAAAGGTGAAAACCTTTGTGAGGTGCCTAAGGATGGGGGATGGGACTTTCTTCCTGTGACACGAGAAAAATCAGAAATGCTTGTTGAAGACACTAAATAAGTTAACACAGCTACATCAGAGGACCCCAAAGTGGTTCTCTTTGCTGCATCACTGACATAAAAAGAAAAACTTGAGTTCCAATAATTTTTCTCAGAACGTAAGGTTAACTTCACATGGTCTTATGTCGACATGTCGGGACTGGATCCAGAGTTATTATTGCATCATCTTCCATTATTGCCTAATGCTAAACCAATCAAATAGAAGTTAACGAAAATGCACTCGCAGATAGCTTTGTTGATGAAGGTTGAACTCAAGAAGCTACTGGATGTGGGGTTTATAAGATCAATAGACTATGTAGACTGGATATCCAACCTTGTACCTATCACTAAGCCAAATGGACAGATTTGTATCTGCATGGACTTCAGAGATTTAAATAAGGCCTATCCAAAAGATGGCTTTCCATTGTCAAACATTCACATCATTGTTGATCTTACCGCGGGGTATGATATGTTGTCCCTTATGCATAGTTTCTTGGGCTACAATAAAATATGCATCGACCTCGAGGATCAGTACAAAATAGAATTCGCTTTCCCATGGGGAACATACTACTGGAACATCATGCCTTTCGGCCTAAAGAATGCAAGCGCCACATACCAACGAGCCATGACAATGATATTCCATGATCTCATGCATACAATAATGGAATATTATGTGGATGACCTTTTGGGAAAACCTCTAACACGGAAGGATCATCTCAAGGTCCTCGATAAAATATTTAAGAGGTTGGAAGAATACAAGTTTTGTCTGAACCTGAAGAAATGTATTTTCTGGGTTACTTCAAGAAAACTATTGGACTACATAGTTTCTCGAAGAGGCATAGAATTTTATCCCACAAAAATAAAAGAAATATTAGACACTCCTCCCCCAAAAGGAATCAGTGAACTATGGACACTACAGGGTAGATTACGATCTATCTGATGCTTCATTGCACAACTAGCAGAAAAATTTCAACTATTCCAATACATGTTACGTAAGAGTGTCCCTTTTGTGTGGATAGATAAATACCAAGTGACCTTCCAAAAAATTAAAGATTATTTATTAACGCCACTTGTCTTAATTCCTCCAATTGAAGGAAAACCTTTGATTTTGTATGTCTCTACAACCACTAATGCACTAGGGGCATTGCTGGCATAAAATTACTATGAAGAAAAAGAAAGATCTATATACTACATCAGTCGCACACTAATCGGATATGAACTCAACTACACATCCATTGAACGTGTATGTCATGTAGTTTTCTTTTTGGCCTAGAATTTCAGACATTACATGTTGAACCACAAAACACAATTGGTAGAAAAGATTGATCCATTGAAGTATCTTCTCAGTCGGACAGTATTGACAGGTCGGTTAGCAAAATGCGTCATGATCTTGAGTGAATATGATATACAATATGTTGAACACAAGGAAATAAAAGGATAGGTTATAGCCAACCAACTTGCAAATGCACCTGTACAAGGCACACATCCTTTGATAGTTGATTTCCCCGATGAGTATATCTTTCATGCAGAACCTTCATCACCTTGGAAATTGTATTTTGACGGGTCTCATACTAGTCATGGCTCAGGAGCAGGTATCTTGTTCATCACACCACAAGGGGATTACATACCTAAGGCATTCCATACCTAAGGCATTTTGAATTGCCTTCCCTTGTACTAATAACATTATATAATATAAGGAACTTTTCACAAGAATGAGAATGGCAATAAATTCACTGTTAGTTTTCAAGGGATTCTTAGTTGGTTATCAACCAGGTGAATGATGATTATGAGACAAAGGGTGAAAATTTGTTTCCTTACAAATTAATGGTTGATAGATTCCTGCCATATTTTAGCTTGATCACTTTTGAACAAATCCCTAGGACATAAAACAAGACGTCCGACGCAATGGAAACTATTGGATCTCTCTTACACATCCCCAATAATGTGTCACAATTTGAGTTCTTAGTAGAGAAATTGTTGGTTCCTGCATATGATGTTCCAAAGTCAAAAATGGTTTGTGAACTAGTTGGTCCTAGTTCAGCTTGGTATCCGAACATCTATGATTATCTTAATTCTCAGAACCTCCCACCCAACTTATCCAATAATCAATGAAAATCCTTCATTCGAAAAGTTGCCTGATATACCATTATCAGCAACACCTTATACAATCGTAGTTTTGAAAATACCCTTCTTCATTGTCTTAACACTAATGAAGCTCGAACAACTTTACACAAGGTACATGAGGGTATATGCGGATCTCATTCGAGTGGCCCAACCTTAGCTAGGAAATTTACAAGACTTGGGTATTATTTTCCGATAATAGAAAAGGATTATCTTCAATTTGTCAGAACATGTTGGAAATATTAGGTGCACAGTGATTTGATTCATGCACCCACATAGGAGCTTCAACCAATCACTTCTCCTTGGCCCTTCACAAAATGGGGACTCAACCTCATGGGAAAAATCCATCCCTCCTCTTCCAATGGCCATAAGTTAATTATCACTGCCATTGAGTATTTTACTAAGTGGATCGAAGTCATCCCCCTCACCTACATCATCGATAAGAAGATTTCCAATTTTATCCTTAATTATATTATATGTTGATATGGTGTTCCAAAATCCATCATCACAGAAAATGGTCATCCATTCAAGAATCAAGACGTCCACGAACTATGTGAACGATTCTGCATTCAACACCATTTCTCCACGCCCTATTATCCACAAGGAAATAGTCAATTTGAGGCATCCAATAAAATAATTCTTCGGATTCTTAAGAAGACTGTTAATGACGTTGGTCATGATTGGCATTTACAGATTAATCCTACCTTGTGGGCCTATCGTACCAGCATCCACACACCCACTGGAGCCACTCCATTTTCATTGGTCTATGCATCTGAAGCTATATTGCCCATTGAGGTCGAAATTCCTTCTCTTAGAGTCTCCTTGAAGGGGTTGATTTACGATGAAGAGTATAGATAGTCTCACCTGCATGAGCTAGAAATGTTGCAAGAAAGAATACAAAATGCCTTGAACCACCTACAGGCATATCAAAATCATCTTTGCAAAATCTATAATAAAATAGTAATGGTTAGAAAGTTTGAAATTGGCTATTTGGTCCTCATGCAGAATCCAAGGAATCAGGTTAATCGAGAAAAACCTAGCAAGTTTGAACCCAATTGGCTAGGTCCTTACATCATTACTATTGCATTTGGTTTTGGTTCGTATCAATTGGCCACACTTGATAGAGAATAATTGATAGATATCATCAACATTCTACATCTACGCAAGTTCTATACATAGCATCAGAGAGCTTGGCTGAAAACCTTAAAAATACAAAAAAAATGAAAAATACAAAAAAATCGTCACCTTGATGAAAAATTGGAAAATACGCATCTTGGTAACACCAAAAAATAATAAAAAATGACAAAAATAGTAAAGAGAAATAATTTTTTCCAATAGTGAAAACCTGGTAAATAGGCACTTTGGATAAGTATCATGGTGAAAACCTGGCAAACAGGCATCATGAGTATTCATTATTTGCTTCACCATCTACCATCATTTCATCTACCTTCATGCCAAATACATAACCATGACATCCAGACACACTTGCAATATTTTTCATAAACCCTGTCACTTTCATCCATGGCTAGCATTGGTTAATGTCAAGCCTTGTATATCCTTGCCTTTTGTCTCGTGTATGCCTCCTTTCCATTTCATTTTTCTCAGATAACCCTCGACTTTCCTGGGGGAAAGACCTTATCACCTAAACTGTAGTAGGTATTGCACATGGTCATGACATTCGTAAAAAGTTTTGAAAAAATCCTAAAAAATAAAAAAAGTCTTGAAAAAAATCATAAAAATCATGAAATATCCTAGAAAAAGACCTAAAAAACTAAAAAATGTCCTGAAGAAATCACAAAAACATTCAGAAAGCATTAAAAAGTCTCAAAAATAGAGTCAAAAATCTGTCACATCATGTCAGTCAGTCTTTTTCATTATCTGAACTACGTTGTCTCTACGTATTTTCTATGTAGGCAAGGTTCATCTTTGAACCCTCGAGACATTAGGTTTGTCCTTCTAGGTTTGTCAAAACAAAAATCATGACTCAATCTTCTATCCTTCAGACAAATTCATTGGTCGTGTTGAACTACAAGGTCTCTGAGCACATGATGTAGGTAATCCATCAATCGATGAGCCCCTCAGGTCGCACTAGGTCAGTCCAATAGGGTTCATGACACTACACTTTCACACACATCAAATATCTTCAAGTCAAGAAAACTATCACAATCTCTTCAATTGACCTTTTCATCAAAATGGCATATCAACACTGGCATGCAGTCAATTCAGTCATCTAGTCAAACTCTATCAACCTATCAAAACTCTTGGTTATTCTTTGGATTTGTCCTTCTGAAGAACAACTCGCCATTATCATTTGGAATTTTGAGAGATTCTCTTGACATTCAAGAATCGATCCTCTAGACATTTGCATCATTTAGGATGTGCCCTTCCTGAATTCGACATCCCCTAACATTCGGAAACCTCAACCTCATCAAACTTGGCATCTCGACATTAAAACATTTGACCTTTGAACATTGGAAAACACCTGGCAAACACTTGGAAAACATTATTTGTCTTTTGATTTTCATCATGCTACTAGTTCCTTAGGTCAGAGGATCCATGACATAGCATGATGATTGCATTTTTCTTTTTTGATCATCCTATTGCTAGTTCCTCAAGGATGTCCTGATATCAGGATTGAGAGGAGCAATGACATATTACGATGATCGTCTTGTCTTTTATGGCTGTCATGTGGCTAGTTCCACAAGGATGTCCTATCATTTGGATTTATAGGAGCAATGACGTTTCATGACTAGTCTTGTATGTTTGTGGTTGGTTATGACAAAAGGACTAGGGGCAATTGAGTTCCTTGTATGAGTTATGATCATCCTTGTCTATGATTTCTTGTCCTATGTGATAGTTTGACCTTACACACTATTGATCTATGCCATATCATAGTGTTTGTTGGCCATTACAATAATCCACCCAATGATGATTTGAGAAACACCTATTAAGTACTTTGACAAATGTTGAAGGATTATGTTTCCACACTAACATGCATCTCTTTTCTCCACACTAACATCCATCTTCTTCAGCATGTGGTCTCTTCTCTTCTCTTGTCCCATGACTCTATCATGTGACATACAAAAATATAATTGCATACATGATCATATAAACATTTCATTAATATATTTCACATTTGCATACATAAAAACATCATTTACATTAACATAGCATATAAAAAGCATAACCATCCATATCAGCAGGGCATACATCAATATCATAATAACAACTTGACACATAAACCATACATAAATATCCATAAATGCATCCATAATCATAAAACATGGTATCTATGAGTCACATCATTCATCTCATCGTACATCTCATCATTTTCATCAGCATACAAACATAGAATCATCATAATCATAAAGTAACCATCATAAATGCATCATTATATCATCATATCACATAACATCACATAAAGCATAATAACATCATAACGCATAAATATCATAACACAAAGTATGTAGGCTGCATCAAAATCATCTCATATATATATATATATATATATATATATATATCTCAAAATCATGTCATAAGATAGAAACTAAGTGGAATCCCAAAAATGGAGCTCTCAAGCTCGAAAGTCATATATATCAAATGTCTCATCATAACAATAAACAATACATAAGCCCTAGGAAGGGCCCTCTCTATCTCATGGAGGTGAAGAGTGATGCAACTATCACTCGCTCATGAGCTCAACTGTAACCTGTACTAAAGAAATGGATTAACTCTGGGAAGCTAATGGATCAATCACCGGAGGATGCTGGTTGTGTTGGTTGTGTTGGTTATGTCTTGATGACACTAACTTGTGACTATAGTTGGACTTGTGCCTTGATGAATGTTTGTGGCTATGAGACCTATGCCCAAATTACTGCCCTGATGACATAGACCCACCTCACTACTATGGCTAAGGCTACTGCTATGAGTCCAACTACCACTACCTATCCTATTGTCTGACTTAGACAACCTAGGATCTCACCTCTCTAGTGGAATGACCTGCTCATATAAAGCCCTATATTAGCCTATGCTCTCACTCATCTTGGCTAACTCCCTCGCCATGTCCCCTATGGGTCTTGAGCACAACTCAAAAAACTCCCTTACCCACCTATTAGCCTCCTCTTGTCGGATCACTATTTGATCCCTCTCCACTCATACCACCTTCAACTTCACTGATAATGACTTGTTCTGAGACAAGGTGAAATCTAGTATGTTTTGTAGATCTACTAATCTATGGTCAGTAGTGGCATCTTGGGGAAAAATCAGTGGCCTGTCACTCTCCTCCTCCCCCTCAATCATCTGCTCCCTCAATCTCCTCTCTGCCTCATCCATCTCCTCCTCACCTTCGATGTCCACATCCTCCTCATCCCCGACTACCTCCTCCTCTCCAACAACCTCCTCCTCCCCACTGATATCTAGGGCTTGATGCTCTACAAAAAATTCCTCTCCATGCATCTCTCCCTTTGGTTGTACCTCAGCCTCTACCCTAACCTTGGCCTCCATCTCACCCTTTTGTCTTCCCTCCCCCGTTGGGTGCTCACCCTCCTACCTAACATCCTCATCCCTCTCCTCCTCCTCACCTCCTCTCGAATCGGTGACAAAAACACTCCACCCACCCACTGTCGGATTCTCCTGGTATGTCTCTTGCCTTCATCTCATCTCCTCCTCCCACCCCTACCATCCCTACCATCATCTCTACCCCTACCACCTCCATCATCTCCTCTACCTCTCCCACCATTTCCCTAGCCTCCATCCCTCCCTCAGCCTCCATCTCACCCTCCCCGTCCTCCCTCCCAAACTCGTGGAATGATTGATCATCGATAAATCAACGTTGGACCATTTGGATTTGTCAATGGTATCGGCCTGTGCACCTACCACCGGGCATCATACTCTAGTGAGGTCCCTACATCAGCTGGCCCCCCACTCCAACCCCACTATTGGGCTACCAACCCATCAATTTGTTGCTCTGCCAAGGGCACTGCTATGGGAGGTCCCCACATGGTCTCTCTGGACAACCGTACATATTCAGTCGTCCCCACAAGAACACCCTGTTGCTCTCCAAACTGACAAAGTACCCACTAGGGAAGATACATCTCAATAGTGTGTTGACTATGTATTGTTCTTCTAATCAAATATCTGAACTGATGACAAAATGTCCAATGCTCCTCCTCATCCTTCCATTGGGTACAATCTTTATACGATCTCCAAATAAAACTTATCCTAGGGTATCAATCCTATGTTGCCAATACCCTGTGTCCCGTACTCGAGTCTATGTGATTGAACCTGCATAAAAATATACATAGGGCATCCCCTGACCCAACTGTTGAATTTGAACTAGTGGATGAAACACGGGAATGTGCTCCCAAGCCCAAATCATCAAAAGAGTGGTCCCACAACTAATGCTTTGTCTGTCCTGATAGGCCACCTCATGAAGCTGATGATAAAGCATGCCAAGTAAACATGGACCCCATGCAAAAACTATCTTATCTCGGTGCATCTAAACCAATACATCACCCTATCCAATAGGAAATCTATGCTCGCGACAATCTAGAATCAGGACTCCGACAATCAGTGTAAACAACATGGCATCCCATCAAGGACAGTGCTAGGCTACAAACTCCCATCTAATATCATAGCCCTGAATCCCCAATCCAGCATCATCAACTACCTCATACAACTCTGACATGGCCTGCCACCCTCTATGGGGATCATAAACTACCTGCTCCCCACTGATCAGGATGTGAAGTATCCTGTACACATCCTCTAATGTCACGATGGTCTCTCCTGTTAGCACATGGAATGAACAAGTCTATGATTTCCACCTCTTGCAGAGTGTTGTTAATAGTCCTTTATTTGCCTAAATAATGGGCATGTAAGTGACATAGTACATACCTAGTCTCATCGGTTGTCATCGCTCATTGTCTTGTAGATAATCCCTAAATAAATATGTAGCTGGTCTAAACTGATGGGTATAGATGGGTGGTAATCATTTCTTCACATGAAGAAACGAGAGTTAGCACACATTAAATACCATTGCAAAGCATCAATATTATCTATATCTAATAAAAAATGCATCAAAAAAATGAGTCTAAGCTAAGTCAACCCTGGTCAAATTCAATTATGTCACATTGACTGCATTTGTGTCACGCCAAGTTAAATGTGTCGTTACATCTTGCACATGTGTTGCACCCAGGTGATTGTGTCGTTTAACCTCACACTTGTAACACTTTATATTGAATATAGTGTTTGTGTCGCATGAATTCACGGTTGCGTTGTGATTTGGCAGTTGCATCTTAGGACCTAATAGTTGCATCATTTTAGAACTAAATCCTACCCACCTCTTGCATTTGTGTTGTGACACACCAAATACGTGCAACGCGATTACAATTGCGGCTTACGTGAACGCATATGTGTCGCAATACATTTGTTGACCTACCCTAAAACCCTAATAAATACATGAAAAATGAGAAAAAAAAAGTCAGAAAGGGGTACTTACCGGTGGCTCTATGCCCTCAGGCCATCGGAAGGTCCTAACCTAGTAGTTTTGGTGCTTTGTCCCTAGAATCACCATATTCTCCTCGCTTTGAGCTCTCCAAATTTTCTAAAGGCAAATGTGAAAAGGATAGCTATTTTACCTTTTTCAAACCTATTTATAGGTTGAAAATTAGGGTTTTACCCCTTGGGTTGATACGGGAGGCTCTATTGACCAACTTTGACTAAGTTTTTCACTGCCTTAATGACACCTTATTTTGAAACCGATCACGTCGTTGATTTTCTAGACATAAAATTAGCTTATCGAGACACTTTCCAAAAAATTTGACCCTAGGCCAAAAATTCGTAAAATTTCTTGAGGGGGCATAAGTACTTCGTACCTTCGTTGGGGCATGTTCTGGACTTGTTTTTTTTGCCATAACACGACAAGTTGCATTATGACAAAGAGGGGAAAAATGTAGACACATAAAATTGACCTAGGCCTGTGAACTCAATTTTCTCCATAATTCTTCCAAACATAATTAAAACATTTGATTATGTCCTATGGTCCGAATTCAATTATTAATTAAATAATTCTCAATTATTTAAATTAATTTCACATCCTTTATTCTCCTTGACTATTTAAATAAATAAATTACATTTATTTTATTTAAATACGCCACTAATGTCTAATATCCTCTTTAATTAAATAAATCATTAAATTTATTTAACTAATCCAATATTCCCTCTTGATTATTTAAATAAATAAAATTTATTTAAACACGTCTCTAATTATAATGTCTTCTCATAATTAAATAAATCTTCCATAATTTATTTAATTATTGGTCCATTTCGTCCACAACTAGATAATCAATTGTCCCATTCAATTCTCCTCCAAAATTTAAATAAACCCTTTAGTTGAATTTCCCTCTTTCCAAGTAAATAATTTTAAATTATTATTTACCGTCACATGGTCCCACCACTTTCAAATTGATCTAATTTTTAATTTGGAAGGTCCACATCATCTCTTGTGGGAATTAATTTTAAATATTCCTCTTTTTTTGTGCCACCTCTTCTTGTCACATGCATTCTCCACCCTCTAAAATCAAATCTCTGCCCTTCATTTAAAATTTACCCTAATGTTTCCCTAACCCTAATTGTGGGTTGTCATATTGAATCTTTTCCATTGATTTTAGGGTATTTTTCAATCTTTAATCTTGGTCATTCATCCAAAATTGCATTTTATATAAAATGGCAATTTTACCCTCATTTTGACATCTACATCTTGTATCTCTCAAGCTTTGGCATACTTGCACACTTCTTGCTGAAATTTTTATTTTGCAGGTTTTCTATTGCATGTAAAATTTAGCTTTGCATTTAACATAAAAAATCTTTCAACATTTTCTTTGTCTTGACATAGTCATTGTTGCTCACACAAAATCTGAGGGCACACTACATATTGCAGAAAATAGAGAAGGTGTAATGGAGGTTGAAGACTTTTGGTAAACCCTTTTCATTTGTTTTCATGTTTTTTCTCCTATGTACTTCATTATTTACTTTGGGTTTTGTTTTATTATGCTCTAACCATGCTAACCTAAAAATTTTACCCACAGTTACAGATGCTTTCAAAGGTTCCTCTAAATTTTTTGTTGTCATTATCGTTGTCTCTTTTCCCTTTTCAAGTTCTTTTGTTATGATCTTGTATTCTCCCATGAACGTAGGTGTAAAATCCAAGAAACCCCAATAGTCTTATAATAACTTTGTGACTTCCTCTCACATGGGCTCTACTTTTGAAGTTGGTATCAATATTTTCAAAGGGATTTCCTTGTCTTTCTTAATGTGCAAACAAATTTTGGGGTGAGGGTCATCCTTAATTGAATCAATTTTTTTGTTGTTGACATACTTCATTAAATGATGAAGAGTGGAAGGTCCCCCATTCATCTCATGGATCCATGGTCTACCCAAAAGAATATTATATGAGAGATCTTGAGGCATCACATGGATAGGAGTTTGTAATGTGGTCTTTACAACTCTAATAGGTAATGTTTTCAAACCCAAAGGTTGTTTTACTACATTGTCAAATCCACAAATAGCTAAAGAATCGGGTTCAAACATAGCCTTGTCTACTCTAATATTATCTAAAAGGTTCGCAATAAACACATTAAGAGTTGAACCATTGTCAATGAGAGTCCTTTTTATTCCACACTTGTTAATGTCAGCCATTACCATGAAGGCTTCATTTTGTTTTTGTAATTCCATTAGAGGTAACTCATCTTGGTGAAAGATAATATCAATGTTAACCAAATTAATACCTTGAATAAAGGCTACTACATCAATTGGTTTTGCACTAGGAGGGATAACTACTTGTTGTAAAGCATTTTGAAGCATTTTACGGTAATTAGGTGAAGCTTGGATAAGGTCCCATAGGTAAATCTTAGCGGGAGTGTTTTTAAGTTGTTCCACAAGATCATACTCCTTTATATTGTGCAAAGGAAAACAAGGAGCACTAGGTAAAATTAGTTGAGGCAATGGAAATGAAGTTGGTATTGTTTGAGGTTGCCTATTGTTTCCTATGTTATATCTATCAGCAACGGTGTTGTAGATTGGTTGTTGTGAAACATTGTGATTAATAGGTTTCCTTGCATAGCTCAAAATGATTCATTGAGGTAATGGTTGTTTTTTAGATGGTCCTATGATAAGCACAAGTTTTGTTTGAACTTGTATTTGTTGATGTGAGGATGGGTAAATGGTAAGTTGAGGTGTGATTGCATTAACTTCTCTTTATTTTGGTTTTTCATAACAAGCGTTAATGGATGATCCTTATGAGATGAAATCCTCAAGCAATTCATCTAACATATTAAATTAATCACTACTAAATATCTTGGGGGATGACTTGTAGAAAGAGATCTGACATTGTTAGATAACTATGCTTTCTCCAAGGTTGATCATTTAATGTGTAGTTTCTTGTTTAATGTTTTTATGGCTAATGGTTTCTAATGTTTTCAAATTGAAAACTAACTTATCTAATGAAATGCAATGATGAAAGAAACAACCACATATCTATAATAATCTAATATTGAAACATAAAGTAACTTTTTCAATGTTCCCCCAATTTGCACTAAAAGAACAACTTTTTTCAATATTCAAATCAAACCGTTCCATATTTACAAAATGTAGGTGTAACAACATAAATAAAATGTAGAAATAGACCTGAAAATGCTCCCAAAATTTTTGGAGGCCATCTATACAGGGACAGATTCACCCTAGGGTGAATGGGTCTCAGCATAAGGTTTTAAAAATTCAAATTTGATTTTGAAGCCTAGAGCTAGGGTTTCTTGTTTTTGGTGGAAAACTATGGTTTCAGTGACTAATTTTTCCATATTTTGATGTCTAAATACAAGTACAATTAACGAAAAATAATGAACAATATGACACTTTTTGAAATGCAATTTTGACTCAATTTTTGAATATGAATGATTGAGTGTACACTAATATGCAAGTACTATGCAAAATCAATGTAATATGCATGCAAATTTTTAATTTTTTTAGATTTTAAAGGATGTAAAAATGAAAATCTAAAACCCTACATGAGATGCAAACTAATGTAAATCCTAGATGTAGGGTTTGAATAGACTCCAATTTTAAAATTTTAGATGTACAACGTCAAGTTCACCAAAATGAAACATCAAAAAATGTGGGTGCAAAACAATGATGATGATAAAAGGGGTATGATGCACCTATCTTCCTTAGTTCATTAAGCAAAAGAGATCCCCTAGGTCAAGATTGAATTTCAACCCTTGGGTGACTCAACCTTGGTGATCTTACTATTTTCTTTATGACCTAGGACGAGGTAAATCAGTTCAGACAACACTTTTGGGAGAAAAATTTAAAAAAGTAAATGAACCCAATTATACAAATTAATACTTGAAACATCAATTTAAAACCTTAATCTAATGGAACCTATAGCTTTTTGGTAGATCTGAGCAAGTTATGATTTTATACACCTGTAGAAAAAATCCCTTGTTGAGTGTCCTACTGAGACTCATTTTCCCTAGGGCATGGTGGAACCCTTAAAAAAATATTTGTGTTCCTCTGATAATTATTGCAAAATCTGGTTGTTGTCCTAATTTGGACATTTCTTAGGGTTTAGGGTTTATCTCACATCTATTCAAAGAAATTTGGCCTTTATTCCATTTCTTATAATCTTGAGTTGACCTTCAGTCGCCCATTCCTGGTCACGTTAGTCGTCCTCTTTACCTGCCCCTTTTCCTAGCCTCTTTGATCTTTTTGTCAATGGGAAATATTTTCACATCAAATTTTAAAAGGGCTTTAATTTTATCAAGTCATTTTAAAGTATTGACCCGATTTTTATGTCCCCTCTACTTGTCAACCTAGTCGGGTCCCTTTTTAAGTTGTTAACAATTATACATGTGCAAATCTAAGCTTTTGATGTAGGCGATCGGATTTAAGTGGTTACATCCTGGTCATTCCTTGTGTCTCTGTTTGGTTTTAATATTCATTAAAATAAACCAATGGGGAAGCGAGTGAGTGCCATGTGTTCCATCTATCAGTGGGATCCATCAATGTATGAAAGGTAGAAAACATTCCTTATGATGAGATTGACGGTTGAGATGAGTTGGATTAGGTTAATCCTAATCGTTCCCCACTAGCTTGTGGGGAACCCATCAACATCTCCCATCCAACAATGAGGAAGCAGGGAGGTGCCATTTGGCATGATCTAAACTGTTAATAGAACTATAATGAGGTGTGAAATATTATGGAAATATTTCAGCATGATGTTGGGAGGCATTAACACTTGCACTACTAAAGGTATATTTTAAGTACATGGTTTAAAACTGGACAAGATGTTTTAATCTAGGTCGTTCATCAAGTCCAAGGGTTATCAACTAAGGCAGAAGGCTTGAGATGTAAAGAGTACATAGGTTGAAGGTGCAAAATTTAATTTGAGCCACTCCCTACCTCCCTGTTGCTCAAATATACACTTGAGTTAAACCCAATAGTGGGGAAATTGACACTAGCCATTTTTGTGGCTTGTGGAGATGGTGGAGCCCGCATGATGACTTGTAGGTGAATCCAGATGGCATATTTTGGCTAGTTGATGGAAATGCTAGTTGATAGGCTATCGTTAGGTCCTACTACTTTAGAATATTGAATGTCAATTAGTCGACCGGGCAGTGTCCAAGGCAGTTTGCAAAATAAGATGATTTGGATAACTCATTTTATATTTTTTGTTTTACCTTAAACTATTGGAATCAATTTTAACCTAAGCCCATTACTATTTAACTAGAAAATAATATTATTCTAAGAAAAACCGGAAATACTAAACTAAAAAGCATAAGACAACTAATTTATAAAGCAACACAACTAAAATAGAAAGCATAGAAACAAGCAAGCTAAACAACTGATATGCTACGGAAGCAGAAAAATAAGTGAACAAACAATGAAACATCTTTTAAACAGTAAAGGATTTTATCAACTATGAAAGATAACTCATACAAATTAAAAACAATGGTGCTACAAAACTTCAGACTCAACTCTTAACAAACTTAGTTACCTCCTACTGAACAGTTATCTAACTTTAAACAAATGAACAACAAAACAGTAAAATACTTATCTATCTAACTAACTCCCCTCGAGTGCCTAGCTCGCAAATTAATACTTCCTCTTTAAATCACATAAGCTACAAGTTCTGGAGTCTATCCGTTATGAACAATCATCATCACTCATAATTCAACAGTTTACCAATAGATAGAAATCAGGTAGCTTATTTCAACAGTATTTTGGAAACCATGTGAACAGCATAACGATACTTCTTATATCTTATTCATTACTTATGAAATTACATTCTTATAGATAACTTGTAACTAAATCCTAAATTTAAGATGACGTGGATAGCCATTGAAAAATTCTTCAACAACTTAAAAACTAACTTTTATGTCTTTAAAGCTCATAAACATATAGAAGGCTCGAGAAGAGCCATGAAGTTTTGATAACATAATTTTAAAGAACAAAACTAAATGCTCGGTGCATCATCCCAGTATTCAGGAGTAGGTTCGCAGCATCTATTCTTTACCACACTCGAGGTATGTGTTGGTTCAAATTTTGCAACAGTTGTTCAATGACCAACTATTTCCTACAAAAGAACTCAAGTCAACCCATTAAACTTGCATTGGAAAATTTCCTCAATTGATCAAGAAAGAAAGAAAGCATAATTTTCCTTAAAATAAGAAATTATTCCTCCTAAAGTCTAATAAATTGGCACAGGCTTAGGATTGAGTTGGTAAAATTAAGCTTTCCAAATTTTATTATGATGAGGTTATTTTACCTCATCATTTCCTCCCCTACCTAATTTCTAGCAGGTCCTCCTACTCCATAGTTAAACCCCTGAGTCCTATTCCATTCCTCATATAGGGCATTGAGATCATGTGCCTCCCTTGTTGTTGCATCAAAATCTACATGGTCATAAATGAACCCTCTATGAAATATCACACTCTCCCTCCATTCATTGAAAAGTCTGTCATTTTGATTCATTGAAATATTGAAGGCCAGAGGTGGATTGAGTAGCAAAGGAGGTCTGTATTTCATTCCCATCCATTTTTTTCTAAGAGATCTCATGATTTTAACTAAGGCATCTGCTCTTCTAAATGACCACCTGATATTTAGAGGGGAAATGACCTCTCTTTTCTTTAGGTAAGCTGGTAATGAGGTGAATCTTTCTTCGCAGGCATGCCATGCTTTTCCAATCAACTTTTGTCCATTTTCCATGAAATTATCATAACATAGTTTGAGGCTATCGTCATATCTTTCCTTCATCTTATCATTAACAAGGAGAGACAAAAATGTGTCTTTGAAACCACCAGGCCTTGAATTCGGGGACCTTATTTGGAGACCCACTGTCTTTTTCGCCTGTGCAAAGTCTCTTGTCTAATCCTACCAATGAATTTGATTCCTCATGGTGGAGATAAATGCTCTTTTTTCTACCTCTCCAACAAATAATTTGACAAAGAAATTTGTGTGATTTTCTAATAATAAGTCATGCAAAAAGAATTCACAAATTAGATCTTGGTCTTCAGGGGTTGACTCTACATATATTTTAACAAACTCTTTATCATTGGGCTCGTAGGGCTGACCATTGTAGATCCTAAACAACTTCCATCTTAGCCATTTCTCATTCAAAAACATGGAGTAAAATCTTGATCGTCTTCTCCAATTTAATAAATAGTCCACTAGTTGACATGCATCTTGCTTTCCTTTGTAGGCCCTATCAAATGACTCCTTCAAGAGCACTAGATCCTTTTTTAACCTATAATTTTCAGCTTGGACATTCCTGAGGAAGTAACACTTTTCCATCCATTTCATTAGCAGAGGTGGAATGCGTATCTAAAACCAATCAGTTACAACTAGTTCAGTCTAAATTTCTTTAGACTCCATTTGAGGTTTTACAATGCATTCCTTCAAGTCCTGTTATATTTCTACGACCCTGCTGATGGAAGCATTCAACTCTTCAGTTTTTGTTTTATTGTCCTCCTCAAAGGTTGTGAACATAAGCACAAAATTTTGTTTTATTCTTTCAATTTATGTATCTTTGGTTGTAATGTCAACACTATAAGTTTGATGTTTTTGATTCAATTCTTGCATTTGTTCCTGTAACTTATAGATTATTGAGTCCTTTTCCTGTAATTGAAGCTTCAAGCCCTATATTTCTTGATCTCTTTTATTTATTATAACTTTTTGTACAGTCAATTCTTCTTTCTGCAACTCTATCAGTTCATTACCTCTAGACAATTGTCTTTGTAGATCATCAATTTCTATTTTACACCTTTCTAACTCTGCAGTGGCACTACTTGTTTTAGTTGTCTCGACAAGTTGATTAACAATAGGGGACAAATTTCTTGGCACACCATCATCCCCCTCAGGCTCTCTTTCCTGAATCTCATCAGTGAAGATTTCCTCCACATGTGCAAAGTGGGAGGGAAATACTTCACCTGAATCTTCTTTACTTAGGGGTACCTCCTCTTCACTAGCAAGCTCTGAAATTTCTATGGGCTCAGGTGGCCACTTAGGCTATTTCTTCTTTGAACTTCCCTCCTTACCATGTATTGGGGTTTCAGAGAATGCATAAGATAAACGCTTACTTCTTCTTAATGGAGGTAGATTTTGGAATGTGATGGGTGTTATATTGTTCCCTTTTCTTTTTCTTCAGGGTTTACTTGAATTAGAATAAATAGCCTCAACCTGTTCTGGCAAGTCAAGGGTTTTAAATTCATCCCCAAAGAAGTTTGGAAAATCCTCACTAGGAGTAATGGGATTAGGAGCTTTTGGAGCTGCAGAGCCCTTAGGGGAAATTGCTCCAGATGGTGGAATAGCCTAGTGGGACTGTTCCCCTGATTCTATTATCCTTGCAATTGTAGGCTTCTCAATTTTATTTAAAAACTTCTCCCATTTTCCCTCAGGTTTCTTGCGGAAGTGGTATTTACATATCAACTAAATTAAACCATGATGTTTCAAAGGCCCAGTCCCTGATTTATACCTTTCTATGGAAGTGTTTAGGGAATCACACAAAAATTCAGACATATTAACCCTAAGAGTAGGGTCCTCCCTTTCGTGACACAAATGGGTCAACATGCGGAAAGCAGGTTCTACAACTATAGTTAGTTGACCCTCACAAGTGAAATACTTTATAATCCATGCAACGGTAGTACCCCAAGGTTCTAATATGGAGGTTCTTTGGAACCCTTTATTTTGTCCCCTGGTACTTATTACTACCATTGGGTGTGGGTCTCCCTCTCTAAAAAATAATTCAGATAATTTCTGGTACGTAATTTGAGAGGTTTATTTTATTTTTATGCATGCATTCTCTAATCTTGATAAGCAAGAAATAATTTTGGGACTTAACTTAAATCGCATCCCCTGAAGTACCACCTCACCATTTGTGTAGTTTTCTGCAAAAGAACTCACCAGCTTTTCATTGTAGCCCTCAAATTTTCTAATAAAATTTAACCACCCTGCTTCCTCGAACAAACTTGAGATATTACTCAACCCTAATAGTTTTTTTGCTGAATCTGGCTCTGACTTTCTTTTACCACCTCTCATTTCCTTATTTCCCACTCTGCAAAATATTTCAATTATGACACAAAGCTTTCACGCAACACTTTTGAAAATATTGCATGTGAACTCAATTTTTGTCTTGTTTGCAGCTTATTATGCAATGATTTCCAATCTGCACAAAGGCATACGAAAGGCTTTGCCATACAAGTAACTAATCGCCGAGTGGCACAAGTTGCTAAATTGGGAGTGAATTTTGTGCCAATTAATTATTCTTTATTCGAAAATAACTACCTACTTAAAGCAAAAATTAATACTTACTTGCGTTCTGTGATCGTTCAAAGATCTCGTACCTTACAGATTTAACAAGATGACATGAAGGCATTGGCTAAGGCAGCAGTGCCAAAAAGTGATAGGTTGTTGTTAGGTCCTACTAATTTAGAATATTTAATGTCAATTAGTCAACCGGGCAGTGTCCAAGGCAGTTTGCAAAAGAAGATGATTTGGATAACTCATTTTATATTTTATGTTTTGCCTTAAACTATTGGAATCAATTTTAACCTAAGGCCATTACTATTTAACTAGAAAATAATCTTATTCTAAAATCGGAAATATTAAACTAAAAGCATAAGACAACTAATTTAGAAAGCAACACAACTAAACTACAAAGTATAGAAACAAGCAAACTAAACAACTGACATACTACGGAAGCAGAAAAATAAGTGAACACACAATGAAACATCTTTTAATTAGTAAATGATTTTATCAACTACGAAAGATAACTCATACAAATTAAAAATAATGGTGCTCTGAAACTTTAGACTCAACTCTTAACAAACTTAGTTACCTCCTACTGAACAGTTATCTAACTTTAAACAAATGAACAACAGAATAGTAAAATACTTATCTATCTAACTAACTCCCCTCGAGTGGCCAACTCGCAGGTTAATACTTCATCTTTAAATCACATAAGCTACAAGTTCTAGAGTCTATCTGTTACGAACAATCATCATCACTCATAATTCAATAGTTTACCAATAGACAAAAATCAGGTAACTCATTTCAACAGTATTTTGAAAACCATGTGAACAACATAACGATACTTCTTTTGTCTTATTCATCACTTATGAAATTACATTCTTATAGATAGCTTGTAACTAAATCCTAAATTTAAGATTGCGTGGATAGCCATTGAAAAAGTCTTCAACAACTTAAAAACTAACTTTTATGTCTTTAAAGCTCATAAACATATAGAAGGCTCGAGAAGAGCCATGAAGTTTTGATAACATAATTTTAAAGAACAAAACTAAATCCTCAGTGCATCATCCCGGTATTCAAGAGTAGAATCGCAACATCTATTCTTTACCACACTTGAGGTACGTGCTAGTTCAACTTTTGCAACAGTTGCTCGATGACCGAATATTTCCTACAAAAGCACTCAACTCAACCTATTAAACCTACATTGGCAAATTTCCTCAATTGATCAAAAGAAAGAAAGAAAGCATAATTTTCCTTAAAATAAGCAATTATTCCTCCTAAAGTTTAATAAATTGGCACAAGCTTAGGATTGAGTTGGTAAAAGTAAGCTTTCCAGATTTTATTATGATGAGGTTATTTTTACCTCATCAGTAGTCTATAGTCATATTTTGCAAACTTGTTTGAGTGGATCTAGTCCATTTATTGGGCCATCTCATAGTAGAATCAAAGGCTAAAATTCAAAGTTGAGATTAAGGCCAAGTGAATCGTTCTGGTTCGCGCAAGCGAACAATTATGGAGGATATGATGTCAAACCACTAAATTGATCCACCATAAAGCCATAAAAACCTAATTTAAATAATGATTGAAAATTGTTAATTCATTCACCACACCTAAATTTTTCTTGCTATAAATTTCAAGCTCACTCGACGTCTCGAATTAGGGTTTTTGAAGCGTCTACAAGACCAATAAGTGAAATTGTTGTCTTGTTTTTCAATTGTTATTTTTTTTAAAGTGCTAGCTATATTATTCTATCATTATTTTTTGTATTTTGCATTTCTTTTAAGGTTTGGCGTTCAATTTGAATGAACTACCTTGTTTAGTCTTGCTATTGCTTTGCATCAAACCCTTGCCTTAGTTGTAATCTTACTTTCTCTCTAAAGAAAACCAAAGCTTGCTAAGAACCCTATAACTATGGCACCTCCATGAGCCCAAACTTATAAAGAGAAGAAAATATCTTTCTACCAAGACATAATTAACCAACTAAAACCCTCCACATCTAATAAGCCCAAGGGTCAATTTATGTTTTGAGTTACTCAATTTGTGGATGGGCTCATTGATAAACAATGCACTATCAAAGATTCCAAAGTACCCTACACTGGATTGGATCAATTCAACTATTGGTTTGGAAACAAAAACTATGGCATTCCTATTGGTAACCCCTAGATATTGGACATAGGAAAAGTGGTTGTGCCAAATGTATACATGGATGTTGATCTCTTAAGATTAGTTGTTGCAAAATATGACCCAGTTTCTAAAATTGTAAGAACATATGATGGTATTGAAATGGTTAGGGTTATCGGGAAAGAAGTAGCTAAGGTTTTCAAGTTGACTGAGTGGAGTGAGGATATGGTGAAGATTGATGAGAAGGCACTTAGGGCTGAATATGAGAAGGTAAGATATACCTTCAAGATCTTTGTATTGAAATCTTTTTTGGCATCTATTAAGAGTCAAGGGAAGATTATTCTAGGCCCATCAAATAAAAAGCCATTCCCTATCAACTATTTCCTGACCTATTTTCAAAAGAAATTATATTCCTTGTGTCAAATCATAGGTTATGACCCAACTATTGGTATGCTCGTGGATGAGATGTATATGGTTGCACACATCCAACACCCTAAATGTAACACACTCTATGATTTTGGATCATACTTTGCTGAAAAGATTCATGAGGGCTCAGTTGCACTGAAAAGCTAGGTGAATATGGGGTAAGGTTCTATTGGTATTATTTTTTTATGCATATGTTTTTGTATAAGGGGGCTACTTAATTTGGAAAGGATACGACATTGGAAAGAGAGGAAGGAGATATGGATCTTCCTATCCAATGTTGGACCATAATCCTTAATAGAAATGACAACAAATCTAGTTTTGTGGTGTTTGAGAATCTTTTTTCTTCCAAGCTGAGGAGATTTTTAATCTTGAATATGCCAAGAATCCCTGTAGCTTTGCATGACTCCATAAGGCCTAAAGGCAGGAGGCCTGACTTGAATATTGAGCATAATTGGGGAGACATCATCCCTTACCCAAGCTAAAAATTTTAGAGGGTGTATGGCACAAGTGTTGGACCTCACATACTGCTAAGAGATGTGCCACTAAGAGTTAGTTTTCTAGAGGTGATGTGGCAAATAGGAGATATTGAGGATA
This sequence comes from Sequoiadendron giganteum, assembly GCA_007115665.2. NCBI lineage: Eukaryota > Viridiplantae > Streptophyta > Pinopsida > Cupressales > Cupressaceae > Sequoiadendron > Sequoiadendron giganteum. Next base: position 430,695,970 of record CM021110.1, on the reverse strand, counting down.
AACATTTGAAGGATCAGAGGAAGGGAACTCTTTTCCCAACATACACTGTCTTTTTTAACTTTTTAATGAAGGATGGAGGATGGAGTAATATTGTAGATGTCTTCAAGCCATATAGGACGAGGAGGGAAAGAGTAAGGAACCATGATCCTAAGGGATTCATGGCAATTTTAAAGGTTAGGATCATAAGTGAAAATTTTGTCCACCACTTCTATTTTCTTGAAGATGTGATCAGGAATATCTTTGACTTCCAAAGTCAAGATGACAAGAAGATGAAGTGGATTTACTTTTAGAAATGGGAGAGGGAAATGAGAGCAAAAGACCCAAAATATACCGCTCTTAGAGATATTAAAGATGTAATCTAGAAAATTGAATATCTTATTCAGAACTTTGAGAAAGTTTGGCAATTAAAAGAAGAAAGGATAATTCAGGACAAGAGGAAAACCATGATAAAAGAGAAACAAGATAAGGGCAAGGACCCTATGGTGGAAGAAAGACCAATCTACTAGCCCCTAAAGAAAATAGTTATTTTCAAAAGGAAGAAGGACAGGGTGAAGGAAAAGCAAGTAGTACCAATCTCTTCTCAACAAGAGGAGCCAAAAATCCCTTCACCGACACATGAAATTCCACCTTTTTCCCCCACAAGGTCAACTAGTCCTGTGATTGTTGACATTGATTCACCACCAAGGAAGTCATCACCACCAAGGCAACCGCCCCCAAAGAGACAAAATATTGAATCAAGTGGCCTGGTGGATTATTCTAAGGACTCTGACAATGAAATATTGGTCACTGAGGAAGAGATGCAACAAGGTATGCCTTCTCCCTCTAGGGAGATGGTACCATAGTATATTGGCCTCAGATTGAGCAAGGTGAACCTCACAGGCATGGACAACACTGATGATATCAGAGAAGAGGCTTGTAATCATTTCATAGAAAATGACTCATTTGTCAATTCCTTAGCCTTCATGGAATTTGCTTGAAGAGAAAAGAAGGATGAATAAATTAATAATATTGCACAAAAAAGGAGGCTACACCTAAAGATTCCCGATCAAGTTATTCAGGCCCAAGTCATGAAGGAGATGAAGAAAAATTGCAAGGAATAATTTCATAATAGGGTAGGGATTTGGTCAAAAAAAGGTGGTATCCTCTTATTAACAAAATGGGACCTAGCCTCTTCCATTTCTTTTGACACAATAAGGAGGTATGATAGGCCTTTTTATAGTTCTGAGGAGGAAGAAAAAATTGCACTACAAGGGTCTTTCTTTAGTGATCAATGGGATACTTTAGTAATTTGGGCTCTAGCCCCAAATACAAAAATCCAAAAGTTGCAAAACCATCTGCAGACTATAGAGGGGGCCTAATAATAAAAGAGGGTATTTAATACCTCTTCCATTGAAGCTACCACCATGTCAGTGAACATTGCTCAATTCACAAAGGCAATGGTGGAGTTAGTCACAACAAAAAAAGGAAAAATTAGAAAAATGTACAATGATTTCTTGATTGAATATGGAAAAGGCCAACAAAAGATAATGGACCTGTAAACAAAGATGGCACTATTAAAAGAGAAAATGCAAAATATGCAATCTAGTGTGCCAATGCAAATAGATTATGCTTCTCCTTCCTTTCCACAAGCACAAACACCTTTTGTCCCTACTCCTCCCACAAATATGTCATTAGCAATTGCACCATATAACATGGGGAATGTGTCTATCTCAATTGAAGAGCCAAGTACATCAAAGGCACAAAAGATAGAGGAAATCAACAAGGAATATCTACTTGAGAAGCTGAAGACATATGAAGAAAGGTGCAACCAACATGATAGAATAATCCTTCTCAACAATATAAAGATTGTGACTTCAATATTAGAGCATCTAAATAAGGGTATTGATAGGAGATTGATTAACATTCATGCTAATTATTCTTCTATGTTTGATGTTGTGAATTTTTTTGATAGAGACAAAGAAGTGGCAATCCCACTTATAGAAAAATAGATTCATAGACTCTAAGATTTGAGGCTAATGGTTGTAGGATCCAAGCATGATGTGAATAGTCCTGACAACATTCAACCTACTCTTAGATTGGTGAATGAAATGCACAATAATTTCAAGGAACAATTGAGCCTTTGGAGGTGAAGATAAGGGAGTTGGTCAAAGGATTTGAGGAGATGAATTTTGGTCTCCTCCCTGAAATCTTGAAGGAGAATGGTGAGATTAAATATTTTCAAGATTGGAAAAGGCAAGAAAATGATATAATTACAAAGCAGGTAGCCCTAATTTGTGAAGGAACTGATATGAGAATGTTAAAGAACAATACATATATACTCACCCAAGTAGGTATTGCCTTGGAGGAATTTGATAAGGAAGCCAACCAGGTGGTAACCAAATATGCTCCATATAGAGAAAAGGTTGGAAATGTTATTGCATTCAATTGGCCCTCAAAAGAGGAATTTTAATCATGGAACAAAAAATATCTTGATGTCCTGGAGGATTAAGTTGTTGTTGTGGGGATGGTTGATACAATTTTTTTCTTAAGTTTGCAACAATAGAGAGTAATGATTGGGAGAATACAATACATGGCCTAGAATTAATACACATTAGGCCTTTAATATAGTAATGCCAAAATATTGTATTCTCTCTAGTTTAAAATTGTTGGCAAGGATGTAGATGTTAAGGTATTTTATCTCTTTTCTCTTTCTTCATTCCATGCTTTTCTTCCTTTAAGCTTTGTGTATGTGGACATACTTTTGAGAGCACATGGATATATTGTTACAACAAATAAAAGGTGCCTTTTGGAAGGTGGGACAAGATCTTCATTGAAAAATGTAAATGTTTTTTATCCCATGTGATATTTCCCTCCATTTGAATTGCAAATATAATTGCATTGGGGAATATTTGTTCTATCAATCAAATAGGAATTGGACAAGTGTACATTCTAGCCTGAAGCTTGTTTTCTCCTTCATTTTTTATAAGAATGAAGTCATGGCCAAATGTAGAGGTCATTGATTGATCATAGAGAAATTTTTTTTAATGAGAATACATAGAACACTTTAGAGTTTTGGTCTTAGGTTTTGAGTCTAGTTAATATGCATGTGTAATTTTTGATAATAGTTTTAGCAATTGAATAGAAAATGGTGCAAATTCAAAGCCATTTCTCTCCTGGTGTATTCATTTCATGAACTATTAATAAAATAATAAAGGGTTATTTTGTTATTCTTCATTGATTTCCAATGGATGTGTGGTTTTTTCTTTGTTTTTAATTCAAAGAATTAATAAATTTGCTTGGATGAAGCTATAGGTTCATGTAATTCAAGTATAAGGATTAGTATAAGAAGTTATGGTTTGGGATACAATGATGCGATGCTATAATGCGGTGTTGTCAAAGCTTTATGTTGCTAAGCATCTATTGTCAAATTATATCTATGTTGAGATTAACTATATTTCCTAGGTTAAGACATTGATCTGAGTTTTGTATTCATGATATATTTTCTTGGTCGTTCAGCAGCAAATCAAATTTATAAACAAAATTTCAAATGAACTGCAATTGATATTATTTCATGTTAAGCTCTTTCATTTTCATTCTCTAAGTGTTGAGTGTTGTAAAGGAGTAGCCAACTTTTTAAAGTATTCTATTTATTGAGCCATTATATGAGAATTCATCTATTATTTGCAATGTATATGATCATTGAGTGTATAAGTTTTTAGGCACATTGTGGGATCACCCTCCTAGGACTTGCAGATTCCAAAGTGCAGGAGGAAACATTGTTTCTTTCACTCATTCGTTGGCCAATCCCTTTAGGTAGCTAAGGATTGGAATTGGCAATTCCATAGGCTTCTTTGAAGACCAGCTTGGGAATTAAAAAAATCAACAAAGAGAATGGGTCTTGCCAAGTTTTACTAAAAAATTCAAGATTCTAATATGTAGCTCCTGATCTGCTCTTCCAGCTTATATCTTTCAATCCTCGCTTTTGGATTTGTACCTACAACAAAAACTAAAATTTTTGGTTTGTTTGTATGTATGGGGGTAAATGCCTCAGTCAAACCCCAAGTTTGGTAATTAAACCTTGATGAAAAATATAGATCTGGAATTTGAAAGTGTCTATGATCCCTAATCTTAAGTGTGTTTAAGATTGTTAAGAGCTAACATGCAAAGAAACCCTATTCAAGTGTGTTAGAATAAGATCCCTAAATGAACTTGAATGATGAACACGAGACCTAGTTAGGGAGAAGTCAAATCCCTTAATAGATCAAAAATATGATTATACCTTGCTTTAGGTGGCTAGTAGAATGAAGATAGAATATGGGATCACTAGGAAACAAGTCATTAGATCAAGGGAAATGGCTAGTTGCATGTCCCAAAACCTAGAATCCATCATGATCCACCATAGGCATAAATCTTCAATCATGAACAATGCTTGATCAATCTTCACAACATGAGTTTGAAGACTTGTAAAAATAATTGAAATGTTGCTCCAAGAGTTCAACTTTCCTTGCTTGAATTTTCTTCTTGACCTTGAATGCAAACCTTGCGAATAAATTCTTGATCTCTTTTTCTTGACCTAGTGTAAAATGGTGAAAAGACTAGGCTTTATAGGCTTCCTTTCTAATTTCTCGATTATTAAATCTTGAAAGTCGACACTTAAAACTTGAATTTAGGACTTCAAGATGCCACCAAAAACATGTTTAAAATTTGAATTTGTGATTTTAAAGGGGACCCATTCGCCCAAAGACGAATGAGTCCTAACCTAAAAATCTAGGATTAATGAATTTTTAAGTGTTAAATTAATTAAATACATTTTGTTCAATGTATTTGATAATGTTAGAAAATATTTAAAATAGGCCTTGGGATACATAATAAATGGGTTTAGAGGCCTATTTATGAAAGATAAAATGCATAAAATTGAGGTCACTAAAATAGATCCAAATTAAATGTAAAATTGTACTATCACTTAGAAAGGAGTACAATTTTCTACACTACAATAATTATCCTTATTATATTTTACAATATAATTAATAAAATAACATTATTCTATTGATTTAATTTTTAAATCTTAATTTAATCATAATATTTATAATTAATTCTTAAAGATTAATTTTTAATTATTCTTTCTTATCCCAAAATGTAAATAACCTAAAATTTTAACTACTATTTTTTAACTCTTTAAAATAATAATATTCAAATAGTTGATAAAATATTAATTTTATCAATGATATATACTTTTAAATAACCCTCAATTACTAATAATAACTTATTCGAAATAAAATAAAACTAGATGTTAAAAATACAATCAATACTAACACCCTACAAATGCAATTATATAGCATTTAAAAATAACCCATCTTTCTATTATTTAAAAATATACATAAATGACTCCCTCATCTTTAAAAAAGGGGATATAACCATAATCCATCTTAATGAATCAAAGGAAAGTTTTTAGCCACCACTGAATTATTTATTATTTTAATTAAAGTAGTCACCATTCTATTATTTCTTAAACCATTCCCTTATCTTTAGAAAGGTGCATATAGCCAAGATTCCTTCTTAATGGAATCACAATAAAAGTCATATATTCTTCCTTCTCTATTCCAAAGTTCATATGGATGCTATTCTTTCTTTTTTTATCTTGTGATTAAGCATGCAATTACACACTTTATGTCTCAAAGAATGATCTTAACCTAATAATTTTTAATGTTTATTTAATTATAATAGTAACTTGTGTAATTAGTTATTTAATAGTACAATATTCTCTCTTCAATAAAAATATGAGGTAATATATTCATTCATCTTTATGAAAATCATTTTACCTCAAACTTTATAATTAAGAAATATAATATTATTTTCAACCACTCAATAATAATCAATGGTAGCCAACATTGGACCTATAATTCACAAGAATCCAAAGTAGCCCAAAACCCTAAATCAACATCATTCAAACCCTAAATCAACATCCTTCAATGAGTCCAAAGAAAAGAAACCCTAACGACCATCTTGTCTTTTCTACTTGGTTTTGTTACCCATGGACGTTATGGTATTTAGCTTATGGACAAACAATTGAAATGCTATCTTGCATTGGATATCAGAAATACATTGGAATGACACAATAAAACAAGAGTTATTGCCATGTGTGCTTGATTTAATGGATTAAAGTCCATGTCAAATCTTGAAAAAAAAAATCTATAAAATCTACCACACCATGTGGGAAAAGTTCTTGTGGGCATTAAAGTACCACAACTTTATTCAAAGATATAATTTAAGTTGTCTCGACATGATCAAAATGGACAAGAAAGTTATAGTTTAAGTTATCTTAACAAGATTGAAATTTGTAAAATAAGGTTGGTTTAAGTTGTCATCATACGATTGAAAACAAATTGATAACTATGAAAAAAGAGGATTTCTAAAGTTGTTCTCATATTATTTGATGGAAAGGCATTTCTTTTAAAGAGGGAATATTTGGCATCCATGTCCCTGAAAGTTGCTACCAAATGATAACATCTTAAATATGTATTCCTTAAAGCAAACACTCTAGCTCAATTTAGCTAGTTACACATTTAAAGGGTTTATTCCATATTCTTACTTGAACCATATCCGTTAAAATTTTCCCATTTCATGCACCCCTAAAAAAGGGCATATTTCCCCATCCATTATTTAATTTGGACTATAGCTCTTTCTTATTTCGTCTTTTTTTCATCCATTTTCATGGGGAATCTTTGGAGTCTTTAATGGATTTGGGTCCATTTAAAAATAGGATATATCTTGAGAAGAATATTTTTTGTATTGAATAAAGTTGAAAGAATTATAAGGAAGAATAATTGTAGTTTTAAAAAAAGATTGAGGAAAAATAACATGTAAACAACAATTATGTTGGGGCGGTGGATCTAGCTGGATTGGCTAAAGCATCCTATTGGAGGCAAGAAGTCACAAGGTCTAGTCTCCCCACTGTCCCTATGGTATCGAAGGGCGTGTCACACTTACCAGGATGGATACTCGATTGATTCCTAAAGTCTAAAAAAAAACCAACAATGTCCAAACTAAACAAAATGTAAAAGACAAAATGGGTATTTGTTTTTTTCTTTTGTTTTATATTATTTTGTATATATTTTAAATGGCTCGTGAAAAATTCACCACCAACAATTTCACTGCCATGAAAATTCATCACATTAAAAGCTTGGCATTAATTTTAAATATATTACTTTAATATATAAATTTAAATTGAGTTGATAATTTATTGATTTTAAATTTCATGTAATTTTTAAAATATAATTTAATTTTTATTCAAAATGATTTTAGTTTTATATTTTTATTTTTTGGCTTAAAATCATACTTATAATATGTGTAATTGATTCACATTTTTAAATTTAAATTTAATTATGTTTCAAGTTAATTTTATTAATTATGCATTTAGTATATATATATATATATATATATATATATAATGCATTATCCTCAAGTCCTTTCAATCATCATTTATCATCCAAAATCATCTTATCAGCTAGAACTACTTACTACTAATGCTAATTACTTTCAAATTCATACATATCACTTTCATAACAACTTTTTACATTAATCATTTTTATTGCTTTAACCATTTTGTCTACAAGTTCCAAAACCATAGTTGTTACATTAGGTCATTGCATCATTCTTTAATATTGTGTTTAAGTCTCAATTTTTCATCATCAATATGGCATTTGCATTTTATTGCTTGTTTTATTCCAACTTTTATCAAAATTGTTGAATTGATCAATGAGGTTTCACTAAGACAAGAGATACAACAATAATTGACTTCCTTCCTAGCATAGCAAGTTCTAACAATTGTTCTCAGCACCACCAATAACTCCTTTGCACATTGCAAGAATAGGTGACTTGTTTGTAGTTACCAAAATTATGAGGATTATATGTTCAATCCCACAATAAATGGTTAGTATTGTAGATACCAAGCTAATGTCACATGTGTGGAATTGACTCAAATTCATGCAAAATAATAGTTTATGTAGAACACAAGGTCATCTTATTGTGTCCATCTTAAAACTAGTTTTAAAAATCAAATAATAGTCATCTATCATAGTCTTTTCAATCTTCTCTCCATCTTCAAGAAACACACTTACTTTTTTTAATTCATTTCTATTTCTATCCTAACTCTTTATCTAGGGTAATTTGATTATTGTAGCTTATTTACACTTATTTATCCTAAATATTTATGAAGAAATTATTTTATTCCTTTTCACTTTCCACTTAACATATAAATATTATGGAAATTCAATATAGTTGAATTATAAATATATTTTTAAAGCATAAACAAAAATACTCATAACTAAAATATAAATCAAATCATTTTCTTAGACAAATAAGACTCAACTTCCTTTTATTAAATTTCTAAATTACACCATCACAAAACATCAAATTATTTTTCAAACCTTCAAAAATGACCTCTTTACCAAAATTTTAAATTATTTCTTTATAAAATATTAATATTTTATAAATTAATGAAACACAATTTTCATTGTCAAATTTCTAATTTAATCCAATATAAAATTAATAAAACACCATTTTCATTGTCAAATTTCTAAATTAATCCTAATATAAAATATATATTAACTTTTTAATAAACCGCAAAGACTAACCTTCCCTTTCTCATTAACCTTGCAATACATCATCAAGATCTCATATTGTTTTCTTAAAATCCTGTTAAATGACCTTTCCCTACCCAATTTGATTCTCAAAATCACCATGTTCGGAAACAAATTTGACCTTCCCTATGAAAAACTAAAGAAAGGGAAAAGATTGTCGTGGAATATTCCTTTGCACTCCTTTATAGAATTATAAGCATAATTGTTGTAAGCACATCATTGACTTGTAAGGGTAACGATCCAATCTGTGTGACGAGGACTCAATCCGTACGTGTCCACCTGCCATTGGAGAGGCATCTGATGACACCGAGGCAAACATACCTAAACCCTTCGCGCGTGAAGGGCTCATATTATTCTATTCGACTCTGACATGTCACGTTTTGGTCCCTCAATATAGTAAGAGCCAAAGTGAGGCACAAAGACAATTACATGACGAAAACAAAGATAGATGTGACGGGATACCCACGGCATAGAACAATACCCACATCAATCATTTAAACAGGGCAAAATTGTCAATGCCTAAATACATGGGTCACATAAATTAGGTATCTCTAGACATGTCTTTCATATCTCAATATTCGGTATAAATGTAAGATCAAGATAAGGTGGGTTGGGAATTATTGGGTTATGTTGTGGGGATATCTTGAATTGTCAAAAAAATAAAATATTTAAGTAAATATTAAAGTGTTGTATAATCGGATAAAGTTTTGAGTCATTTTGCATCATCATTTGTTTGTATTGTATGTACAAAAATAGACACATGTAACATTGTTCATGATATAACGTTTTTATTGTTGAGGAAGAGCAAGGGCTGATGAAGTGGTGATCCTAGTGGATGGATGGATTTGATTTTATCAATAAAAAGTTCACAATAGTGAATATGTGTTGGTTTGCCTAAGATTAGTGGCGAACTTGTAACTTAGGTTGGGAAACTTATTTTTAAAACCAAACAAACATACAAACAATAAACATATGATAAATGACAAGCATAAGGAACACATGGAGAGTTGTAGATGGTTAGCACATAAGATATTACTCTACACACTTGTTGAATATCATAGTTTTAGATTTTTATGTCTCGTAGGCTTATTTTCTAAATCATAGTAATTGGGTAAGGGGATGAGTGAAAACTTGACATAAATATGAAGGAAACAACAGAGTTAAGATGTTGTGGATGAGAAGGAATAGGTACCTAGGTAGAGGTAGGCCAGACATTTGACTCTAATAAACTTAACTTGGAGAAAATATTGAGTTGGGAGTTGAGATTTAGGGATGATCCCCATGAGGTACTAAATACAAGGAAAGTCTAAGCCTTTGATCTAATGGAACACTTAGTGAAAAGAATTCAGGATTGAGGAGAACATGAGAACAATACTACAATAAGGGGTTAGGATTTTGGAGATCAAGGGAATCATGTAAATGGCGTCTTGGAGAAGGGAAACTCTAAAAGCCCAAAAGTTTGATAACCAACCCAAACTTAGAGAAATGACTCAAAACCACCCCATAGTATTTTCCTAGATTTTTAGAACTTTTGGTACATGATAGGCATATGGGGGGTGGCAAAGGGCAACAGTTAGGCAATTTTTTGACAAAGGAAACATCCACTTAAACTATCTTAGATTGGTTATAAATAGTGGGTTTGCAATGAAGTGAGAGAGGACTTAAAAATATATTTTCGAGACATGTGAAATGAGACTCCAACATATCAAAACTCCAATACCATAGATTTGATAGTGGAAATCTAGGTTATATCATATTATATGTGTTCTAATAGAATATATATTTTGTACACAAAACTAAATGTCTTTTTCATTCTTTTTTAATTTTAATATTTATTTCAATATATTTTGTTGTTCGTCTTAAAGTCAATTAATTGATTGCTTGTTGACCTTTTGCATTTATTATCCTACCTATATCTTTAGAGGATGTGCTTTTACCTTGCACCTCTTAAATTAGGGAATTAAATACAACTTCAATGATTTTATTTTAAAGCTATATCTTTCAAATTAATTAGCTATGTACAAGTAAATATGGTTTATAAAATTTATATATTTTTTAAGAAAGTGGATTATGTTTTTAAATTTTATGTTTAATTATTTACTGTTTCTAGATGTGTTTCTATATTTTTAACATATTTTTTAAAGCATTTATGTTAGGAAGAGTTTAATGATTTTGAAGGCACTTAAGTTTGTAAGATTTTAGAGACTATAAAGGATGGTCATTGAGATCACACTTTGCTAAGTATAATTTAATTGAATCACTCTGTTTACAATTTATAGAGTCATATAGATGAATTTAGTGTCAAATATGTTAAAAATCATTGGCATTTTTACTTAATTATGTTTATAATAAAATTGATTCTTCTAAATTTGTCGAGATTGTCATTCTTAATATAGGTGGACTATTTTCGGCATTGAAAAGGTAAAGTTGGCCCTCCAGTTAGTTACAAATTTTAAGAGTATACAATTTAAATCAAAGGTAAAAATGGGAGAAATCTACTTCCAAGATTTTGTTAAAGGTAAAACTAATCCCAATGTAGAAGTTGTGAAACACTTAAACAGTATTAATTTGTAATTTGAGATTTAATGCTTATATAAGATGTGTATGTTATAAAAATTAAAATTAAATTGTATATATATATATATATAAGTAAGGTAAAGGTAGCTTTTTAAGTCTACCAAATAAGACATCAATTTGACATATGTGGTCTCATATCAATTTATGTACGTTTATAATTGACATCATAAATCATCTATCATGAGTATAATTGTGTTTATGGTTGATTTGTGATTGATTTGCTAGAAAAAGATCTCTTTGTCTTTAGTATTGTCTTCCTTGTAATCTTTGTGTCTATTTTTTTTAATTAGAATTTCAACATTGTTCAATACAACAACAAAATTTATGTGATACAATCTGAACTTCATTAATAAAATGAAAAAAAATACAAAAATAAGTTCATTTTAATTAAAAAAAGAAATAATCTTATAAGATATTAATATATTTTGTCGTACATATATATTAACATTGTCTACAACAAAATACTTTAAAATATTTTTAACACTAAAATACACATTAATATAAACAATATACATCTTTTATCCTAAGGCAGCCTCATGAACACCTATTTACAGTTTTCCTTTTACCATTATACCCCAATCCCTTGACGAAAAAGGACAAGCAATAGATAAATGTCACTTTCATCGTCCTATTGCACAAGGTTAACTTCTTCCGTGTGACTGCTAGCGGTTTAATCGGTGTATAAAGATTAACAGCTAAGAGAAGTAAAGATTAAGACTTGAATAACCTGGGGAAAAAGGAAGAAAGCGCAAATCCAAAGAGTAAAAAAGGGTTTACTTCTTCGGAGTGATTGCTAGCGGTTTAATCGGTGTATAAAAGATTTGGAGCTAGGAGAAGTGAGGAGGAAGACTTGCATAACCTGGGGAAAAGGAAGGAAGCGCAAATCCAGAGAGAAAAAAGGCAGCGTCAGATTCGTACAGATCCCACCAATCCCCTGGTTGATAAATTCCCCACTTCCCACTGTATTTTTACCGCCCAAAACTAGGAACTCCTCTTAAACACAACAGTTTAGCTGCTGAGTTGTATTGTAGGCTTCTTTCTTTATTAAGTGGGGGAAGCAACATCAGATGCCGCATTGCCCCTGAGCGGTTAAAGGTTCGATTCGCAAGGAGGACTGCCAACAGAACAATGGACGTCGTTCAGTTGCAGCGCACATTCGTTGAGCACACTAATTCTCTCTTTCAGGAGGTGGGTATAAGCATATTTCGGATCGTGTGGTCTAATTTCGGTTTAATTTGACTTCACTTCGGAGATTTTGAGTTTTTATGCAGGAATGAGATGTAAAGATTGGATTTTCATTTTTTATTTTCTGTTGCAGGGGTACCTGGACGAGCAATTTACACAGCTACAACAGCTGCAGGATGAGAGCAATCCTGAGTTTGTTGTGGAAGTGGTTTCTCTCTTCTTTGAGGATGCTGAGAAAATCATCAATGATTTGTCCAAAACATTGTATGGTTTCTATCCAAAAGGATAAAAGATTGTGTTTCTGTTTTCAAGGATTTGGGTCGGTCAACTTTGGGTCTTAGTCTTTTGGGTCATGTTTGTTTTGTTTGTAGGATTAATTAGGTGTTCTGGGTCTTTGAGATGATGTTAATCAGTATTTCTATCCATTTTCTTTCTTTCTTTATTTTCTGTAAACTTCTGCAGTTTGTGAGGATAAGGGCCAGTCAAATTAATTTCCAATTCTTTCGTGTCATGTGGATTTTTCAAGTGAAGTTTTCGGCATTCTGGGTCTTCCAGTTGTTAATCAATTTTTGGGGGAAAATGTTTCTGTCATGAACACTGCTATTTGTTGTGCAGAGATCAGCATCCGACTGACTTCCAGAAGGTCGATGCCTACGTCCACCAATTCAAGGGAAGTAGCTCCAGGTAATTGTCATCATGATCTTGTTCGCATAAAGCGCTGGTTTTGTTCACGCTGCTTATCTTGAGTTGAAAACTCTTTGGGGCACTTTTTCTGAGATATGCCTCTGGCAAAATTTAATTTGAGATCTGTTTGTTTGGTAGCAAGCTGTCAGGAACTTGTATCACATAAGATGTTGATTTTACTCTCACTGTTCCAATGTTGTGTGAAAACTGGATTCAATGTGATTCTCTTCTTTTCACACAACAGAGGTGCACTCAGAGTATCCTCAAACATTGTTAAATTTAGGATCCCTTTTCCTCGTTGTTAGTAAGCAAGCCCCTTAAGGTCTCCGCAAGTAACCAATCTTCCTTTAAGCCAAGTTTTAAAGGATGAATGCTGAATGTTTTTGAGTCTGCTTTTGCTGGAGAACAGGGTGCGAGCAGAATCTTCAGTGTTAATCTGTGCTGAATTTTGAGATCAGATGAATTGGTTTGTCGACTCTGTATATATTTTCAAGAAACCCCAACCTCGATGTTTGGGATTCAGATCAGTTACTATATTGCCTACTTGATGGGTTCTGAGACTTGCAATATATGGTAAATTGCCCAAGGCATGCTTGTATGTTCATAAAAGGCTTCAATCCCCTAGAGATCTTGATCTTGTCACAGTTTTCTGTTTCCCATATACTATAGATGTCAAAAGTTCTTCTCTTCTCCAAAATAAGTTATAGAATGGCAATTTTATATCATGTTGACAATCTATGATTTACAAGGTGCGTATCCTATGTTAACATGATGGCTTCTTGAAAACAATGGGGATAATGAAGTCTATAAGATGTAATCATTGAAAAGGTCACTTCCAGGTTTCGAGTGCTTTCTAGTGAATGCGTTGTACGCACATTTGATATTTTTCTGAGCTATTGATCAATCGCAGGATTTTCTCCTGGGTTGCTTGACCTTAAAATTGCAGATGTTAAACACAAGCAGTAAGGTGTTCTGGCACAAGTGATATTACATAATCAAAATGGAAAGTGCTGCATAATTATTTCTGTCATAAAGTAGTTGTTGGCGTCTGAACTGCTTTTTATTTTTTATCTTTTGCAGTCATCAATACTATTTAATTGTCTCTCAGAAGCAATTACTAGTCTGCTCATTGACAAATGCTTTGTCTGCCATGCCTGTTACTATATTTGTTGTTTTAGTTGCTTTCACAAGTTTCTCTATAAACTGTGCCTTCTCGTTGTATAGGTTAAAAGCATTTAATGGGTTTTCTACTTTCCTTTCATACCTTGGATGAATGTTCTGAGCCATATTATTTGGCTTTGGTAAAGCTCTAATGTTAAGAATATTTGGAGTGTTGATGTGTAGTATGTTACTATGTACTATAAACTGATTGTTAGATTGAGGTTATCTAAAATATGGTTGAAAACCTGAGATGTAGAACAGGATAAGGATTTGCTACTACTTCCAAAAATTTCTGCATCTTTTGTTGTCTAATCTAATTCGGTGGAATGGCAACTTCAATGTCATGATGTCTATTACTGTCAATCAGTAAATTAAAAAAAACAGCTGACATACCCTCGATTTGACTGGACAGCATAGGAGCTCATCGAGTGAAAAATCTATGCATCCCATTCCGTGCGTTTTGTGATGAGAGAAACAAAGAAGGGTAAGTGCATATCTCTCTTAAAATATGGTATTATTCATAACCCATGATCATCGTATATATTTTATGAAAATATGGGATTAAAATTCAGTCAATTGGGGGGATTCTACAACGCTTTGTGATTAGGTTGAATTCTATGGTTGGTTTATTATGATCTATGATGTGTGCTGTGCTGTGAACTCAAGTAATGCAAAATAAGGCCGACCATGCTACTCTTAGTTATGAATTGAAGGAAGGATGATGCCTAATGTATTTTTACAGCTTGAGAGTTGGATGGATTTTGACTTAGCGACAGCATTATATATGCCTTTTGCAGATGCATTCAATGTCTTCAGCAAATCAAACAGGAGTATTATGTTGTTAAGAACAAGCTTGAAACTTTATTTCGGGTAACTATTTTTTTTTCATTTTTTGTGCCCTTGAATTCTGTTGGACAAAAACAAGTAAATGAAAACTTTTCAGACAACAGAATCTCTGTTTGGAAAAAGATGCTTACTAATATCTCTATAGAACCCATAATTTGATTGCTTTTTCTATATCTCTGGAGACTTGTAAGAATGCCTGCTTGAAAATAGTTGCAAACTTTA
This sequence comes from Sequoiadendron giganteum, assembly GCA_007115665.2. Classification (NCBI taxonomy): domain Eukaryota; kingdom Viridiplantae; phylum Streptophyta; class Pinopsida; order Cupressales; family Cupressaceae; genus Sequoiadendron; species Sequoiadendron giganteum. Next base: position 430,680,677 of record CM021110.1, on the reverse strand, counting down.
GTGCACTCTTATCTAATGTTGAAACTTATTTGTTAATACAGCTTGAGCATCAAATTCTTGAAGCTGGTGGAACGATCCCAATGGCAGATTAAGTCTGTGTAAATCTAGTTTATGATGCTGGAATCTAGCGGCTGTCTGTATATTTACAATCAGTGGAGTTGAAGTCTGAGACTGTCAAGTTCTAGTGACAGGCATATGTTTACTAAAATCCTTAAGGGTTTTTTTGTTCGATGTTTGAGAAGCTTCTCTGGTCTTCTATTCAAATTTCAAACTTTCCCAGCATTTCTCTTGAATGCATTTTATACAGAAGACTCATGTAATGTTTCCCCTTGTTATTAACTCTTCTTTTCCAGTTATTTTATGGATGCATTCCCTTCTAGTCTTGTGTTCATGTCCCAATTTCACCTACAACTAATTGGGAGGACAGAATGGAGTTAACTCCTGCACTGCATAAATTAAGCTTTATTTGATCACAAATTATCTGTTTCTTCAATCTCCAGTATCACAATCTTTTTTTAAAAATATGATCAAAAGTGAAGTATAAACATGTAGTAGAAATGGCTATCATAGTAGTAGAGAAAAGGTCCTGTAATCTTTTATGATACCATAGAAGATATAATTTAGATGTGATGTTTTTCCCGGTTATGCACTTTTAAACTCAACCATGCTCTGTTTTGATTGTATACTGTATTAAAATCATGAAGTTTCCACAGTTTATGACAATATTGTAAATGGATTTCTGGATTAAAACTGTGTTGCAATTTTTACATCAATATTTCGGATCATATTCCATGATCCATCATTAAGATGCAAAGCAGATCCATTATTGAATACTGTATAGCAGAATGGGAATTTGTTCTTCTCAAATTCATTTCGTGACGCTTGCATTGCAAGTGTTATAATTGATGGATGGCGGTCAATTTGATGGGCATCCACAGATCTAAAGATAGCCTTTCATGTTTCTGTGGAGGCACCAAATGGCAAGGGAGGGGGATTGCATTAAAGACTAAGCCCAACCCTTAATATTCCAAGCCAGTGAAAACCAGCTGAAGTGAAAAAAGCATTGAAACTTTGCTGAACTCTTCAAGCTCATCCTCTTAAAGTTTGCTTCACTCATAAGTTTGTATTGGAGTTTTTTTTTTTTTTTTAAAGATATGATTTGTCGTTATCAGAACTCAAAAGTTCTTATTTTGTTTTCTTTCTCTTGTCTTATATGCAAGTATCTCAGAGCAATAATGCATATGTACAATCCTCCTTTTTTTTGATAGATCAATTTAAACTGTAATAAGGGCCATAAAAGGTGAAGGTAGTTTTAAGAGGGTCTATACAAGGTAAAGGTAGTTTAACCTTCAATTGGACAAGGGAGACCTCTTTTAAAAAATTGTCTTTGTTTATTCCATTTATTTTGTCCATAAAAGCTTAGAACTCTACAAATATTTTTCAAGGAAATTATTTATTATATTTATTGATGTACAACTTTAGTCATGAAGACCTGAAAATTATTCTAAGGAAATTATTTTCTGTTGATGATTACAGTTTATAAAAGGTAAAGGGTAAAAAGTCAACATATTTTATTGGTCAGCATCAAACCTGATATTGTATTGGGAACGAGATGACAGAAAGCAAGTAATACACATGATTTGTTTATTTTTTACTTTATATGTTATGGTGTACAACCCTTCTACTGTTTATGTTTTTACTTTATATGTTATGGTGTACAACCATTCTACTTTTTAAGGTGTAACTATGAACTTCAAAATAAAGTACATCTCCTTCACTATTAAGCACACTCAAATTGCATTTAATGTATTATATTATTTTTAAAATTATTAATTAATTATAAATTAATATTGGTTTATGTTTTATTACAATATAAAATCTATTAATAATGTTAATAAAGTTATATTAAATAAATAACATAAGTTTAGAAGTAATTTTATAGTTAAGATTATAGAATTTTTTCTTTTATGTATATTAAAATGAACTTTTAAATTTATAGGTGTTTATGAAAAATGTGATGCATATTTTTGAGATATTTTAAAATTTTATGAACCTTACTAAACAAATTTTGATTTTGTAGGATACATAAAGTGAAGCATAACATACAATAACAATATATACATGTACCTTAGTTTTTAATGCAATGTTAATTTTGGTAATACTTATTAAAATTTATTAATAATATCAATAAAAGCTATATTAAATAAATAAGACGTGATTAAATGTAATTTTACTATCAAATTCTTAAGATTTTTCTTTATGCATAACAAAACCAACATTGAAGAAAAATGTGTTAGTTTGAACCCTTGTAGACAAATTATATTGATCACAAAGTCAAAACATAACACACAATAACTACATATATATATGTACCATAGTTTTAAATGCAACATTAATTTTACAATGATAATTATTAGACATCCTACAATTTCTTTTTTTAATAGATAGACTAAACTAGAAGCCCATCTACTAGTGGCCATTGTCACCAACATGTCAATTATTTATGTGAAAATTTAAACCCTTATACAAAGAGCTAGCATATAACAATTTTAAAATCATCTATGTACTATCATTTTTACAATAGAAAGTGAGTTGGTCTTTTCAAGATTTGAACTTAAAACTTTTTGATGGAAGTTTTTTAGTTTTAATTATTGGTATAAAAAATTAGGAATGCTTTTTTTTTTCAATTGATGTTCATTATTATGTATTATGGTTTACCATATCAATAATAACTAGCTAAGTTTGAATTATTTTTATTAAATTATATATAAAAAAATTGATTTATTATTTTTCTAGATTAAATTATTTGTATAAATATATGGAGCCACATGATATTATATTTATATGTGAAAATATCTAGTTTTTAATTATAGAGTCCATAAATTACCTTAGATAAAGATTGAATTCATTTTTATAGTAGCCGATTAGAGTAAGACCAAATAAATTACGACAAAATCTATTGTTAAGGATAAGTCTAGATAGGTTCAAACTTGAGCAAAGTATAATTAAATATGTTCATTCTCAAAAAAATTAGACAAAATAGATTCAAAATATTAAATGATCAAATACAAATTATTTCAAATAGATCTAAATTTTAAAAATATATAGAAAAATAAAAATTATGATTATAAAAGACCAATTTTCAAACTTATAAAAATACACAAAAAGGACAGTCATAATCATTATATAGAAGATATTGAATTTTAGCCCTACATAAATTTCTTCTTAACACCATCTCAAAGTCAATTATAAAAAATAATAATAATAAAATGTTATCTATGTGGAATTATACAAAACCACAATCAACAATCATGAACAATATGTTAGAACCGCACAAGCATAGAAGCAACACAGAGCACATCCCAAAGCATACACTGAATACTTGCATGACATTGTTTTCTTTATTTATCATTTTTTCTCAGAAACACTTGGAATTCAAGTACCAGAGACATCATTATAGCACACTATTTCACTCTAACACATCTCCAGACATAGCAACACAAAGATAACTCCATGTACTCACAACATTTCTTCAACATCTCAACCATGCATGTACAACCTGCAAACCTTCTTTATTACAATTTATTCAATATCCTCGACATATACAGCCAATGACCAACTTCCATGACATTAATGACAACAACCAGAGTTGACATCAATGACAACACCTCATACTTGCACCAATATTCTCCCCCTTTATCATCGATGCAAACACATGATGTGAAAAACCATTAAAGAAAACACAACTCTGAACCATCAATCTCCCCCTTTTTCAAAATGTTATATCTCCTTACTTTTTCACATGATACTTCCCCCCCTTTGACATCAATGGCAAAGGAAAAATATATTTTTCATTGTTCTCCCCCTTTGTCATCAGGAATATTACCAGTATTGACTACTCCCCCTTAGGAGTACACCCAATCAATTCCACAATGACAACACATGACACTACCTGCTCCCCTTGAGAGGTAGCCATCGAACATCAGTCTAGAAGAAAGATAGATCCATAGATCCACCAGACTTGGTCCATCTCCATATGCATCTAGTTCAAGAAAGGAGGGGCAATAACCCCTAACTTCTCTCGAAGATACTCAAAAGTATCTTTAGGAAGAGCCTTAGTAAATATGTCAACAATTTGATCCTTTGTAAGAATATACTCAAGCTTTACTTCATTCTCCATAGCCTTCTCTCTCAAAAAGTGATACCTGATAGATATATGCTTTGTCCTTGAATGCATCATTAGATTTTTTGAAATGTTAATTGCACTTGTATTATCTCAAAAATAAAGATGAGGTCATCATACATTACTTTGATATCCTTCAATTTATCTCATCCACAAAACTTGTGTACAACAAGATGTTGTAGCAATATACTCAACCTCTGCAGTGGATAAAGAAACGAAATCTTGTTTTTTGCTTAACTATGATACCAATATGCATCCAAGAAAGAATGCACCACCATTTGTATTTTTTCTATCATCAACACAACCTATCCAATCTATATTTGTATAAGCACTTAGTGTAAAGTCAGTATCCCTAAGATACCATAAGCCATAATCCAGAGTGCCATCTAAATATCTGAATATCCTCTTAACAACTGTAACATGTGTTTCTTTAGAATCCTCTTGAAATCTAATCACAAGATAAACTGCATGAATGATATCCGGTTTGGTAGCAGTTAAATACAAAAATCCTCCAATCATTGATCTATATTTTCTCTGACCAGCCTTAGGTGAATCATCATCCTTACTCAATTTACAACCAGTTACCATAGGAGTGCATACCGGTTTGGAACCATCCATCCCAAAAAATTTCAATATTTATTTTGCATACTTTGACTGTGAAATAAAAATCCCTTTGTTTGATTGATTTGCAATCCAGGGAAGAAATTTATCTCACCAAACATAGACATCTCAATTTTTTTTTGTATTTCTTCAACAAACATCTTACACATAGTTTCATTTCCTTCAAAAATAATGTCATGCAGATACACAACTACCATCAAGATCTTGTCATCTTCAATTTTGAATATAAATTACTATCTACAGTACCTTTGTTGAAACCTTACCGAATCAAATATTCATCCAATCTTGCATACCAAGCTTTGGGAGCTTGCTTCAAACCATATAAATCCTTTTTCAATCTGCAGGCCATATCCAACTGATTTGACAACTGAGATCCTTCTGGTTGTTCCATGTAGACTTCTTCTTCTAACTCACCATTTAAAAATGCAGACTTCACATCCATCTGGTAAACTTTAAAATCCTTATGAGCAACAATGCCAAAAACATTATGATAGCTTCCATTATAGCCACTAGAGAAAATGCCTCCTAAAAATCTATACCTTCCACTTGTGAGAAGCCTTTACACACAAGCCTTGCCTTGTTTCTTACCACTTCTCCATTCTCATTTAGTTTGTTTCTGAAAACCCACTTCTAATTATTTTCTTATTTCCTGGTCTAGGAACCACTTCCCAAGTTTGTTTTTTCTCAATTTGCATAAGTTCATCTTCCATTGCTTTCATCCAATGTTCATATTTACATGCCTCACTCACTATCTTAGGCTCAACTTCATAAAGTAGACAATAATTTACCTCAACTTCAACAACTTTGATTCTTGTCAATACACCTTTCCTCTTGACTCCAATGATCTGATTTTCTGAATGATTCTTTTGCACATACTTAGGGGTTTTCGGAACCCTTTCTAGAGCTTCTTCTTCTTCATTCTACACTTCTTGTTCTTCAACAACTTCTACTTCTCTACAATCAAGTTCATCTTATACATATCCATCAACTTCAATTGAATTCTTCAATGCTTTGTCAACCTTGACATTTGTGCTTTCGACAAGCTTTCTCAACCTTTTATTAAAACATCTACAAGCTTTGCTTCTAGTAGAGTATCCAAGGAACATACCCTCATCACATCTAGCATCAAACTTTCTTCGATTTTCTTCATCTCTTTTGATATAAAATTTGTTTCCAAATACCTTGAAATAATTGACAGTAGGAATCGTTCCATACCATAGCTCATAGGGAGTCTCAGTGTTGTTAGTTTTTTCTTGAACTCGGTTGAACACATAAACAACAATGTGACTTGCTTCTCTCCAATAAAATTTTGGTAGACCTACCTCTATTATCATTGATCTAGTAACTTCTTGAATTGTCATGTTCTTTCTTTCAATAACTCCATTTCGCTGAGGAGTTCTACGGGCTATTCCATGGGCTTCACAAAACATGTTAAACTAATTGGAGGTGAATTCACCACCTCTGTCACACCTCAAACATTTTATTTTGAAATTTGTTTCATTCTCAATCATAGCTTAAATGCCTTGAATTTGTCTAATGCATCATATTTCTCTCTAAGAAAAGCAACCCATGTCATTCTAGAGTAATCATCAATCAAAAGCATAAAATACCTGTCAACTTGTAGACTTCTCACCCTTGTAGGACCACAAAGATCGGTATGAATCAATTCCAATAGTCTGGTTGTAGATTGTTCCTTTGACTTAAAGTTGGTTCTAACTTTATGTAAAGAGCGAAAGTCTTTAATCCCAAATAATCTTATAATTCTTTTAATAAGTTCATTACATTCCATAAAATATCGAAAATCCATTCATTAACATTGTTTAATCCACAAGATTCCAAAAATATCGACTTAAAGTCTACAATAAGATTCATAATGCATCCAATTACATTTCTAAACACGTGTCATCTTTCACAACATTTATAATACAAAACATTGTAAAAGAAATTTACAATTCAAGACTTAGGCATTATGTTGCCTTAAGTTCTACAATAATCATTCAATAATAAAATGCAATAGATATATGAAGATATCTTCATTTGATTTTCAATCCAACTGCTAATCTTCAAACATGAAGATGAGAACAAAGTTTAGGCATTTTTTCTGCCCAACCTCAAAGCTTACGCTTCCTCGGAATTCCTTAGTCATTCAAAGAATACTCGACCCTGCACGGATCGCTTGACAACAAGAAGTCGACAAGCAGGATGGAATCTGATGCACGCCTAATATAACTAGTAATTCCACAAGCATTTTCATTTTTCTAATTCATTTAAGAAACAAGCAAGTTCGATACAACGATATGGTAGAGAGTTATATATATATTCCATCTGTTTCAATGTTCCTTAAGTTACTTGGCCAAGTAAAATGTCATGCATGACAAATAATAGTAGTTTTGGAATAGAAAAACTACGCTCTCTATAAACCCATATTCGACATCCATCTTGAAAGGTAACTTTCCAAACACATGTCATGCACATTCAATTATCAAGTAGGCATGGTTCCATTCAACATAAATAAATTATTTTTCCCAACACATGTCATGCACATTCTATATCAAACATACATGGTTCCATTCAAAATAAAGATTATCTTTTCCAATCACATGAATTGCACTTTTATTTTTAAGCAAACACAACTTTATTGCAGTAATTTCACAGATTTAAATCACAAATAACATTTAAGTTCATATTTAAATTAAAATAAATTAATTAAAAGAAGGTGTATCTCAAGTATGTATCTAAGTACATATTTAAACAAGAATAAATGAGCACACATTCTTTCAATTCATTTGCTCATATAATTTATCTTCACTTTGAAATAATCATTTTCTAATTCGTTTCTTTTCAAAGTAATTTATATTTTTAATTCTATTTTCCCTTTTCTTTTCTTGTTTTTTTTTTCATACTTCTATTAACATATTATCTTTTCAAAATGGAAAACACCTCATCTTTACTTCTATTTCATAGTAATTTTAGTTTCATTTGTAGAGAATTATCAAGTTTGATTCTTACTTTTCAAGCATAAATCTTTACACAAAATTATTTAATCTTATCATTTTGGAAAACGTTCAACAATTTTATTTAATTCAAAACACTATCTTTTTTGTTTCTTTTCTGCAATTTCCAATTCTTGATTTTGTCTTCACTAAAATTTTTGTTTTGTGTTTGATCTTTTCCAAAATAAAAATAAAAACAATGATTTTCTTTCCTGTTCAAAATTAAAATACAAGAATAATAGAGATGAATTTAACTCGGGGTAAACCCATAATAGTGGTGTATAATTTTTATGAGGAAGAAAATTTGTAAAAATGCTCACACATTCAAAATTTCATGTTTTTAAGGGTTCGTTCGAACTAGGGGGTTCACACAAACCCAAAAGAGGGGTTCACTCGAACCCCTAGTTCGAGTGAACCCCCTTTTGCATGGTGGATCGCTCGAACCCTATGATGTCATGTTTCTTCATAGAAACAAATAAAAAATTCAAAAAAAGTGGGGTTCGAAGCCACCTTCACCCTTTCGAGCGAAGGGGGGTTCGCTCGAACCCCCCTTTTTTGCCCTTCTCCCCCTCTTCCAACAAATTTTAGCAGATTTCTGCCCTTCGAAGCTCAGGTTTAGGGGGAGACTTCACAAACCTAACTGGAAGATGGTAATCCTCAGAACGAGCTATCCAATGAATTAAATTTTAATATGTTTTGGTTTTATTATGTATGTGTTTTTTTAGTTTTATTAAACATAGGTTTTTCACCAAAAATCAAGCTCTATGTTTTGCACATGTGGAAAAATAGCAGATTATCAAAATAAAAAATTTAAAAATATGTTGAGGTTGGGTATTGATGTCTTCGATCCATTAAAAAAAATAAAATTGAATTTCGATTCATACAAAAAAAGTTATGTCATATATAGTCCGCCTGTGTCTGAATTACAATTGGTTTGACTTTGAAACTTGATTAAGGAAAAAATATTCAATAAAAAACTATGAGACCAAATGAAAGTGCTAGATATAGTAGTTAAAAATCTAAATTAGAAAAAATTAGAATTTTATCCTTCATTCAAAAAATGTTATGTTGTATACAGTGAGTGTCACTTTTTAAAAATGTTGTTTTCTAAAAAAAAATTAATTTTCGTGGGATATGGAAAAAAGAGTGCAATATGATTCCAAAAATTTTGAAAAAAATATTTTTAGAATCTACAGACAAAATGTGATGAGACTCCAGTTTGCATCATCTTCAAATTCCTCATGGTTTAGCCGCTATAGGTTCCTGAATATGAAGATTTAGTTAAAAATAATAATTGCAGTGTCCAATTTGGCCAAAAATTGTGGGATCACCCCTCGGTATTGAATTGACTGTGAATTTATTTTTAATGAATCTACCTAGTAATTTTTTGTAGCTGATTTGTGCTCTTTGACTGCCAATTTTTCTCTGTAACTATTCTTTTGTTCAAAATCCACTTTTGTTTCTGACTATGTTTGTACATGTATCTCAAGCAACAATTTATCTTTATGTTCTACCTCTGACTGGGTCTCTCCTCATTTATTCCCCACTCTCCTCACACCTCTCCTTATTTCCTGTGCACCTCTCTTCCTGCTACCCACACATTCTCCTACCTTCTCTCCACACCTCTGACCACGCCTCTTCATCTACTAGCTACGTGGGATGGATGAAGGGTAGATTCCAGTCTTTGTTTTCCTTTTTTGGCCGCGCCTTCCCTTCTCCTCCTCCCACACACATGAGCTTAGTATTATATCAAACAAAATAACTCCCCCCCTGCTCCTTTCAGCCTTGTGTATCATTAGTTCTCCCTTCTCCATCGTGCATAATGGGGAGACAAGTAGAATAATAATAAATTCAAAACCAAAGTGTCCTCTATTTTTTTCTTTCTTTCCTCAAAACGAATTTTTGTCTTTTCCTCCCTCCTCCTAATTCGAATTTCCTCTCCTCCCTATCATGCAAATAGTGGATTCCTAAATAAGGTTCGATCCACAATCCATGCCAAATTCCTAGCAAAATTGGCCAAACTCCAAGTTTCATTTATGATTGCATGCAAATATTGATTGAAAGATATTTGTTTTCAATTTGATAACTACTGTTTTGATTTCAATTTCAATTTTGATTGCAAATGTATTGTTGTTTTCTAATTTGTTTTCAATAACTTATTTTTGATATTTATCTATTCCTTAAAACAAATATTTCCTCTTTTATTTATTATTTGCGAAAATAACAAATAAACCAATAACACAATATTTACATTTTATATATTTTCTCAATTAAACGTTTATTTCAATAATTTAGAATAAAAGCATTATTATTTTTAACTAAAATAGAAAAGATTACATAAAGAAGTAATAAATTGAAAAAAATTAATTTTCTCATAATAATATTTAAATTGCTATTTAAAACAAACAAATTCTTTTTCGTAATTACGTTCAAACAAAACATAGCCATAATAACCATTTAATCATCAAATTACATTTTAATTAATTAAGTGGTTTGTGAGATTCCATCATCCTCATTAACGTCTAATGGCTAAAAAAAATCTACCTGAACAATATTCTCACCTTCATTCTCGTTCACCTGTTCCTGCATTCACTTGCACTCAATTTCTCATCAACAATGACAACCCCCAAATTTTATAATAATGAATTCAAAATCATTTCATTTGCATTTGCATTTCAATTTCAATTTCAATCTCAATTTCAATATTCATCAATCATAAACATGTAGATCTCATGATTAATAATTGCAATTAAATAATTGATAAAAAAAAATACGTGACACTTTCTGTCCAAACTAACAGTCCTTGTAGAATACATTAACAGGCTTTGTAATAATTGTTAAATCTCTCACATCTTATACTACACTAATTCTCACCATGTTATCAAAGTTCATATGATACATCCTCCGGTGCCATAGCCAATTGCCATTAATCTAAGACATAAAGCAATGTCCATCAACACCTTTAAGTTGATAGATGTTTCCTTTAGTATTCTTACCAGTAGCAATTACAGTTTCAAAATCTTTCCTGATTTCATATTTTTCATCCTTGAACACAAGATTATATCCCTTTTTACACATATGTCCAACACTCAAGAGATTATGTCTCAAATTCTTAACATAGTAGACACCATCAGTATTATGCTTGCTATCAAAGTTGATTGAACCTATCCCATAGGTCTTAGCACCAAAATCATCTCCAAACTTAACTAAGACTCTATCATATTTCTCAAGTTTAACAAATTTACTTTTGTCACCGGTCATGTGATTTGAGAAGTCACTATCAACGACCCAATAGTTATTTTCTTCTTTCTCATGAAGAGAAGAGACCGCAACACCTTAAACTTTCTCTAGAGCATTTTCCTTGACACATCTTTCATTGTTAGTAGTAGTAGATTCATCTTTTAAAGCTAAGAACAAGCATTCATTATCATCAAAATCTCCAAAATACAACTCATAATTAGAAATGCCAACATCTTCATTGACATAATATGCTCTTTTGATCATTTTCCTTTATTTTCTTTATATTTTCTATGCTTGTTTCTTTTAGCTCTTTTAGGACATCTTGAAGCATAATGACCTATTCCTCCATAGCTAAAACATTTGAATGGTAATTTATCTTGGTACTTATCAGAGCCCTTTTTCATTCTTCTTACAAATTTTGCTTCCACTTCATCAAGATTTTCTTCATCCAGATCTTCCAACTTTGCAGCCTTGAATGTAGTTTTTGTCTTTGTTCCATTTTTCAACCCAAGCTTTCTCATTTCAAAAGAATTTAGAGTACCAATCAACTGATCTTTAGTATAAGTATTATAATCTACAATTTCCTCTATAGAAGATACATTTTCATTGTATATATCAGGGAGAGTTATGAGTACCTTCTTCACTATCCTGGATTCATCTATTTGTGCACCAAGTCCGCTCATTCCACCTACTAGCTCATCTACTCTCTTCATGTAGGATTTGATGTTTGCATCTTCACCCATTCATAGGGTCTCAAATTGTGCCTCCAAGTTCTGCAACTTCGCTTGTTTAACCTTTTCATCTCCTTCATACATCTTTTCCAACTTATCCCAGACCTCTTTAGCAATCTTCAAATTAATAACTTTAACTACTTCAAAAAGTGAAAGACTATTAATAATAATAAACCTTTCCTTACTGTTGATTTCATGCACTTTGATCTCATCAATAGTACTTAGTCCATTCGTCGGAGCAACATACTGGTTCTAAATAGACTTCTTGATCTCATATCTTTAGCATGTCAGATATCCTTCCATCTTCATTTTCCAAAATGCATAATCAGTCCCATCGAACCTAGGACACTCATGAATAGTGATCTTGCTCGCCATCCCGAACTTTCCTTAAATAGTTAAACTCTTCACCAAGTAACCTCACTTTGATACCAATTGTTGAGCAAGACAAATGACAGGGGGGGTGAATCAGTTGTAGCAATTTTAACCTTTAAAACTATTCACCAGAAGTTAGATCAATAAGCATTCACAAAACCCTTACTCTGCTAAAGTGGGTGATTCCACAATAGTGGTTTACAATTTTTGGCCAAATTGGACATTGAAATTATTATTTTTAACTAAATCTTCACATTCAAGCACCTATAGTGGCTAAACCGTGAGGAATTTGGAGATGATGCAAACTAGAGTCTCGTCACATTTTTTCTATAGATTCTAAAGATATTTTTTTCAAAAAATTTGGAATCAGATTGCACTTCTTTTTCCATCTCCCACGAAAACTGGTTTTTCTCATAAAACAACATTTTTAAAAAGTGACACACACTGTATAATGCATAAATTTTTATCCATGAAGGATAAAATTCTAATTATTTCGAATTTAGATTTGTAACTCCGACATCTAGTGCTTCCACTTGGTTAGATAGTTTTTTATTGAATATTTTTTCTTTAATCAAGTTTCAAAGTCAAACCAATTACAATTTAGACAAAGTGTGGTCGTATAATGTGTAACGCTTTTTGTACATATCGAAATTCCTTTTTTTGTTGTTGGATCAAGGACTTCAATATCTGGGGCACTCATTTTTCAATTTTTTTTTGATAATCTGCTATTTTTCCACATGTGCAAAACAAAGACCTTCATTTTCGATGAAAAACCTATGTTTAATAAAACTAAAAAAACAAATACATAATAAAATCAAAACATATTAAAATTATATTCGTTGGATAACTCATTCTGAGGACTACCTAATTCAAGTTGGGTAGGTGAAGTCTCCTCCATTATCATCCTCAACCTGAGCTTCAAAGGGAAAAAATCTACCAAAATTTGGTGGAAGAGAGGGAGAAGGGCAAAAAAGGGGGGTTCGAGTGAACCCCCCTTCACTCAAAAGGGTGAAGAGGGGTTCGCTCGAACCCCCCTTTTTTTTTAATTTTCTATTTGTTTTGTTGAAGAAACGTGACATCATATTGTTTGAGCGAACCCACCATGCAAAAGGGGGTTCACTCGAACTAGGGGTTCGAGCAAACCCCTTAAAAATTAAAATTTTGAATGTGTGAACATTTTTTTAAATTTTCTTCCTCATCAAAATTGTAAACTACTATTATGGGTTTACCCATGTGTTAAATCATTAAGTGCAGAAACAAAAACTGAAAGTAATGAAACAATGCACACAATAATACTAGAATTACGTAGAAAATCCAATGAGGAAAAAACCACGGTGAGGATTAGCTCACAATATAAAAGAATTCCAAAACCTGAATACAAAAGGCTCATTGCCAGAAAGGCTCACTGCCAAGATAGGACTCATTGTCCAATGAGGGCTCACTGTCACAAAATTATAAAGAAGATAGAAGAGGATTGTTATAGAGAGAAAATTATCTCAATGCAATAGTGATTCCACCATAACTCACTCACACACTTGAAGACATGCTTGAAAGATAGAATACACCTTCAACTCACTTCCTTCAGGAACTCAACACTTGAAATTTGCATTGATTTTCTTGAATTCGCAACACACACACTATCTCGCATCTATCTTACATCTATCTTTTCTTTCACCAACATCTCAACTTGTACTTATACCGTCTTCAACCTTGAAACCCATCCAAGGTCAACCGCACATCATTTGTATTTACAAATTCAACTTAGGTCGGCACCAAAACATTCTACAGTGGAATTAGAACGAGGGCAACCTATACACATACTTAATGAGGACCTAAATAAGTCCTAACACGTCTCGCCACACTTTCATAAATTTTGTAAGAAGTGTTTAAAACAAGGTCGACGAACACCCGTGTAAGACACAAAAAAATTAAGCACACACATCCTTAATATGATCCAATCTTTCTGGGTCAACAAACTTTGCTTGAACACGACTTTATCAACTTATTCTCAGAACCACAAGTCCCAAGACCAAAATTCAGAGAAATTTGGAGCAACTACACTTCTCCTAAACCACAACCAGACACACCAAAGTGCACCATTCACATATTGGTGAAAATATCTCACACTGTATGACGTTCCAGATATCCAAATTCTGGATATAACAACTACCAACAATCATGAACAATATGCCAGAAGTGCACAAGCATAGAAGTAACACAAAACACATCCCAAAGCATACACTGAATGCCTGCATGACACTATTTTCTTAATTTATCAAAATTTCTCAAAAGCACTTGGAACCCAAGTACTAGAGACATTATTATAGCACACTACTTCACTCTTAACACATTTCCAGACACAACATAAGGATAACTCCATGTACTCACAACACTTCTTCAACATCTCAACTATGCATGTACAACCTGTAAACTTTCTTTATTATAATTTTATCAATATTCTCAACATATACAACCAATGACCAACTTCCATGACATCAATGACAACAACCAGAGTTGACATCAATGACAACACCTTCATACTTGCAATAAACAATTCACCGTGGAAAAATTTGCTGCCATAACAAATTTACCTCAAGGAAAATTCACCACCAACAATTCACCAACGCGAAAAATTCATCGCATTAAAAGCTTGCGATTAATTTTTCGTAGCGATGAATTATTGATGGTGAATTTTCCTGGTGGTGAATTTACCATGACACACAATGAATTTGCGCGATGTCTGTATAAATTATATTATATAGTATTATATTATCTATAATATATATAATGTTATGATATCTAATATATAATACGTATAAATATATTAAAAATTAAAAATTGAGGGTTTTAGAGCTCCTAGATTCCTAAGTTCGAGACAAGATTTTTACAGCCGCCTAAACAAAAATTTGCAAGGCTTTGTTTTGCGCCAGAGGTTAGTGACGGTGACATTTCAGCTGACCCTCAATTGTTCTTCCCAACGCTTTCTAACAAACAGGATTTTACTAGAAATTCTGACATATGACATGACATGCGAGCATGCGCATGCCATCATATGACTTCCTCAGTCGGCTAAATTATCATTTTTCTATGACAACTGACGGCAATTTTGATGCTCATTATACTTTAAAAACAACAATAATATTAAAAAAATAAAATTGTCGTCTTCTTATTTCCTTCCCCACGAAGTGATGAGAGTGTCTATATCCCCATTATATTCCATTCAAAGCTATGATCATACTATCTTCTTTATCTTGACTTTTAATTTATAATGTTATCACTTATAACTATATTAACTTTCAGTCCATTTCATGGTCGGTTTTGAGTAGATGTATGAGTTGCAGTTACTAAAGATGAAAGCTCAAATGATTGCAATTCTTTCAACATTAACCACACCATATGAAGTGCTGCAAACATTATATATATGAGCAGTAAAAAATGATTACAAATTCTTTCAATATTAACCACACCATATGAAGTGCTGTCATTTCATCCATTTTTTATATAGACTTCTTTTTTTTGAAATGATTTAAGAATGATTGAACTAAGGACTATGGTTCTCATGACTAAGTGCATGGTTGGTTGCTATGCTTTCTATTGGGCTATGGATTCTATCAATGATCAAATCTATGGATTGGTGTGCTACTCTGTAACTACTTAAATCCAGCTTTTTATTCATGAAAATAAAATGATTGTATTTCTATGGTATCCAATTTGTTTTGGATTGATTGAGGGTAATTATTTAGTTGTAAAATATATGTAATTTTAAGAAAATCAATTGTGAGTAGATTGAAATATTCAGTGTAACTTCACACGTTATTGTTTTAAAATGTTTAGATTTATTAATTAGTGTTGAGATTTCTAGATTGTAACTGTTTATAATCTTTTTTGCGTCAATGTTTCAGATCATGGTGAAATCAGGAAGCATCATGGAGTATGATCCAAAACATTAATACAAAAAAGATTATATGCAGTTACAATCCAAAAGTCTTAGCACTAATAAGAAGTATTATGGAGTATGATCCAAAACGTTGATGAAAAAAGATTATACACAATTATAATCCAAAAATCTTAGCACTAATAGGAAGCGTCATGGAGTATGATCCAAAACGTTGATGCAAAAAAGATTATACATAGTTACAATCCAAAATCTTAGCACTAGTTGATCATGGACCATGGAAACCTAATGCTATTAATCTAGATTTATGGTTTTTTCAATATTTCTTAATCATTATATTTAATTTAAATAATTTTCTTTTGTTTAAGTGTAACTTTTAAGTATAATCATATAATGATAAATTATATTTTAAAATAAGTTTATATTAACATAAGTATTTTGTTTGTAGGTAGAGTGAAATATTTATTTTAATTTTATTAAATTATTATTTAAAAATAAATCGTTTTATTATAATTATATTATTGCAAAGGTGAAAAGTGTATGTTTAAGATTTTTCTAATCAATTTTGATTATATTTAATCCATTGTCCCTAGTGCAATGGTTTAGTGTGCAAGTGGTGTATATTGTGTGAAAGTTGTTGATTGTGATTGATACTTAACTGAACTTGACTCCACCTATCCCAAGGATCTAGATTTAATCTTCAAATTTCACATTATGTGTTCTAGGTTGAATCGACAAGTGTAGTTTTGAACCTTGAATTTTAAAAATCAAATTTAATTTTGGGTCAAGTTGATTTAAACCTAATTAGTTGTTACTTATAGAATTGAGCGCCAAATATGTAAATTTGTATGCTATGAATTTATGTAAAAGAATAAGCCCTAATACATTTTAGAGAATCCATAATCTCTTATATAATCCTTGCATTATCACTTAGAGGGCATTGTATTAACATGTGAAAATCATAGGGGTAAAATGGACATTTGGATGACTGCTTGAATAGTCATCAAACTCATTCAAAGCTATTGATTTGGTCTAAGGGTTTGAATAAGGCAAGAGAGGGGAGGTTAGGCACCTCTCATCTCAAGTAGAAAAATATCTATTTGTATCTTGACATCACCAAGTAAAAATAATAAATTTGAACATATTTATAAAGAACAAAAATGTAGAGGTAATTTCCAAAGAAAAATATCAAAATTGCATATTTGGATCAAAATTGTAGTTATGAAATGGAACTTGATCTAGAGTGCAAGACATTTTCTAGTGATTGAAAATTTTAAATTGGATTATAAAGAGTAATTTCTAGCAAAATATCTCATCACCATAAATAAAAATAGGTGCCCTAATTATTCTCTATCTATTTTGTAACATGTTTATTCTATGTACAAGTACATTCTTGTCAGAATAATGTATGTATATTATTGCAATTTCTTGAGAAGCTCAAGTTGATAATCACTAGGAAGAAATTTAGTCTTCATCTTTCTTACCATTGGATCCCATCTTGTGATCTTATCTCTACCATTTCTTCTTCTCTCAGCCTACATCTCTTTCCACCATAGTGTTGCATGACCTTTCAACCTCATTTGAGCAACCTTCACTCTTTTTGGGTCCTCTACTTCATCATACTCAAAGTATTCCTCCATTTCTATCTACTCACCTTCTTTCCTTTTCTCTCTTACCGCAGTATTCTAGCCGCAATATCCTTGTTGTAGGGACACACCCGCAGTTCACACTCAAAAGGGATTACTCTAATCCCAATCTCAGGCCACTACTCTTCTTTCCAGAGCTATAGTTGTGCTCTAATACCACGCTGATGGAATCCACCCCCATGTAGGCACCCAAAAACCCACTTTAAAATGAGCAAACAGGTGGAAAAGGAAGGTTGTGTTGTTGTAAGCAAATCACACAACCTCTACAGAGGTTTAAACACATGTTGCGGGTCCAATAATTAGTTGGAAGCATAAAAACACTTGCAGAGGCACAAACTAACTTGCTGTAAAAAAACTATTGCTATGGGTAGTTGCAACAATGGCTGTAGGTGACTATTTCCAATTTAAACTTCCAAAAAGACTTTAAAATTGCAAATAGGGTAAACCCACAAAACTAATTTACAATTCCAGTGAGGAAGGAAAAATGAATTTTTGAATGGAATACACTCTAGGGGGTTCGCTAGAACTAGGAGGGTTCACTAGAATCCCCTAAAGGGTTCGATAGAACCAAGGGGGTTCGCTAGAACTAGGGGGGTTCAAGCGAACCCCCCTTTAATGGGTTTATTTTTTAATTGCATTAAAGGGGGGTTCACTAGAACTAGGGGGTTTGAGCAAACCCCTTAGTTCGCTAGAAACCCTCTTTTCCCCCCTTCTCCCCCTCTGGCACCAAAAATATCCAAAAATTTTCCCTTCAAAGGTCGAGTTGAGGATGAAAAGGAGGAGACTTCACATACCCAACTAGATGATGGTAGTCCTCATAACGAGCTATCCAACGAATATAATTTTAATATGTTTTGGTTTTATTATGCATTTGTTTTTTTAGTTTGATTAAACATAGGTTTTTCATTGAAAAATAAGCTCTCTGTTCTGCACGTGGAAAAATAGCAGATTATCAATTTTTTTTTTGAAAAATATCAGTGCACTAGATATTGAAGTCCTTGATCCAACAAAAAAAATTGAATTTCGATACATACAATTTTTTTTTATGTTGTATATTGTCTGTCTGTGTTTGAATTGTAATTGGTTTGACTTCGAAACTTGATTAAGGCAAAAATATTCTATAAAACACTATGAAACTAAATAAAAGTGCTAGATATCCTAGTTACAAATCTAAATTCAAAAAAAATATAATTTTATCCTTGATGGAAAAAAAGTTATTTTGTATATGGTGAGCATCACTCCTTAAAAATGGTGTTTACTAAAAAAATCAGTTTTTGAAGGAGATGGAAAAAGAATTGCAATTTGATTCCATTTTTTTTGAAAAAACATATATTTAGAATCTACAGACAAAATGTCACAAATCACTAGTTTGCATCATCTTCAAATTCCTCATAGTTTAGTCGCTATAGGTGCCCGAAAGTGAAGATTTAGTTATTTAAAAAATCAATTTAGTGTCTAGTTTGACCAAAAATTGTAAACTAGTATTGTGGGATCACCCAATAACAACCCAAAATTCTAGAACAAAAAAGTTATGCAATATTTAATGCAAACACACACTCAATATCAGAGAACCAAAACTTGGAAAATAAAAACAGTTACAATCTTCTTACACATTTACAATTGCTGCAATAAAACTTGGGGTCTATTGTTCTCCACCATGTCTTCTCTCTGTCTGCTATGGGCCTCTTTGGCTACTATCAAAACATTCCTTCTTCTGTCCTCTGATATTCTCTGTAACTTTCTTCTATTCTCCTCTATTTTTGTTGTTCTCTTCTCCTTTTTTTTCTTTATTCCGTCTTCTGTTTTTCTACTCCCAACTGCCAAAATCTAGAAGCTTCTTCTCAAAAAATCTCCAAAATCTCACCTAAAATAGTTGTAATGTTCAAAAACCTACATAAATGCTCCCAAGTACCTCATTTAAAACTCAAATCTCCCACTCAAGTTTCTCGTAATCATTTCTTTCATGTTGTTGCTCAATAAATGAGCACACGGTTAGGTTAAGCTGCCCCAAAACAAAATCAAAATTCATATTTAAAATTTTAAACAATTGATACTTCTTTCATGCGGCATAAACTAGGGAAAAAATATAAAATATAGTAAAATAAAATGATGCCCTTGTATCATGTTAATGTGTAAAACACATAACAACACTAAATCAAGACAATATTAGGTTCATCTATTATTGATTATTTCCAAATTAAGAAAAAAGTGATACTTTTTTTCATTAATACACAAAGTAATAACAATCAATAGAAAAAATAACATCTCAATGGCCGAGGTCAAGTTACACAAATAACCACAATACATACTTTCTAACAAATAATAAAATTAATCTTTTACAATTATAATATAAAATTTCTCATGTTAACACATAACCAAATAAATTATTTGACATTTTAATTTGTTTAGAATGAAGTATTTTTTATTCCTTACCATATAAATTATTATATATCAAAACATAAATAAAATTATTTAAAAATATAAACAAAATTATTTAATTATATATAATGATTGATTTTATAAATACTTTAACTACTTAGATTTTCATTCTAATCTTATATCATTGCTTCTAAGCAAAATGATTAACAATAATTCAAGTTGTTTACAATTATTGATTCACAATTACTAGCATTAATTGAAGTTGTCTAGGATTAATGAGTCACATTTATTAAAGTAGTGTGTTATTATGTAATCTTGTGTCATCACTTTTGTGTAAAAATGACTTGTACTAAATGTAGTTGTCTAGATTAATGATACACAATTACTATTAAAATGCATTATTCATGTAGCTAGTAGCCTCTAACCTCCATTTCAAGTGCAATTTTGTTTGTCGAATAATTAGTAGGAGTTAGTTGCAATGTGGTCAAGCATATTATGGATCCAAAAAGTATGCTACCACAATTTTAATTTGGAGTTAATTAAGTTCTCAATTCCACATTCCAATTTTATTATATTACTTAATAAAAACTATTTTAATTTCACAATCTTATCTCCATTCAACACATAAACTAGTCAAGGACAAGAATTAAATGTAATATATAAACTCAAATTCAAATGATCCAAAAACATGAGAAATCAAATTTGCATTCACAAATCTAATCTATAATGACAAATAAAAAATCAAAAAATATTTTTTTATTTATAAAAATATGCAAGTAATAGACTCCTTTATTTATATATAAAGAACATTGTATTGAATGTAGACCCAAAACATAAGAAAAAAGAGAATGAATATACAATTTTCACCATCAAACAAATATATTTTGACTTAATTTTATAACACTATTAACTATTTTATAATAGTTGTAATTTTGTATCTATATTTTAAAACTATATAAATTTTGGACTATGTGTTTGTAAGGTTGTACGAATCTTGGACACAAATCTTAGAGATTGAGTACAGATATTATGTAGTGTCTCTTTATGAATACCACAACCACAATTTTGAAAAATTCAAAACATTTAGTATTCTTGAGCTTTTATATTGAATTTTAAATGTTAAAATATATAATATAGAGTTTAGATGGACACATCACCATAATAGAACTCAGTATTTTATGAATCCTTAGAGCTTAATGCGCTGTCAAAATATTGACCGTTCAAATTCTTTAAAGATGTCCTTTACGTCCGCCATGGATGACCCACCACAACCACCTTTCTAAATGCACATATTCCATGAGGACTAGAAAATGGAATTTAAAATGTGTTCGCACTCATTTATTGTCACCAACTTGATTATTATTAAATTTTAGATTTTAGCATCATGAAACACAAGTTTTTTTTAAAATATTAACTAAAACTAGAAATAATATTAAAAGTTGTTATTAAATAGTTGACATGTATAAATACTCATAGTATAATGGTTATGTTTTGTATTTTTTATTTGTATAATTTCAATGTCTTTTTGTATAATATAGATATCGAATAAATTAGAAAGTTTGTTTATGACATTCACAATATAAGAATATTTATTTTTGACAATATGAAAATAGATTTCTAATAAGCATATCTTATAGAATATCGTATTATAATGATGAAATTTGCATACACATGTGAAATCCTATTTTTTTTGGAGCTCATTTTGATTTGATGGCCTAATACAATTTTATATTGATAAATGACACATTCTTGTGTAAGTTCAGGCCCATTTTTTAATCCATCACATCTCTCCATTTACACTTAGTCCCATACATTCAATTCTATCTTTATCCATATCCATCCATATTCACATACTTTAGCCCTTTATTATACACATGCATGCACTTAAACACATACATCCATTACCTACCTTGATATTTGCACCTTTCTATTTGACATCAATCTCATAGTGTACAAGATCAATCTCATATCAAGTTGAATGTTTAAAAAAAGGGTAGACTACTATAGATGAAAGCTTGATAATAAAGTAAATGCAAATATGAGATTCTTTCTTTTTCTATTATTTAATTAACCAAATTAGATGTGTGGAAGTATAAATCAATGAATAAGAAATCAACAAACCATAATATATGGACACATGACATTGTATGTATGTGGAGAAAGCCTTTTTTGAGAAAAAAACTTCATCATCAAAGATAGCACAATTTTGTATTAATCTTTGAGTCAAAAGTACACAATCAACAAACTTCTCCCTTCAATTTTTTAGTATTCTAGGAATATTGACATAACTACAAATAATCAATAAAATATATATCCAATGCATACATTTTATAGAAAAGAGTTGAGAGGAATTCACAACTAAATTTCTAAAACCATAACTACCCAAAACTATTAAATGGGAAAAATCTAATTCCCTCATATGACAAATATAAAACATAACTACAAAGCATCTTTGACCCATATGAAAGGTGGGAAAAAATCCCCAAAACTAGTGCTCTATTTTGGAATCCACTACACATTATGGATCCCATCGAACATGCAAATATTTTCTACTCTTTGACCTACCACTTAAGAATATGAAAGCGGTGTAAATGAAGTCAAGTCAACTTGAAACAACCACTATCATGTTTCCACATAGTTTGGTTTATTGCTGGCATGTGGTAACTCCCATATCCATTTTAAAATTTATCTTGGAGTGGATGAAGTTGAATCTGGGTGCCTAGAAAAAATCAACATATTGGAATGATTACAAGACCTTTCTTGGCAAAATTTTAGTTACTTTTCCAAGAAAAAATTGTTGAAATGCACAAGACAACTAAGAGGGGGGGTGATTCAGTTGTGACCAATCACATTCACATTTATCTCAAACAATTATTAACTCCACACCCACTTTAATTTGTTATTAAGTATGGGCATGAAGTGCAATAACAAAAAGTAATATCAACACAAGAAACACCAGATTTACGTGGAAAATCCAATGAGGGAAAAACCATGGTGAGGATTAACTCACAATATAATGGTAATTGCAAAACCAAATACAAGAGGCTCACTGCCCAAGATAGGACTCATTGTCCAGATAAGACTCACTATCCAAAAGGGAGGTTCACTTCCTACAAATACATAAACATTTAAAGAAGAATGTTACACAGGGAAAATTATCTCAATGCAACAGAAGATCCACCATAACAAATTCCACACATTCACAACTTTGATCAGAGAATTAAAAACATCATCGACTCATTGCTTTTAGGAGTCTAACACATTGAAGTTATGCTGCCTTAATTCACTTTCACACACTCTTTCACTTCTATCTCACTTGTCACACTTGTTTCTTGTAATCCTTAACATCTTGCCTTATATTTATACCATCTTCAACCTTAGAAACTTTCTCCAAGGTCGGCTACACATTCTTCATTTTACAAATTCAAATTAGGTCGATGACTCAACTTTCCCACAATGGATAAGAATGAGAGTGGACCAAATTAATACTTAACGATGACCCAAAACAATATCTTGGATCAATCACATGTTTCCTTAATTGATACTTATCCTTCATGTAACATGTGGACACCAGGTCGACCAATCTTAATAAAAACACCAATGAACATTGAAGTACGTGCATTTGCAACAAGAAGATAACACATGGATCTCATAACACGCCTCACCATACACTGGAACACCTCTTAGATGCCTTTAGATCCATCTGTAGCAACTACAACAATCTTCATACAAAGAACACTTTCCATCACTCCACTCAAACTGTACATACACAGATAGTAACTCTGGAACTAGTCTTCTGGAGCACGAAACCATGAGAACTTTTTCCAGAACACAGATAACACCATTATTATCCTTCTTCTAGATCCGCAAGATCTGAGACAAACCACCAAAGTATTGCAGAGTAGAAACATTTCTCCCAGCCCACAGACAAACAACTTTGCCAAACTAGTTCAAAAACCGGTGAACACAACTTTCACTCTTCATCAACCCATAAACTATAACTTAGGATATATCACCTAAGGATGCCCATAAACAACACTACAAATCTGCACAAGCATAGGATCAACACAAAAGAAATATAGAGCATATTATTGTAGTACATTCAAAACACACATACAATTATATCTTCACTATTTATTAATTTTCTCAAAAGCACTTGATAACTCATCATATCAGCACACCTGCAATACCATAAAAATAGCTTCATATACTCACAACATCTCTAAAGTATCTCAACCATACATTTACCACCTACAATCAATTGATTATTTTCACTGCAACAACCTTTATTGTGTTGACATCAATGACAACATTAGTGACAACACCACCATACTCATTCATACTTGCAACAATATCCCCCTTTGTCATTGATAGAAACACATGATGTGAAAAACCATCAAAGACATCATACACACTCTCTTGCTCTTTTTTTTTTTTTTTTTCAGATTAAAAATCCTACACAACATTTCTGCACACTCTTCTCCTTACAAGATTCTAACTTCTTTTCAGATTTTTGAGATATAGATAGGCTTTTTTCACATGATTCTCTCTCCCCCTTTGACTATAATGGTAAAGAAAAGTTATTACATGATTCTTCAACCATAAATTTCTGATTACTCCTCCTTAGGAATGCACCCATGACAACACACATATCATACAACAAAAATGATACTCTCTACTCCCCCTGAACCCCAATCATTAGTCTAGAAAAATGATGAATTTGTAGATCCATTGGACTGATGCACCTCTATGTGCACCTAGTTCAAAGGAGGGGAAGTAACCCCCAACTTCTCCCGAAGATACTCAAAAGTATCCTTAGGAAGAGCCTTAGTAAATATATAGATGTAATCCGATCCTTTGTAGGCACATATTCAAGCCTGACTTCATTCTCCAACACCCCCCTTAAGAAATGATATCTGATAGATATATGATTTGTCCTTGAATGAATTATCAGATTATTTGAAATATTTATTGCACTTGTATTATCACAAAAGATAGGAATAGGCTCATCACACATCACTCATATATCCTTTAGTGTTTGCTTCATCTATAATACCCGTGTGCAACAAGATGTTGCTGCAATGTACTCAGCCTCTGTAGTGGATAAAGAAACTAAATCATGGGTTTCTTGCTTAGCCATGAAACCAACCTACATCTAAGAAATAATGCACCACCACTTGTACTCTTTCGATCATCTACACAACCAACCCAATTTGCATCAATGCAAGCATTCAAAGTGAAATAAGTATCCTTCAGATACCACAAACCATAATCTGGAGTGCCTTTTAGATATCTGAATATTCTCTTTATAGTTGTAACATGTGTTTCTTTAGGTTTTGCTTGAAATCTGGCAACCAAACATACTACATGCATGATACTTAGTCTATTATTAGTAAGGTATAACAGTCCACCAATCATAGATCTGTAAATGATTTGATCAAATTTAGGAGATTCATCATCCTTACTCAGTTTGCATCCGGTTACCATAGGAGTATAGACCGATTTAGAATCATCCATTCCAAACTTCTTCAAAAATTCTTTAACATAGTTTGATTGTGAAATAAATATGCCCTTATTGTTGGAAGAATGGAGAATATCAGTCTGTATGTTGTCATTGATGTCACCATGTTGTTTATGGTATCAGATTGGCTGAGTACCCTGAACCAGTATGCCAAACATGTTTACTTTCTCTGGTGTTTGATCCAGTATTTTGGTCCACATATTTCCTCTAGTAATCATTGTTGTTCAAGGTTTTGAGAAAAGACTTATGATCTCTAGAAGCATGTATGTATGTATTTCTGTATGTTCATATGATTGGATGGTGAGTTGGCATCGATTTTTAGTGATTCCATTTAATTATTGGGTTAATCATGGCCGACCTAATTGATGTTTCTGTACCCTCATCCGATGCAAATGATTCCTCTGGGAATTAGACCTAGCATGGTCTTAGGGGGAGCTTTATTAGAAAATTGCTTAAACCCCTTGGAAATTCAACGTGTTAGATGCTAGCATGTAGATATGTTGTAAGGAATGGTTGAATAGAGGTGATGCAAAAGAAACCAAAATAAAAAGTGTGAGCATGTTCTTTTGTGGAGTAAATTAGGATTTCTCAGTGTAGTGGAAGAAAGTTTTTGTCAACTTTTTGCAATTAATGTGATTTAGGGAAAAGTGATAAGGTATAAAGAAATTTTTTGCAAGTCATTTTGATCACCTAAAGAATTTGAACAATTTGAAGAGCAACTTGGAACTCTCTTGGAGTGATTTTGTAGCAATTTGGAGCATCTCCGAGAGATCTTTGTGGACATTCAAAAACAAGCGATAAAAGTTTCTCTCACAGTTATAGAGGAAGGTAAAATAAGAATTTTTTGTTGAATTTGAAGAAGTTAAGTGCTATAATGGAACCTTCTAATAGAGGATTGAGTGTAAATATCCCACTGAGGCTAAAGGGAGTTGAGCTGGATGAATTTGATCATTGCGAGACAAAGAAAATGGAATTAGGGTTAGAATTGAGTGACTTACAAAACATAAAAACCTTAGGTTTGGATTTGTGGGGATAATTCCCTTGGATTACTAACAGAGGCTTCATCTTGTTCCTTCTGACTAAACTCAAGGATGGTAGCATTGTGTTGGATAAATCCTATCTCGTTACAAGGAAGTGATCAAGGCTATCACCAGGTTATGTAGCATTGGAGACCTTCTCAGAAAGAAGACCATAAAATACAAGGAAGTAGAGGAGTTGATGGGAGTTGACAAAGATCCTCGAGTATTGTTGATTGATACTATTTTCAATCCTTCCATTAGGTATGTTGCATATGGCATTTCCTATAAAATTTATTTCAGAAATCGAGATGGCTATACTTCGGCCATTGCCGTACATATCTATCACATAAAATGGTATAAGAAAATAAGTAGTTTGATCTATGTAGATTAATTCTTCAAAATATTATCGAAAATATAAGAATATAATTGGTAGGACACCCTTTCCATTTTGGGTTCTTAGTTGCATGTCTGGTACTCTATTTTCTGAACTTGTTATTGGGAAAGGAAGGTTTTAAGTGGGAATCCGGGATTACCATTACAAGAAAAATATACAGATACTTGGAAGGCTTGGAAGATAAAGTAAGTGTGTGCAAAACCTTTTTCTTATCTTTGCAAAAAGATATGTGCTTCGGTTTGGTTATGTCTAGTCATTTTGAGGAAGGCTCATCCTCCAGAACAAACGAATTAGAAGTTGTCATTAGTGATTCCCCTCTAGAATCAAAGAAAAGAAAAGATATCACTGAAGACATCATTGTAATTTTGGAAGAAAAGGAAAAAGAAGAAGAATCTCTACCCAGATCTAAATCCTTTGATCCAAATGAAATCTGATCTATATTAGCTAAAGGAAAGATGAAGAAAATTGGCGAGTTATGGAATAAAATCTCTCTAGTTGACAAACTCAAGATTGATGATGCTCTAGTTGAGTATCTACTTCAAAAAGGTATTGATGTATCAAATATTTTTGTTTCCTTTCCAGAAAATTTAGTTGAGGTTGTTGAAGAAAGAATGTTGCTTGAAGGTCTGGAAGGATGCAAGTTGGAAGCCTTGGTTGAAAAGATATGTACTAAAGCCTCATAGAGGTTATCCGAACTTATCATGGAGATGAAGAAATGCATCAAAGAAATGTCAGATATCTACAAATATTGTCTTCGGTGGCCTACTGCAGTTGACAATTTTAGAAGCAGGATGGAAGCAATTGAATCTGAGGTAAACAACATCATAAAGAACATTGATATCTTTGAAGACAAATAAGGGAGTAAAAGACTAAGAGGGTGAATTGAAATTTGGGATGATCATTTTTTAGAGACAAAGAGATGATGTGGTGAAAAATTTCTAGCTCCTTAAGGAGATTGTTGAGGTCCAATTAGACCATCTTTTTGAAATACTTACTAATGCAGAAGATTGTGAAAGTCGGTGCTCATCTGCAGATTGGTCATCTTTTTTCACATTATTGGCCCTATTGGAAAACATATGCATGAGAATGGATTTTGTTGTATTTGAATGTAATAAGTTATATCCAATTATCAAAGAAAGATACAAGAAGGTGTTTCCGGTGAAGAGTGTCATTTTTACTTGAATCCTGAATGTTCAATTTCTGCTAATTTTTTTTTGGAAAAAGAAAAAGAAAGAGAAAAAGGGAAACTGAACAAGATGAGAAAATTTTGGAAGGTTGAAATATTTTTTTAAGACTGTGGATGGTTGGAAGATTTTGGAAATTTAAAAAAAAATGGATGTTTTTTCGCAATTTTGAATGTCACCATGTTTACATCCTTTTCATCACCCTTTGCCATTGATGTCAAAGGGGGAGAGATTTGCAGATTTTTGGAGATATTAGAGGAGTGTTTTTGATTTGGAA
The DNA here is from genome assembly GCA_007115665.2 of Sequoiadendron giganteum. Lineage (NCBI taxonomy): Eukaryota > Viridiplantae > Streptophyta > Pinopsida > Cupressales > Cupressaceae > Sequoiadendron > Sequoiadendron giganteum. Next base: position 430,652,222 of record CM021110.1, on the reverse strand, counting down.
TTTTGGCACATGTTGCCATAAATGAAAAAGGGGGAGATTGTTGGAAGAATGAAGAAGATTATTTTTTATGTTGTCATTGATGTCACCATGTTGTTTATGGTATCAAATTGGTCTGGTACCCTAAACCGATATGCAGAACATGTTTACTTTCTCCATTGTTTGATTCGGTATTTTGGTCCACATATTTCCTTCGGTAATCATCATTGTTCTAGGTTTTGAGAAAATAATTATGATCACTAGAAGCGTGTATGTATGTATTTTTGTATGTTCATATGATTGGATGGTGAGTTGGCATCAATTTTTGGTGATTACATTTCGTTATCGAGTTAATCATGGCTGACCTAATTGATGTATGTGGATATATCAAATATATATACAAGATGGTTTGTAGATGGATAATAGATGAGAGTGAGTGGTGTGCGAGTTGATATGCAAAGTGTGTGAGTAGAGGGGTGAAGATTAGTCTGTTGTCATGTGAGTGAATACTCTGAGCATCAAAGGAATTGAATCTCCACTTGTGGTGTAACTCCATCAGTTCATATCTTGGTTGTAAGCCATTTTCTTTCTATAATTTTTGTAGGCAGTAAGCCTCCATTTTGGATAGTGAGTCCTTGTAAGAAGTGAGATTTTGTATCTGGCAGTGAGCCTCTTTTGTAATGGGTATTGAAACAACTACATATATATAGTGAGCTAATCCTCATTGGATTTTCCACGTAAAAATTCTAGTGTTCTTATGTTGTGTGATTTCATGCTTAATTCATGCTCTTTTCTATTTTATGCATTAAAGTTGTAGATGAAGTTTCTTCAATAAATTTAAGAAGATACTGATTCACCTCCCCTCTCAGCATCTTGAATATTCAACACTTCTCAGTTTGATTCACTTGAATTCCAAGAAAGAAGTTCAACTCACCAATCATGAACATTTCAAAATCTTTTTGCATCTCCTCTACAAATTTCTTGCACATACCCTCATTTCCTTCAAAGATAATATCATCAACATACACAACCACTATCAAAATTCTATTTCCTTCAACTTTGAAATAGAGATTACTATCTACATACCTTTTCTAAACCTTTACTATGCCAAATATTTGTCCAACCTTGCATACCATGCTTTGGGAGCCTATTCAAGTCCATATAGTGCCTTTTTCAACTTATAGACCATGTCTAGTTTATCTGATAAATAAAATCCCTCTGGTTGTTCCATGTACACCTCTTCTTCCAATTCTCCATTCAAGAATGTAGACTTAACATCCATCTGGTATACCTTGGAATCTTTGTGAGCATAAAATACCAAGAACATCCGAATGGCCTCTATTCTTGCCATCAGAGAAAATGTTTCTTAAAAGTCTATTCCTTCAACCTGTGAATAACCTTTGCACACAAGCCTTTCTTTGTTTCTTACTACTTCACCATATTCATTCATCTCATTCTTGAATACCCATTTTGTACCAATTACATTCTTGTTTACTGGTTTAGGAACCAATTCCCATGTCTGATTTTTCTCTATTTGTTGAATTCTTCTTTCATGGCTCTAGCCCAATTTTCATCTTTGCATGCATGCTTCACACACTTTTTTAGGTTCTATCTTGGAAAGTAGGCACAAATTTACTTCAACTACTACCACTTTGGTTGTTTTTGTTACACCTTTTCCTTTGTCTCTAATTATTTGTTCTCCCAAATGATTTTTTTGTACATATTGTGGGGTTTTCAGAGCAGGTTACAAAGATTCTTCTTCTTTTTCAATCTATTCTTCTTCCTTATTATCTTCTTGTACTTGTCTGCAGATAGGTTCATCTAGTTCAAATTCACTTATTCCAATTGGTCTGTGCATATCTTCATCAAATTTTACATTTTCACTTTCAACTATCTTTCTCAATCTTTTATTAGTTGAATATCCAAGGAAAATACCTTCATCACATCTTGCATCAAAATTTTCAAGGTTCTCATCATCTCTTTTAATATAACATATGATTCCAAACACCTTAAAGTACTTAACAATAGGAATCTTGCTAGTCCACAATTCATAAGGATTCTTTCTATTGCTACCTTTTATCTGAACTCTATTAAGAATATAAACAACAGTGTGGATTTATTCTCTCTGGTATACATCAAGTACATTTTCCTCTTCATCATAGTCCTTGTAGCCTCTTGAAAAATTTGATTCTTCCTCTCTACAACTCCATTTTACTGAGGAGTTCTAGGAGTAGAAAAATGTCTCTTTATACCATGCTCTTCACAAAATATATTAAACTCATTGGAAGTGAATTCTCCACCTTTGTCAGACCTTAAACATTTGATTCTTATGTTCACTTCATTCTCTACCCTAGCCTTGAACACTTTGAATCTATCTAGAGCTTGGGATTTCTCCCTAAAAAAAGTAACCCATGCCATTCTAGAATAACCATCAATCAAAAGAATAAAATACCTGTCACCATTAAGAGTTCCTATTCTTTTGGGACCAAAAAGGTCTATATGAATCAATTCCAACATTCTGCTAGTTGATTATTCTTTTCCTTTAAAATTGCATCTTGTTTTTTTTCCCAATTGACAACTTCTGGAAATAGTATTGGCGGGCTTTGTGATTTTAGGAAGATCCCTGAAAAATTCTCCTGAACTAATCCTAATCATATTGTCAAAGTTTACATGTCCCATCCTCTGGTGCCATAGTCAACTTTCTTTAACTTGATACACAAAACACTGACCATCAACACTCTTAAGGTGACAAATGTTTCCATATGTTCTTCTTCCTGCAACTACCACATTTTTAGACCCTTTTCTGATCTCACAGGTATTATCCTAGAACACAAGCTTAAATCCTTTACTACACATTTGTCCAACACTCAAAATATTATGCCTTAAGCCCTTAACATAATATAAATCATTAGTACTATGTTTTCCATTAAAAATAATTATTCCTTTTCCAACAATTTTTGCACTAGAATCATCTCCAAACATGCTTAATCCTCCATCATACTTTTCAAGTTTAGTAAACTTACTTTTGTCTCTGGTTATATGATTTGAACAACCACTTTCAATTGCCTAGTAATCTTTGTCTTGTCTAGCATGAAAGGAAGTAACCAGAGTACCTTCCATCTCATCCTTCTTGTTTTCTGGACCACATTCCCTTGCATATATTTCATGATTAGTAGACAGAAATTTATTCTCCAAGGCTAGAAACAAGAATTCGTCTTTCTCATCCTCAAAATTGGATTCATCATCCGAAATTCCAGCATCTTTTCTAACATAATACAATTTCTTGAAATTTTTATCCCTTTTGTCTTTATTATCTTTGTTCTTTTTGTGTATGGTTCTATTTAGACATCTTGAAGCATAGTGACCAATATTTCCACAAATGAAACATTTAAAGATAACATTCCTTTGTACTTATCGATACCTTTCTTCAAATTCCTTGTAAAATTTTCTTCCAACTCCTTTGAACCTTCACTATTTGGTTCATCTTCTATCTTAGTGGCTTTGAAGGTTGTTTCTGTTTTCTCCTTTTCCTTTCCAAATTTCCTCATTTCAAATGCGGTCAAGGTGCCAAATAGTTGTTCTTTAGTGAATTTATTTGGATCATACACTTCCTCAATAGCTAAGACCTTGTCACTATAGCTCTCCGGTAGGGTCATCAAAATATTCTCTATTACATCTTCATCTATCAGAGTACCACCTTGATTTTTGAATTCATTTGATGCAATATCAACCCTCTAAAAGTAGCTTGCAATGTCTTCACATTCTTCCATTTTCAAGTTCTCATATCTGTGCTTCGTTGTTAGCTTCTTCGATAATTTGACTCTATCATTTCCTTCCTAGATATATTTCAACTTTTCCCACACTTCATAAGCAATTCCTAATGAAATAAATTTTTTTTTCTCAGTCTTAGATAAAGCACTATAGATTGCATACCTTTCTTTTTCATTTTCCTCATAGGAAAAAATCTCATCTACAAAAGAATCACCACTTTCTGGCTCAACATATTTTGTCTCAACAACTTTCCAAGTCTTGAAGCCAAGGGAGATCAGGTAACCTCTCATTTGCAATTTCAAGTCACTATATTCAGATCCATCAAACATAGGGATTGATAATTTGTGTGCCATCAGATCTACCTCAAGTGGTTAAGCTATTTTTCAAGGAACCAAAGCTATGATAATATCAAACAATTATTAACTCCACATCTAGTTTAATCTATTATTAAGTATGAGCATGAAGTGCAAATAATAGAAAGTAATATCAACACAAGAAACACTAGATTTATGTGGAAAACCCAATGAGGGAAAAACCACGGTGAGGATTAACTCATAATATAATAGTAATTGCAAATCTGAATACAAGAGGCTCACTACCAGAGGGATCACTACCCAAGATAGGAATCATTGTCTAGATAGGATTCACTATCCAAAAGGGAGGCTCACTGCCTAGATATACATAAACATGTAAAGAAGAATGTTACACAAAGAACATTATCTCAATGCAAAAGAAGATCCACCACAAAAACTTCCACACATTGGCAGCCTTGATAAGAGAATTATAGACACCATTGGTTCATTGCTTTTAGGAGTCTAACACATTAAATTTCTAGTACCTTAATTCAATTTCACACACTCTTTCACTTCTATCTCGCTTGTCACACTTGTGTATTGCAATCCTTAACATCTCGCCTTATATTTATACCATCTTCAACCTTAGAAACTTTCTCCAAGGTTGACTACACATTCTTCATTTTACAAATTCAAATTAGCTCGATGAATCAACATTCCCATAATGGATAAGAATGAGAGTGGGCCAAATTAATACTTAATGAGGACCCAAAACAATATCTTGGATCAATCACACATTTCCTTAATTGATACTTATCCTTCATGTAATGTGTAGACACTAGGTTGGCTAAACCTAATGAGAACACCAATGAACATTGAAGTACACACATTTGCAACAAGAAGATAACACATGGATCGAATAACATGCTTCACCATACACTAAAACACCTCTTAGATGCCTTCAGATTCATCTGCAACAACTAGAACAATCTTCATACAAATAACACTTTCCATCAATCCACCCAAATTGTACAAATACCCATAGTAACTCTGGAACTAGTCTTTTGGAGCACTAAACCAGAAGCACTTTTTCCAGAACATAGATAACACCATTATTATCCTTCTTCCAGATCTGCAAGATCTGAGACAAACCACTAGAGGACTGCAAAGTAGAAAAATTTCTCCTAGTCCATAGACAAACAACTCTACGAGACCAGTTCACAAACCAGTGAAGACAACTTTCACTCTTCATCAATCCAGAAGCTATAACTCTGGATATATCACCCAAGGATGCCCATAAACAAAACTACAGATCCACACAAGAATAAGATCAATACATAAGAAATGTAGAGAATATTACCAGAGCACATTTAGAACACACATACAATTTTGTCTTCACTGTTTATTAATTTTCTCAAAAGCACTTGAAAAATCATCATATCAGGACACTTGCAACACCATAAAGATAGATCCATGTACTCACAACTTCTCTACAATATCTCAACCATACATGTACCACTTGAAATCACTTGATTCCTTTCACTACAACAACCTGTATTGTGTTGACATCAATTACAACATTAATGAAAACACCACCATACTCATTCATACTTGCAAAAAAAATGAATGGAGGTAAATGGCCACACCTAGGAGAGAAGAGGGAGCCAATAAGTGGAAAAAATAAAAAAGTAAAAAAATTTATAGTGGAAGAACATGACCTAGGATTTCAATGGGAGCACCTAGGAATGAAAAGGCAAATGTTTTTTCAATGTGATTTACCAAATGTTGAAACTGGTCAAGTAAAAGTCCTGTAGTATATTTTTGATGTATATAAGGAAAAAATAATGCCTATAGTGGTTTCCTAAATCTTTTGTTTTCTTCATGTATATTTTGTTGTAAATTTTGAAAAGTTTGAAATAATAAAGTCAAATATTTCTTTGTCATTTATAGTCTCAACCTATGTTGGAAGACTTGGTTTAGGCCTTGAAGCTTTTATTTTATCATGAAAAGAATTTTCTATTAATTGTTGAAGTTGGGTGCTGCAATAACCAACAATCCCATAAGATTCTTGGATGTTTATATGTATCATAGGAGTATCACAAATCAAAGATTTGGAGGTAAGAAAATATCTATAATCCTCTCACACCCAATCTCCATATCATGAACCTAATATATAGGAGATATAATACATGAAATAGTTGAAATATATTTACAAAACCATGAGGTAAAATAAAAAAAAGGTGGTGCCCAAATTATCTCTAATTAAATATTCCCTATGATGTGTCAAAACACACACTAGCATGTGTAACTTTCTTACAACTCTTTTTTGTATCCAACAAATTTTCACATTTTCCAATTTGGGAGATCCAACTTTTGGAAGCTTTAACTTTTGATCCAGGAGGCCAATAGAAAATTTGTTTGAACCATTGAAAATATTGTGAAGTTATATATCAAGCTATAACAATATTTTCTAGATACAACCACTTTCAATCCCAAAATAGCCTCTAAGTGCCTCAAACTTGAATTTAAAATTTTTAAAATGAAAAATTTAATATCATGAAATCCAGAACTGATCATAGATCAAAAATTTACTAGCCTATTTATTTTGCAATTATATAGCTTTAGTAAAAAAATGGATCTATGTGTGCTCAAATATAAATTTATAACTAATAAAATTTTGTATATGCAAGGTTGAGACACCTTTTTTCTAACATTATTGAACACTTGTTGAACACCTTGCAAGAGATAAGGGGGTATCAATATTAGGGAATATTAACATTGTTGGGTCCCAAAACTGTTGCTCCATTTCCTAGAACCAAATCTCACTCACAAGGACACTATTTTCATCATGCAAGTGAAGTCAACTCACAATAAATCATGGAGAGTTGAAGGCCAACTCTATGAGAGTGGGTTATATCTCCTATTATTTGAGCCAAGATTAGACTTGGGAGGGTATTCCTAGGGGTATACCTTAACAAGTATTAAAATCACATCAAGTGAACAATAAAAAAATATTAACACACAAACCCAACTTGATGTCTTGGCCCCAAAGACTATCACTAAACCAAGAACAATTGACTACCTCAAAACCCCTATATAGCTTATAATGTTGTGTAATAATAACTTGTACAAAATGAATTTATTTGAGGCTAACTAAAGAAAGATCCTTGGTTATATCATGAGGTTATAAATGCATAGATAGCCTCAATCCTACACTATTTATTAATATATTATTCATTTAAATAATTTGATATTGGTTACTTAGCTTTTGGATTCAACTGTGTGTATTTTTGTGTCATGAGGTTATAAATGCATAGATGGCCTCACTCCTACACTATTTATTAATATCTTATTTGTTGAAATAATTTGATATTGGTTACTTAGCTTTTGGATTCAACTGTGTGTATTTGTATTAATATCTTATTCATTTAAATAATTTGATATTGGTTACTTGGCTTTTGGATTCAACTGTGTATTTGTATTAATATCTTATTCATTTAAATAATTTGATATTGGTTACTTAGCTTTTGACACAAAAATACACACAATTGAATCCAATAGCTAAGTATCTAACTACATGGACTGTGGAAAAATCATACCAACAATTTGATAATGGTCAACTAGAATAGATACCGATTCTTATCCATTGGGCTACAAAGTGACAAATAATAGGAAATAAAACAATGAAGGAAACATAGAAGAGTCAAACTAGGCACACATGCCATCAAATTATAAGTATTACACATATTATAGTATACTTAGTAATCCAAAGGTAACTGCATGAATCCATAAGTAACAAAAAGATGTTATTACAATTCCTTTAATAAATTAGAATTTAGTCACATTATCAAGTGTTCATTACATTCATGTCAAAAAACCTAACAAAAATAAAGATACAAATAGCATGGAGACATCCTCTACAAAATACAAATAAACTTTATCCTTTAGGTCTGCCTCACAAATTCAATTCCTTTCTACAACTAGATATGACATAGTTGAAACCCTAGACAAATCCTTGTACTAGTTTAGCCTCCATTCACCACCAATAGAAGCAACATATTTGAAAAATGACCCAAAAAACATGTTATAACAACAAAGCACCGGTTGGAAAGATGAATAGAAGAATTAAAATCTATTTATACCCTAATATCCCTTATATAGTATATTTATAACCCAGAGGATACACCAAGAGAAAAGAGTAATTGTGGAAGGGAAAACTATTATCTAAATGCCTTCCATCTGTAACTCAAATAAGAATCACATTCATTCATGACAAATATATATATTGATCAATCCTTAAATCTCCATATATATTATCATATATCAATTACAAAGGCATGTCTTATAATCTCCCCTATATTTACCATTCTCTTTTTACTTCTCTTATATCTATTACATAAATACATTTATACATTGTCTCTTAAAGAGATGTGACCCTTATAGGGTACCTCTTAGTTAGCCTCCTATGTTGGCCTTAAGTTCTATAAGTCCTGTATGGTAGCCTTTTGTGCTTCCTTATACCCTGCTAACATCATCCCCCTTTTTAAAATGATGTCATGTCCTCAAGAAATGTGTTAATTCCTAGGAAGAATGTGTTTGTAGATGACCTTTAGCTGTGTGAGTGCAGTGTCCTATTTTTGTTTTTATTGTCGTAGGAATTTAGTGTGTCCTTAGGTGTTTATGTGTGTTGCCTCTACTTCCAAAAGGCTACTAGGTATTTGGATTTTCTAAGCTATGTTATTTGTTTCCCTAAAAATTCTTGTTAGGTGTGCTAACTTTATATTGATTGTCTCCCATGGTTGTTTGATCTACATCTTTATTTACTCCCTCTGCTCCTAGAATTGTTGTATTTGAGTATGTAGATTCTCTATTTTTTCTCTTACCATGCCATTTATCTTTCAATGGGTCATATGATGAGGAAATATGCACTAATTGGGCCTCTATTTGAATGATCAAATCCTTCAAGTTCTTGGTGAGGTTGGGCCACAAAAGAAAAAAATCCAGTGTAATGTGTTTTCCTCTGCTATACTCCCTTCTATGTTCTTTATCTATACTTCCAATTGGGAGTGTTCTAAAGAACACTTATTTATTGCCTCATTAGATTTCTTCATCAAAATTTCCTACTAGGCCTCTTACTATAGCTTGTCCTATGATTGAAAATTTGATTCCAGTCCATCCCAAGTATTTGACCTATTTTGGTAGGGGAGGGAAGCATATCTTTGTATTTGTAGTATGTTGTTTTTCAATATGTTCACCACCTCTTGCAATTACACCACACTTTCAACATGTAGGATTTATTCTCTTGCGGTGGTATGAAATATATCTCCAAACTAAAGTTTTTGGAGCACGGGGAAATGTTAGAAAGGTTCACTTGGGAATTTAATATTGGCAAGTAGAGAAGTTGCAATGTTGGTGCTATTTTTGACTCCTTTTATTGTGTGAGGAAGTCTTTGATTGATTATATGGGAGAGGTGGATGTAGAATCTTATGTTGTATTTACCTCTTATCCACCATCTTCTCTTGCACTTGGTTGGCTACTTTCCAAAGGATTTTTTGTTTGTTGTCTTGTTTTTTATTCCTCCATGAGAGAATCATGGAGATTTTTTGTGAGATATGTTGTTTCCTTATGTACCTTATCTATTTCTATTTTTTCCCCCTCCATTAGGGTATTCACACTCTACTTTTTTTGGATCTCATTTTCTTGTGCTTGTGATGATTTCTCCTCTTGTAGTGCCTTATACCTTATCTCTTATTTTTATTTGAGGTATTTTTCTCTCTTCTCTCTTATTGTGATAGTGAACATCCTCCAATGTTTGTTAAAATCCTTGATGTATTTCACCAGGAATTATATTATTCTCTCCTTATTCTATGCATCTACCTCTTTTTACATGTTAATAACTTTGGATAACATGTTTTATATTATGGTGTTTATGGTGGACATGACATCAATTATCTGCTATGATTTTTTAGGGAGCTCTTGTTGTGAGATTTCCATAGTGTGCTCCTTTTTATTCTTCTTCTTCCTCCTCTCTAAAAAGTTGGATTGTATTTCTCTTCACCATTTTTTTGGGCCTTTCCTTTCTAGTCTTTTTATGTGTACTCATTTGATTTAAGGTCTTTGTTAGCAAGAGGAAATGGGAAACTACAATATGAGGATCTGTACCATGGTATCCCTTATGTAGTCATTTTGTACACTAGAGGGTATAGTGGTAGAAAAGAGTAAGTGTGATACTAAACTATATACAATAGTAACTCATTTGAATTAAATATAAACAATAGTCATCTATGATATATATGTCCATTGAATCCTTATAACTCAATATATATTCAAATAATCATTGCATGAGCGGATCTTAGTCTCTATTTTATAAATTATAGTTCTTTCTCTATTCCTATATTCTATGATGTCTTCCTATTCTATTATCTAGTAAATACATATATCAATGCCTACTCACTTATAAAAATGAGACACTTATAGAGCACCCATTAACTTATCTCCCTTGTTGGCTTGGTGCTCCACACACGATTTATGATAGAGTTGTAGTAAGTTATAATCTGTACACTATACCCTACCAACATCGTCACTCCTTTCAAAATTATGTCTTGTCCCCAAGACACACTACTTAGTTACCTAGGAGAATGTGTTTGTAGATGACTTTCAGTTGTACAAGTGTTGTATCGCACTATTATTTAGCTTGTTATATCACTTTTATGTAGCCTTGGGTGCTTATCAGAGTGGCTTTTGCCTCTACAAGATTTTGAGGAATTTGGATTTGTTGGGCTACACTCTTGAATTGTCCTAACACTACACATAAATGTACAATTTTGATGCTAACTATTTCTTAGAGTTATTTCACTTGAATTTTTATACTCTCCCTATAGTATTGTAGCTACTATGTAACTGTGTATGCGTGTTCTCTAGCTATACTCTTATTTCTCCATCCACATATTTAAATAGATCATATGTTCCAAAAGCTTGTACTATATAACCCTCTAACTATGCTATTTGATCTTTGATTGCCTTTATGAGGGTGGGCTATTGAAGAAAAAATTGGTAGAAGACATTGGATTTTTCTATACTTCATTTCACATTCTTCAACTACTTTTCGAATTGTGAGTGTGCTATTGCACACATTTTTGTAGCCTATTTTGTTCTCTTTTAAGACCTCTTTCTATGCATCTTATCTTATTTTATTATTTTTTTACCTTAAGGTATTATCTAATTCCATCCACTAGCTTCTTAAGTTGTTCCAGTAGTGGAAGGGAAGTGTTCCTTTACATCTATGAAAGGGAACTTTTTAATGTCTAGAGTGGTTCTTCTAATTTCTCCACATTATCCAAATACTATTATAGTATCTCCTCCCTAGTGCTGGCATAAAAAATATCTCCCAACTGTAGCTTTTCTAATGGAGATATGTTTTCTAGATTGACCTGTGAGACCATCACCTGTAGTTGTATGAGCTGGGGAGTGGGTGTTGGTTGTAACTTATTTTATTGAACTAGAAAATCCTTAATGGATTGTATTGGTGACACTAATGTACTTTTCTCCTCTATCTCTATTAGGTAGAAAAATATTGAGAGGGGGGGTGAACCAGTATTTAAAACTTTTTACTTTAAATCATTGAATTCATAAAACTTTATGAAAACATGATCATTGGTAATGCAAGTAATGAACACATCCACATATGAGAACACTAGATCTATGTGTAAATCTAGAAGGGAAACAACACAATGAGAAAATATGCTTGGAGCTACTTTCCAAATCCAACCTCACAAAATAATATAGAACTTATAATGATTTTATAGGCACCAACCAACATGAATTTCAACCCTAAAGGGAGACACCAATCCCCTCGAATTTTAATTTTTAGGCACCAAACTACATGATACACTAATCCCATATGACTAAGATACAACTCAGTCACTAAGAACCAACTTGGATTAGGATGCTTCAACCTCATTAGAAAATATGAATAAACACTTTCACACAACTTCTCCGCATCAGTAGGTGAACACATCCTATGATGACATCTCAATTTCTATAAACAAACTTGACTTATCTCTCCATATCACACATCTTTAATCATCCATTTCACACATACTCTTCTCACCTCTCTTTTTTTTTCATGAAATGAATCACAATATATATCCAATCCATGATCCTACTAACAAAATCTCATGTCAAACTAGAACCCTTTAACACCATACACAATTATCCATGTCAACCAAGGATAAACCTTAATTAAAAATGATATGAAACATGTAGATGGCCTGGTCCTAAATCAAATGTATTACCATCAATGTAAGATAACATCATGCACGTTCTTCCATTTTCTTTACTAGTCCTATTTTACCTTCACACACTTCCTCCAATTGGTGCACACTTTCCTTCACTAGTGCAAACACACAAAAATTGTACATAGTAAATGTAGATATTTTATATATGCCCATGCTCCCTTCGGGTTGATTTTGATGTTTTTCTTGGCTTCCGACCATGCTCAATATTTTTGATGGCCTCCATGCCAACCTTTCATCGATCTCTACGAAATTCTGCCACATGTCACCAAATCACTCACTGAAGGAAAAGTTCCCTTCCCTTCTCTTTCAAGCCCCGACTTGCTCCCACATGTCAATGAATCAGGCGTGTTGAGCATGTTTCCATATAACTCTCTTTCAAGCCTTGAGTGCCAACCACGTATCCTTTTCTAGTACAAGCTTTGGGTGGGTCCCTTAAGTGGCGTCGATAACAAGAACACTACCATATGTCTTCTCATCGGAAGCTCTCATTAAAGAATGAGGAGGATGTTTTTCGGTTTGTGAAATGATGCCACATATTCCTTTGACACAAATACATAAAAGGGAAGAGTAATGCAAATGCCAAGCTATCATACTATACTGCATGTTCTAACTGCTTTCGCTAAGAGGCGACACTTGTTTACATAGGGTAGGCCAAGACCACTACCATCATTTGCAAGGAATGTATTTGGCTAGCGAATGGTTGGGTTCATGCTCAAGAATATTTCTATTACAACCACCGTGATGAATCATTACTGCAAGAATTATGATTCATGATGAGGAATATTTTCTATTATAGGATTTCAAGTGGTGGATGCCATAGGCTATATATACCACTTCTTTCAGAGTTAGTTCAGAGTGAATAGGGAGATTTTTTATTGCTAAGTTTGAAATAGCTGCAAAAGAATTTGGGAGACACCAAGCCTTTTTTTGTTAGATAAATGTAAAGACTCACAGACTGTGCCCTTGTAATTTGGCCTTTCTGTTTCTTAACTATTGATAACATTAGACTGTGTTGTTTCTGAATAGTTTATGTGTAACTTCAATGATTTGAATAGAATGTTGATTTAGAACCATGTATTTGACTCTTTTTGTTTCAGTAAAGCTCTATGCAAATTATTTTACATCATGAAATGAATTATTCAAGTCTTTCTCTTTAATGGTTGTTATTTTAGACATAACAAATTGCTTAACGGGCCCTTAGACTGCATCTACAAGATAGGTCTATCGTGCATTACATCTGAATCTCGGTGCACTTCCCTAGTTAAATATTTTATTTTATATCTACTTCCTTTTACCATTCTAAAAACCCAGTTATAGAAGAAACCGACTTCTTTAAAATTTGGAGGTTACTTAATTTGGTGCAATAGGTCCCCCCCTAAAACTGAGTTTCCCATAGAGGATTGTTACCTTTTCAATTTTTGGCATCAATAGTTTTTTCTTTCCTGGCACGCCCGGTGGGACCATGAAAGATATGCTTAAGATTTAAGCAAGTACATGAGCCATCGACTTGTCACAAGATTCCAAATAGTAAACAACCTTGGTTTGTTGGTACCACCGCTAGGAGCAGTACCAGCTAGAACCCATCACATAAACATTCAAGTTCCCCCACCAGCCATGATGCAGATCGCTAATCAAAATTATGTGGCTTGGGATGTCAGGAGTCCCCTTGTTTCCTCAGTGGCACCTACCATTTGGGCTCCCATTCCAATTTCTTCTCTCAAGTCTATCCCTAAATTCATTGGAGATGGATCGAGAACACCATCCAAACATCTGCAAGATGTCATAGAAGTATGTCTCATGCATAGAGTAACAAATGAAAACATAGCGATGAGGTTGCTCACAACTTCTTTCAAAGGAAAAACATTAGACTGGTATTGCACTCTACCGAATAACTCTATCGGCATATGGGATCAGCTCGAAGACCCCTTTTTTGAGAGATTCTTGAACGACGGTGATAGATCTTCTCAGTATCACCAGTTAGAGATTATCAAGTGGGATCCATATGAGGCCTTGATCGACTTCAATGCTCAATTTCACATAACCTGGCAAAGAATTCAGGCAACAATCCACCCGCCACTTGATCTGGAATTCACGTTTTACTTGAAGTCCATCAATGTTGATATCTCAATGATGATCCAGTCACTCGGTGAAACCACTCTACCTGATGCATGTAGCATCACAATTAAAGAAAAGAACAATTTGATTGATGCTGGAAAATTTTTGCCTCGGCCCATCATGCCTATATTCCCTAAAATACCAGCTTCTGCCTAGGCAACACCATCTACCGTGCTGGCTGATCCTCCTCAATCTATGTACACATACATGAGCACACCATAGAACGTCACACCTAGTTCCTTAAAGGATGAGACAAGTGACATAAAGGAAATTTTGTGGGCTATGGCCAACAAGATAACTATCATCAAGCACAACTAGGCTGCTCCTCCAAAGTTGACCTATGAAAATTATCAAGGCAGAAGGCCCTCTTACCAAAAAAATATGTTCCAAGGAGGCGCTCATGCAAATCCTTAGGCACAAAAAACAAATCAAGTAGTAGCGGTACCCACTCCATTAAAAAACACCAACCTAAGCTCTAATAGAGAGCTAACTGCGGGGAAAAAAAATTGATCGATGACAACAACCCTTGGTGTTTTCCTTGCGGCAATTCACATATGCCCTGAAATTTCCCATGCGACAATCTACAACAGAAGGTAGCAGATCAATGCAACCAAGGAGAAACATTGAACAACAAAGGTTATGCATATATCTCCTCACAAATGGAAAACGTGGTGCTCACCGCTCAAATGCAAGGGATGTCCCTAGAACAAGAGAACGATATAGCTCCTAACCAAACCCTCTTCTCATGGATGGAAGGAGAGGAAGCAATGTTCACAATTGAAGCATCCACTTCTGAGACTCTGCAAGTACAGTTTGATTACAATGCTCATTCTACAGGGAAATTCATAGACAAAAAAATCATCTCACAAATGGTCAGTCCACAGCCAAGAAGTTCTCCTAACCACTGATCTAGTGCCTCCGCAGTGACATCACAATGTTCACCAAAAAAAGGAGATCATGAAAAAAAAAGCTAAAGAGAAAAAGCCTCCAAGGTTGCCACCTTTTGATGCAGTGGAAAAGTTAAAAAAATCATACGCTAACATTTCCTTGTGGGAAATCTTAGCCATTCCGGAGCAGAAAACATTGCTACAAAGGACTCTCCAAGAAGACTCGATCTCAAAATCAAAAGAGTGATCAGTTCAATGGGAAGCTATTGATCAGTCACCCCCAACTAAAGTTCTTGAAAATATTAGAGAATAGGCCTCAAATAAGGATCAAGAAGAAGAATCCATAGTCAAAGTTGGTGAAGGAAAAACAAAGCCAAAGCTGTTTTTCTTAACCCTTGTTGTAGGTAAGAAATTACTACATAATTCCATGATTGACTCTGATGCTAGCACCAAGATCATACCCAGGCAAGTAGCTGAAGCCCTAGGACTGCGCTACGAACCCTTGAAGAAAGGATACATGCAATTAGATGGAAATATGGTTAAAACTGTGGGATCATTAGGGACCTTCCATTAACCTTGTTTGCCTACCCAAAAATCAAAGTCAAGTAGGATACTGTGGTTATTGATATTCCTCTAATATTCGATCTATGCTTGTTGGGTGATCCCACAATAGTGGGTTACACTTTTTGGCCAAACTTGACATTGAAATCAACATTTTTCACCAGATCTTAACTTCCGTACACCTATAGAAGCTAAACCATTAAGAATTTGAAGATGAAGTGAACTAGTGATTTGTGATATTTTGTGTTGAGAATCTAATTATATTTTTTTTAAAAATTAAAAAATAAATTGTGAATTATTTTATGTATTTTTTATTAACTTATTTTTTTTACTAAACATCATTTTCAAAAACTGATGCTTACTTTCAGCTGCATAACTTTTCTTATAGAAAGCATTCAATTCTAATTTTTTAAATACACTATTTTCACACCATTATCTAGTGGATGGATATTTTTTCATAATTTTTTGTTGCATATATATATTTTAATTAATTTTCTAATTCAGAGTAATTATAATTTGGATATATTATACTTTCAACTACATAACTTTTTTTGTATTCATTTGAATTAACTTATTCTTTTTTGTTGGAATAAGGACATCAATAGCTAGTGTACATTAATTTTTAAGAACTTTTTTCTTCTCTTTTCCTATTTTCCCATATGTGTGAAATAAAGACCTCGATGTTCATTGAAAAACCTACATTCACAAGAAATAAAAAATAAATATAATAATAAAATTAAATATATTTAAAATTATATTTTTTGGGAAGCTTATAATAAGGACTACATGTTTAAAAAAAAAAAATTTTAAATAAATAAATTTGATCCCCTAAAAGGTAAATCAAAAGTGGTTTTTTATCAACATTTTGATAGGTGTAGAGGAGACTCCATTATAGGTATGGTTTAAAACTAGCGGCTTTCTATCCAAGGGGGTTTGATATAAGTGGGTTTGATCAAACCCTCTTCAATTAAAACCCTTAAAATTGAACCTTTTTAAATCTTAAATCATTATATTTTCTAAAAATATGTGATTTTAGCAAAAATCAAGATGTCCCAAAAAGTGTAACCCATTATTGTGGCGACACCCTGTTAAGGGAATTCAATTCTAAACTAGGTGGGTACCTTTCCTTAGATTGGTCACACCTGATTATAAGGATCAAGCATGGATCCAAAATGAAGCTTGTGTCTGAACCTCTACATTCGAAACATGTTGTGGACGAAGCTAAGACAATCTTTGAGTCTGCTCACACTTCCATCACCAAGGAGAAAATGTACTACATTGAGCTTCTAGAAGATGAAGAAATCACCGAAGATTAGACCGAGCAAGAAGAAGCTATCCTAAGTGAGTTCATTGATAAAGACCCTTTCGACAATTATCATGCCACTGGATTGGGAACCTATGTCATTTATGATGAAGACCAAGCCATCCCGAAGGTGACACAAGAACCTGAAGGTGTTTGGACAACAAGACTATAGTCATTGTACTTCAATGATGCGAAATGCAAGATTGATACAAAAGCTGAAGTATAATTGGCTTCCTCAAGTGGCGAGGAGATAGTCAAACCTTTCCAATCCCCGCTTTCTTCTTTGAGAAATAAAGCTGAAACTGAAGGCCTCGTTCTAGGTCTGAACCTAGCATAAAAAATGGACATCAAGCACATGAATGTATTCAAGGATTCCAAGATAATCATCAATCAAGTCCACGGTATCGGTACTGCAAGAGATGTCCGTATGGGACCCCACAGAGATAAAGTATAGGACCTAGTTAGGAGATTTGAAATTTTCAATGTCCAAGTTGTTCTTCAAGAACATAATGCTGATGCAGATCACATGGCTGAAATCGACCCAATGCATAACCAACACTCTATATGGATGATGTGCCGACAAACAACTCTAGATGCTGGTTAGAGTTGGCAAGTATTTGACAACAATAAATATATCACCTTATTCAGTTCGGAGTCGAAGAAATTTTCCGACCAACTCCAAGCAAGAATTTCCAAAACCAATGACGAATAAGAATAAGACATTCAATAAGGATTCCATAAGCTTCTGAAAGATTTGGTTACTCTCAAAGCTCCTTTTAATTCTAATAGTGCAAGAAGCAAAAAAAGGAAGTTTATAGAAAATGGAGGTGAATATGTGAATTTTCAGGTCAAGGATGGGAGAAGGTTCAAAATTAGAAGGGGCGCCCAACATCAAGGAGAAGAAAGGCTCATCCACCTTCTAAAAAAAAATATTGAGGTAATAGTGGCCTGACCATATGATAACCTCAGAGGATATGATCCCGACATCATTTGACCTATGATAGATTCGAAAAGGGAAACCAAATCAACTTTCCTAAAGAAGTTGATGAACCTCAATATGGAAGCACTAATGGTACAAAGGTTAGCAACGATTGTTCAGTCGTGTTTTGATTTCTCGATCAAGCCTAGTGTCTAGGTTTTTCGTTGCATCCCGACTCAAAAAAAGAATGGATATATCCCCCTATGTATCAATCTCCACAACCTAAACCAAATGGCAAGAAGAAATCATCACCCACCACCCTCTATGGAAACAATCTTACATGATGTAGCAGGTGCAAATATGTTGTCTTTGTTGAATGGTTGTTTAAACTAGAGGCCAAACGATAAAGGTTTGGTGATAAAATTCAATCAACAGAAAGAAAAAACTAGCTGGCACAGGAAATCTAATAGCTTTAAGAAGAGTCCATTCGTAATGATTCAGTACAAGCAAGACAAAGCACTCAAATTAGGAAGCATAGAAAGAAAAGCAGACAGTGGATTCACGTTAGGGGAATTCACCTTAAATTCTCTATAGAGCTCCCTTTAGACAAGTTCTACCATGTAAATATGTAATTAGCATGATTCCTTTCTTTTATGTTCTTTTGTTTGTTCAACTAGTCTTCCTAATCAATGATACAACAACAATTTACAATGTGATACAGAGGATAACACATATGCCAAAAAGGGACAAGAATGTGCAACAAAATAATTTTTTAAAACATAAAGTATATTCTCATTATATTTATATACTATTATAAGTACAATAGAAAAATGGTTAAGAGGCCATGCTTCTAAAAGTATATAGTTATAGATTTTATATCATGAAATCCTTTTCCAGGTTATATACAAAGAGACTAACAAAATTTTCAGTCTTAAAGAAAGAAAGAGAAGGAAGTTTCAGTCCCAGAGAAAAGCTTCAATTGCGAGAACAAACATCAACAGTATCCAGGTCCATGTCATTTTTAGTAGTAGTAGAGTTAGTGGCAACATCCAAAATAGTAGAAGGTGGCAGAGGAAATACCAGGTTCCTAAAATCAGTGTACCAGTCAATATTGTAAAATGACACCACGTTGTATATCTAAAACAAAAAGTGGAAAGTGTGGGAAACCTTCTGGCGATGAACTTCTCATGACTGAAGGCAAAGGCCGCTAAAAAATAGCAACCATGGGACAGCCACATCCTCTTCAAAAAAATCGAAAAGGTCACTTGCAGTTGGTATCTTTCCAAATACAGAATGTGCCAACACCTCTCCAAGGCCATTCAAATAATTCTTCGGGAATATTTTTGTCACCAACCAGATGACAAGTGGCTTGGGGACTTGAATTTCGAGCAACGATGCCATGAAGTGAGAGCTCACATTAGTATTTACCCTATAATTATCCTCGTATTCAAGGCAGTTGCGAACAAGGACCCATTTCATAGCTACAATGAACAAAGAATGTTTATTCTTCATCATCCTCTTTAGATGCCTAGTTGAGATTTTACCAAGGAAAGCCATTTGTGGTTTATGATAATTTAGCCTTATTGGGGTATCCATGGTGTTAGATACTATATGAATTTCAGGTAGCAACCTATACAAGACGTATAGGTTCAAACTCTAATCCTAATACTGTGTAGACTACAATTACCAAATTCTAAGCCAATCACCTAATGCTGATTCTGCTCAAAGTCACTAAGTTAATTTCTCTACCATCTACACACCTATTTATAGAAGTGGCAGAGATAAGAATGGTAATTCACATACCATAAGCTTGAGGTTAACCAGGTACAACCTCAAATGCTACACCAAGTTGTGTTTGTACATACGAGTTGTTGCATACAAAATCAAGGCAAGCTAATTAATTAACACAAGCTATTGGAAGCATTTGGTGGTAGCCTTTTTAGTTGGATGGTGAGATGTCATCTTGCTAGGTGCTCCTCAGACCCTGAGAAAAGATGCATATTTTTTCGGTGCTTATCGCATGCTTTGGCATAATCATTCCATTTGAGGTATTAATTACCATGACATACGATGCCTAGCCTACCTTGAAAGTGTCGGCTCATTTTTCCAAGGAAAATCATGCCAAGGGTTGCAGGTTCCTAGGGTCATTATGAATCCTTGTCATTTCAAAATGACAAGTAGTTCGCTTCACATAAACCGAAAGGTTGGTAGTACATGCCAAATTTAATATAGAAAAATAAACCGTCATCTATCACTCGAAGGAAGGTAGAAAAGCTAAGTATTGCATGTAAATATTTTAAAGAAAAGAAGGCTTTTTGAATATAAGAACTATGCAGAGAGTTTTCAAAGTGCAGAATTATAAAGAGACGAGAAGAAAATTTCAAAGGTTAGAGGAAAAATGGAATCTTCTGCCCTTAAAGTAACCCAAAAGTCACAGATGAATGAACCAGGTGAAACATCTCAAAGCTTGGCCAATGCGATCCTCACCGTACCTATGGTCAATATTTTTGAGGAGAAAAAATCCTATACTACACCTAGGATCCCAGATAAACCAGAGTGCCCCCACATGTAGATGACCAAGAAGGGTCCATTTAGAGATGAAAACTTGGTAAAGGAGGAGTGGGATAACATCTATGACCTCATCCTCAAGACTAATGCTAAGGGCCTGAGGGAAGCCACTTTCACCAAGATGAAGAAATCCTTTGAAAATAAACTACCATTCAAGCAATGGCATTGTGGACTTCCCCAATATATGATCCCTTATGTGCACCACTACCGAGAGGTAATTCATGAAAGTATTCAACGCCATTGAAGGAAGAAATTTGAGAGTCATGCTAACTACAAAGGCTCTTAGACACATGTTGTGTATTCTTGAGATGGGCACTAGAGAGTGGCCGATGGAGCATTTCAGCCAGAAAAAGGGTTCTAAATTCTTGAAGGGTAGGAAACAAGCCCTTAACTTTTAAAATACAGAGACTAAAAGGCCCCAAGATTGCAAGTAGTCGCTTAGAAATCCAAGTCGTTGGGTTGAATTTTCATAGGCAAACATGAAGGATGCCTTCTCCATGATGGCTTTTGTGTGTGGCTTTGATAATGACGAGATCATGTCCGAAGCTCAATTGGGCTTGCGTTTCCAACTCAGGAGGCAGAAGGAGCATTTTTGGTATGATTTTGAGGACATGATTATCAAAGATATGAAAAAGTAGATTGGCGAGTTCAAGACTATGGGTAAGTTCAAATATCCTTCTCTCCTTGCCTATATGTTTCTACATCAAAATCTTGATTTCTTCAGGGAAAAAATGGAAATATCAATATTCAATGAGAAAAAGAATCAGAAGGTGGTTTTGGTATGGAATCCTATCCTCTGTTCCACCTATGATTATTATGCATTTTTGAAGAAATTCTTGAGTCTAATTTTGTGTGACCTGGGTGAGGATAATGACTACTATTGCTTGCCAAGCGATCAGACTAGCTAGATGAGATCCCTCTTCCCAAAGTGTGACTGGTTCCTCGATGAAGATTTCACATGTGTTCGAGTGCGTGGATTTTGTGAAGAGCCAATCTAACTCCCTACATCTGTCACTGATCGGATATTACCCCTTGAAGTCTTCTGACAGATGGCTATTATGGATTGGAACTTTTGATCTAACCCGAAGAAGAAGAAGAAAGTATTTTTTGATTGCCCTATGATCTACAAAACAATGATCATGGTAAAGAGGAAGTCTATTGAGCTACTGGAGGCTAAGATAGAACACCTTGGGTTGGTTTTTCAATTATGATAAATGGGACTAAAACCCCGAGGGTGATTTGGGTGACACAACTATTAAGGTAAAGCATAGCCCTCAACCATACTGGGAAGCACAAAGAAATCCACTTGAAGATATTAGCAGATTTTGGGTCTACTTGGCGCTCATGCTGACAGATAATTGAAGGCCATGATGGCTCAATTTCTATCACGTCAAGGGAAAAGTGGATGAAAATAGTCACATAAGTACTACCCTCCAAAATAGCTTGATGAGGCAACAAGGTTGGAAGCCAGAAAATATTGATGATTTCCGGATCTACTACCAAGAGATCAAGAACATCGTTGACCCTTTCCAACATCCATCATTTTTTGATATCGATGATTAGTTTGATACCCTCTACAATAGAGAACATATCAATTTCAATGCAAGTGATGTAGATGAGACCGACCGTGAGGATGCCTTGCCACACTCCGATAAAGGATAGAAAAAATGGAAAGCGACGAAATAGTCTAGCACTTCTATTAGGGGTGTGCAAATGAATACTTTGCGGTCAGGGTCCTCATAATCTCGGTGAATGAACCCTGGAGAAATGCAACAATCGACAAAAGAGGTGGATTTGGAGAATCCTCCACCAAGAAAAAGATAATGCACTAATACCGCTATCGAAGATAGTTCGTAGGAGGTTGCAGTTGGTCAAGAGTCAAAAATGAAAATGACCGCTCAGGTATCTTTCTCTCCCTCTCTTCTTGGCTCATAGTCTCTTATTTCTTTCTCAGTCCCCACAAAACCCGTTGCTCCAGGTGTGAGCCCGTCTTTCTTTGTCCCCTCTGTAATGGTTGTGGGAGGTTTCTCCTAGTTTTCTTAGGTTAGACATATGTTTTTCACTTCCCCTTGGACCACCCCATCTACTTCCTCATCCATACCAGTGACTGTCGCCCCCTTGGTGTCCAAAGCTACCATCCCTGCTACATCATCTGAGTCAATTCCAACTCAACCTTTGCAACTATCAGAGCCCGATGTATCCCCTATGCCACCACCATCCCCATGAGCCCCTCCACACCTTTTTCACTAGGGATTTGGAATATTCCTCCCTTCTCTCCACTCATGGTTGCCCTTCCAAAGAAGAAAAAATTCAAGGTCACCCGTCTCTCTTTTCCTTTCGATGTACCTCCTAGTGCCCCCTTCATAGGTGAATGAATCAGGTGGCCAACTCAATTCTTGTCTCAGAGTGATACAATGAAGCAAGATCGAGCTCTCTATATCTAGAAACAAAAAGCAAAGGATGCCAGGAGGCCAGTAGAGCCCAAAGTCCATACAATTTATAACAAGGCTCAATAATCATTGCATTTTGCAACCCTGCATCCAAATGTTGCCAAATCACAGGGAGAAATGCAACTCAATGACTATGATATCCATGCCATCAGACTAGACTTTTGTGTTTTTCAAACTCAAGATAAGGTTGAGCTGATGGAAGAGACACAATGGGTGGTGACTACTAACTTTCTTAAGTTTGATCGCAAATTTCAAAGAAGTTGGAGGAGGAGCCTAAGGCTATAAGGTGAGGCTGGAAGTTGTGTTAGCCAAGGACAAAGGACGAGAAGTTGAAAAGGTGTGCCTCACATAGAATATGTAGGCTAAGTGGGCTAGCTTGCAAAGGGATCTTGAGAAGTTCCAATCCAAGGAGTCGGATCGAGTATCGTTGCTATGACAAAGGAACTAGGAATTATCTAATAGGTTTTCCTAGTCAGAGGAGGAAGTTTAATGAAATATCAAAGAATTGAAACAATCACATGATCATCTGGAGCAAATGGTACGAGAAATGGAGGAAAACTAGGAAAGTAGACAAGCTCAATTTTAAGAAGATCTCCAAAATTTTAGGCTCTCCCTGGAAGAAGAATCCACGACCCAAAACCACGCTAAGGAAAAGTGGCTGACTACACAAAAAGACCTATAGGAGAAGCTCTCTTTGGCTGCAGAAAAAATTACTAGGCTAACACAAGAGATCAGAAAAAAGGATGCATAGATTAATCTTTT
Organism: Sequoiadendron giganteum; assembly: GCA_007115665.2. NCBI lineage: Eukaryota > Viridiplantae > Streptophyta > Pinopsida > Cupressales > Cupressaceae > Sequoiadendron > Sequoiadendron giganteum. The sequence goes on along the minus strand of CM021110.1, from coordinate 430,628,319 downwards.
GAAGAAGATCATTCAAACTCCTGCCCCACAGTCGGACCTTCACTTAGTAGCCCAACAATTGTATGCTTCCTACTGGGAGAGTGTTAAATATTTATGTCCAACTCTCCAGCCCTCACTTGAATTCATGGTGGAGGTGACAAATTTATGCAGGGAAGTTCATAGCACAATCGAGAAGCTCCCACAATTCATAAGGGAAAAGGTTCCCAAAGTGAAGAAGTTGCTAAGCAGGCTATACACCACCCCAAGTAAGGATCTAGTTCAAGAAGGGATGGAGAATCAAAGGTCAGCCACTACAATCACAAGGGAGTTTATCCGCTTCGATGAGGCCACCATTCAAGCTTAATGATGTTTAATTGTATTGGGGAAAACTATGGATGACATACGAGAAAGATTCTCCCCACTGACCCAGATAGGCTTGCCCTCTCCATTTATTTTCGATGAATTGGTGGCTATCGCAGAGAAAATTGCAGCCAAAATTGAGGAGAAGAAGCAAGATTTATCAATTTTCAGAGCTTTAGCTAGCCTCCCATTGTCGAGGAAATTGAGGGTGTAACTCATAAGATCGCACAGTTACTTTTCTAGCTTGTGGTTAGGTCCAGAGTATTTGCAAAGCTGCCTTTTAAGGATATGATTGATCTGCATGAGGCACACTGGAGTTTGCATGCCATATCAATGCTTTCTGAGGCTGACTGGCTGCCCTTGCAGGAAACCCTTTCTAGGCTCTGACTCTGATGCTCAATGAATAAGGCCTTGGTCACAAAACCAAAAAAATTTGGGTTCATCATTCCGTAGGAAAAATGCCCCTAGTAGTCGCCAAAAGCTATGGATATTTTATATACCCCCATGCTCCCTTTGGGTTGATTTTAATGTTTTTCTTGGCTTCCAACCACACTCGATATTTTTTATGGCCTCCATGCCAACCTTTTTTTGGTCTCTGCAAAATTCCGCCACGTGTCATCAAATTGCTCACTAAAGGAAAACTTCCCTTCCATTCTCTTTCAAGCCACAACTTTCTCCCACCTGTCAAAGAATTGGGCATGTTGAGCCTGTTTCCATATAACTCTCTTTTGGGCCCTGACTACTAGCCACATATCCTTTTCCCGTACAAGCTTTGGTTGGGCCCCTCAAGTGGTGTTGATAACAATAACACTTCCATATGTCTTCTCATTGCAAGCTCTCATCAAAGAACGAGGAGGATGTTTTTCAATATGCAAAATTCCACCATGTATTCCTTCGGTGTAGCTACATAAAAGGGAAGAGTGATGCAAACACCAAGCTGCCATACTATGCCGCGTGTTCTAAGTAATTTTGCTAAGAGGCAAAACTTGTTTACACAAGGTAGGCTAGGACCACAACCATCATTTTTTGGGAATGCATCTGGCTAGTGAATGAGTGGGTTCATGCTCGAGAATATTTCTGTTACAACCACCATGATGAATCATTGTTGCAAGCATTATGATTCATGATGAGGAATCATTTATGTTACAGGCTTTCAAGTGGTGGATGCCCTAGGCTATATATACTACTTATTTCAGAGTTAGTTTAGAGTGAATAGGGAATTTTTTTATTGTTAAGTTCGAAATATCTGCAAAATAATTTGGGAGACACCAGGCATTTTTTTTTTTTAGATAACTATAAAGACTTATAGACTGTGCCCTTGTAATTTGGCATTTCTATTTCTTAACTATTGATAACATTAGACTGTGCTATTTCTAAATAGTTTGTTTGCAACTTCAATGATTTGAATAGAATGCTGATTTAGAACCATGTCTTTGATTCTTTCTGTTTCAGTAAAGCTTTGTGCAAATTATTTTATGTCATGAAATGAATTATTGAGGTCTTTCTCTTTAATGGTTGTTATTTCAGACATAACAGATTGCTTAATGGGCCCTTATACGACATCTACAAGATAGGTCTATCGTGCCTTACATCTAAATATCGGTACACCACCCTAGTTAGATCTTTTATTTTATATCTGCTTCCTTTTCCCATTCTAAAAACCCAGTTATAGAAGAAGACGACTTCTTTAAAATCTAGAGGTTACTCAATTTGGCGCAATAGGTCCCCCCCTAAAACTAAGTTTCCCATAGAGGACTAGGACTGTTACCTTGTCAATTTTTGGCATCAATAGTAAACCAACAAACACTAACTTCACTCTATCACTTCTATCTTGCATCTCTATAACACAAATTCAATGAATCTATAAATTAAGATATTTCATGTGTACACTTACTTAACTTCCAAACCGTAAGCCATAAAATTACTAGTGGTAGAATGTGGTACCAAAAATAATGATAGTCCAGTATAATGCAAAATCTTCTTTTGAACAACAAACTCAAACTACTACTACAAATACTTTTAGACTTACACAAAGGTAGTAGAAAAATAGGAACCACTAATACCATATTTAACTAATGGGAAATAGGTTGGGGTTGTTTGTTTTGTGGTCAATTATGGAATATGGAAAATGGGATGGTATGATGGACCTATTTCTCACTATTTCATTTGGAAATGAGATCCACATAAAAGAATTGACTTGCAACACTTAGGCGAGTCAACTCAATGATGGAATCTATTGATTTCCTTATGATTGAGGATGAGGGTTTTAGCCTGAACAACACTTTTGGGAGAACAACTAAAAATATTAAATCAACTCAATTATGCTCATTCAAACTTGAAACAACAATTTAAAGCTCAATAAGTTAATAGAAACAAAAAAAAAATCTACAGATCCGAGAAGGGTTAGATACCTTGTACCAATCACCAAAAGGTAATTTTGAGAGGCAACCTGGGACTCATTCACCCATGGGCGAATGGTATCTTTTTAGGGTTTTCAAAAACCTTTTTGGAGCTTCTAATGTCAATATGTAGCTTCTGTTTGATCTAGGTTTTAGTGTTGAAAAGTAAAAAATTGGATATGTAGGTGAGTTTCCATGGCTTGACGACAACTTTGACATCTTTCCCAATTTTTCTCTTCAAGAGATCTTCAATCCTTCTTATACCTTACATCTGCAACACAAACACAAGAGGGAAAAGTTGTTTGTTTTTGGTGAATGGGGGTTTTCCTTGGTCAAATCCCATTTGGGTAATTAAAGCTTGAATAGAAATAATGAAATGTGAAAGGAATGATAATTGAATAATTCTATGTTGCAACTCACCAAGCCCTTGAATAAACCTTTGAGATTCTACAATACTAATTTTGATATTGCATGAAATGGATTCAATGTATGTGGATTTTGATGCTTGAAATATGACTTAATCTTTGAAACCTACATCACAATGTTAGCTCCAAAAACATGCATGATGATTAAGAATTTGACATGATGCTTGAGATATTGATTGCTGCAATAAATCACTAATAAATCTTCCCTTAAAATCTCTTGATCATAAATTTTTCTTAAGGAATTCTTGCATGAAAATTGTTCTTGAAAAACTTAGACTTGATTTGATAAAAAGACCTTGTATTTGTAGGTATGTATCCTTAGTTTACTGAAAATTAAACATTACAAGACGACATCAAAATTTGAATTTAGAGACATTAAAATAATACCAAAAATATAATTTAATTTAGGTTCAAAGGCCTAGGGTGGACCCATTCAGCCATGGGAAAATGGGTCCTAGGTCCTTATTCCTAGAACACACATTTCTCAAGATAAAGTTTTATGTGTTGGCATTAATCATTGTCAGGTTTCCTTGTCAGAAAATGTAATTTATTCGGCTTGTAGATGTAAAATAGGGCTTATTAAGGCATAATTAAGTCCATTTTAATTGAGAGGTCCCAAAAAAAGTGTGAAAATGTAAAGGAGTACAATTTTCTACACTACATTTAGCCCCTATTTTAGTGAGAGGATGAGTGCAAGTGCAAAATCACACTAAAGTACACAAATATGCACCAAGAGGGGGTAAAAGTGTATAAATGTTAGTGAGATAGGATTATAAAGATCAAGGAGGTGTCCAAGCCCCTAGGATCAAGATTCCATGGCAAACCAACATAAGCACAAAGGAACACACAAAAGATGTATGATATGAATCAACAAGACAAGATACATAAACATACAATGTAAATGACATAAAGAAAGAAAGAAAAATAAAAAATGGGGTGGATCAAGTATTGACTATTTGACCAAATAAATATGGATCAAGCATTAGCTATTTTTCCAAAAAAATATACAAGTGAAACCTGTTGTCCACTATGAAAACCAAATGTGCTCACATGAGCTAGTGAAATCTATTGTCAACTAGGCGAGCCCCTAGAAAGTGGCCAATGGGAGTCTTATTAGGCTCCCATTTAACTAGAAATACCAAAGTTATAACTCTTGATAAATTTGATAAGGCGCCACACAATATGAACTTTGAGCTTCATAAGGCTAGCAAGGTATGTTATTGATGGAAGAGCATCCATGGTTGATAGGCTATTGTGGAAAGAACAAAAGGAATTTGAATTTGAATTTGCATTTGGATTTTGGTGAGGTTGTCAGATGAATTTGAATTTCATGTGAGGGATGTTGAATTTATTTTCATCTTGGTTGATTTCAAGTTTATTCAAGCTCATTTTGAAATAGTCAAAATTGGCATAATGCAAATAATGCAAAATTGCAATTTTAATGTAATTTGAATTAAAAAATGCCAAGAAAAACATGATAGGCATTGGGATATGAAATAAAGGTGTTTTAAAATAATTATTTAGAATCCCTAAAAAAATAGGAGTTGTGGAGGTGGGTACCCAGGTCTACTTTTTTTGGGATTTTCTTTTTTAGGAGCTAGTGGAGGAGCAGTCAAACGTAACTCCCAACTTTTATGGAATGGAGAAATCAATTGGATTTTATTTTTAACATTATTTTATGTTTCTGGTGCAGATACATGATAGGGGTTGTTCTAATTTGAGGAAAGGGGAATTTGAAGGAAATGAAATGAAATTTCATTCCGATAGGGAGTTATGAAGGAATTTTTCTTCATGTAGCTTTCAGTTTTTAGGAGGAGAAGTTGAAAGGGATTTGGAGAGACGTTGTAACATCCAATGGAGGCTGATTTTATCTATATGTTGTAGGTGTAAGGAGATATTTTCAGCATCAAATTGATTGTAAGTTCATAGTTAGAAATTGTTAAATTTTGTGAATGTTTGATGCAGGTTGCATAACTGAAGATTGTGAGACATAAGTCTACTTATAGAAGGGAGAAAATACATTAGTTTAGTTCTTAGTTTTGGGGGTTTGAAATGTTGTTTATTATAGGTTTGGAGTGATTGATAAAAAAAAAAAGAGTTCCAAGTATTTCAGTGAGAAGTTACAGGAGTTGCAAGTGGAATAGAGGTGTTGGAAGGTGCATAGATTTGTGGGAGTTCACATAGTTTGAGCATGAGAATGTTTTTAAATGTATTTAATTGGATTATGTGATATTTGTATGGGGTTTTATTGTAGATTATCAGTCCTTTGTGACTAAATATAAGTTGTAATAATTTTTTTTCTTTTCAAAGCATAGCAATGGTTGCAAGTTGCAAACCAAGATTGTGTTTGATTGTTTGCAATTTCTACATTGTTTGAAGAATCAATTGTGAGAGGGTTTGATTTTTGTAGGTATTAAATGGACACATGTTGTTGTCCATCAGTAATTTTTTGATTGAGAATATTTTGTAATCCTTTGTTTTTACATTGCAATATTAAGTTTGCAAGTGTAAACCAAGTTTTCTTGTTTTATGAGCAATACTTCCAACTATTTGATGCAATGCCTATGTCGATTTTAAAGAGGAATTGAAGTGGTTTTTTAAGGGTGTTGTAACCTTTCTTATTCCATCAGTGGTATCAAATTTGGTTGTTCTTGAGTGTGCAAAAAGAAGCGTCGATGTGAGGCCGTTTGCACCAAGACCTACGGGTAGAGAGTGAAGTAGTTGCAAAGCAAGTGTGGAAAAGTGTTTGAAAAAATGTCTTGGAAGCTAGGAGAATGTTTTGTGATGAAGAAATAATTTCTAGAGCCACAAATAGAGAATCAAGAGCCTGTCTAGAGGCGTAATTTATTTCGAACAAGGTGTAAAGTGAGTGGGAAATATTGCAAAGTCATTGTGGACAATGGTAGCACCAATAATATTGTATTCAAAGAGATGGTAGACAAGCTAAAATTGAAAAGAATCAAGAATCCTAGCCCATAATACATTTCTTGGTTGCAAGGAGATTTCCAGAAGTGAACAATGTGTGGTTGATTTTCAAATTCATAGATATATGGATGTGATTGTATTTGATATAGTACCTATGGATATATGCCATGTTTTGTTGGGTAGACCATGGATGTATGATCGAAGAGCTCTACATGATGGTAGGAAAAATACATATAGCATCATAAAGGATGGGGAAGAATATGTTTTGAATCCTTTGCAGGATAGGAAAGAGGAAGTGGCAAAAGAAGTTGTAGCAGATAATAAGGATAGAAAGGAAAATAAAACAAGAAGGGTTGAATCTTATTGTTCTTCTAGTACTGATATTTTTGCAAGTGAAACTTTGTGTGCAGGGAAGAAGGATGAAAAGGAAAATGTGGAAACCCTTGTTCAAAAGGAAAAAGAGGGAAAATAAGAGGGAATTGCATCAATTATTAAGGATGATGAGTGTTCTTTGGAGGACTTGAGAGTAATGAAAAATGAAAGTGCAACTAAGAGTGAAGGTGGAGAAGATATGGCAGCAGGCAATGGTGAAGAAAATGTTGAAGAGAAAGAGGCAATGCATAATATGTTTCATTTTTATGATGAAGATGAGAGTGGATCTTGTGTAGATGAAAATATTTCAGTGGTAGAAAAGGAATGACAAGTGTTGATAGAAGGTAGAGTGAAGATTGTAGCAAAAGGCAATGAGGTGAAATCAGATTTTGATGAATGCCTTGATGAGGTTCAGAATGATATTGCAGAAAGTAATGAGAAGGTAATACCTTTTATTTTTAATTATTTTCATGATTGGTTGGATGATTTAGCAAATTCAAATGAAATGGTTTAGTTAGAGATTTCTAGTGAAGTGTGGAATGCAACACATTTGTATGATGTTGTAGAGTTTGTTGCATGTACATTTTGGTGGAGATGGTCAGTTAATGGTGGGTCAAATCTCACAAGAGAAGAGAGGAAAATGTGTGAAATTAGGAGGAGGAAGATGGTAAATGGTGGATACAAGTTCACAAGAGGAGAAAAAATGAAATGCAGGGTTGTTGGAGGAGGATGGTGAATGTTTCGACAAGATGTTGGAAGAGGATGAAGAAGATATTATCAAAGGTACTAGGATTAGTGATGGAGCTTGCTGTAGGTTAGTTTCAATATGAAAGGGTGGTACTACCACTCAAATCCATTTTGTGAATCCATATTCACAATTTTTTTTCTTACCATGGGTGTCTGATGTAGGAGCATCCATGGTTGACAGACTATCTTGCAAAGACCAAAAGGAATTTGAATTTGAATTTGCATTTGAATTTTGGTGAAGTTGTGAGATGAATTTAAATTTAATGTGAGGGATGCTGAAATTCATTTCATCTTGGTTAATTTCATGTTTATTCAAGCTCAATTTGAAATTGTCAAAATTGGCATAGTACAAATAATGCAAAATTGCAATTTTAATTCAAAAATGCCAAGAAAAACATGATAGGCATTGGGATATGAAATAAAGGTGTTTTAAAATAATTATTTAGAATCCCTAAAAAATTGGAGTTTTGGAGGTGGGTGTCCAGTCTACTTTTTCTGGGATTTTCTTTTTCATGAGGGTGATCCCACAATACTGGTTTACAATTTTTGGCCAAATTGGACATTGAATTAATTTTTTCTAACTAAATCTTCACTTTCAAACACTTATAGCAGCTAAACCATGAGGAATTTGAAGATGATGAAAGCTAATGATTTGTGAAATTTTGTTTGTAGATTCTAAATATATTTTTTTCAAAATTTTTGGAATCAGATTTGAATTCTTTTTCCATCTCCTTCGAAAACTAGTTTTTTTCAATAAACACCATTTTTAAGGAGTGACGCTCACCATATAACACATAATTTTTTTCCATGAAGGATATATTTTTTTTTGAATTTAGATTTGAAACTATGATATATAGTTCTCCCAATTGGTTTCATAGTGTTTTATTGAATATTTTTTCCTTAATCAAGTTTCAAAATCAAATCAATTACAATTCAGACATAGGCAGACAATATAACACATAACGCTTTTTGTATGTATCAATTTTTTTTTAGTTGGATCAAGGATCTCAATATCTAGTGCACTCATATTTTTCAAAATTTTTTTATGATCTTCTATTTTTCCACATGTACAAAATAGAGAGCTTGATTTTTGGTGAAAAACCTATGTTTAATAAAACTAAAAAAACAAATACATCATAAAACAAAAACATATTAAAATTATATTCGTTGGATACTTGTTATGAGGACTACCATGATCATTTAAAATAAATTTTAAATGAAATCATTTGATCCCCTAAAAGGTAAATCAAAAGTGATTTTTTATCAACATTTTGATAGGTGTAAAGGAGACCCCGTTATAGGTATGGTTTAAAACTAGTACGGTTCTATCCAAGGGGGTTTTATCTAAGGTGGTTTAATTGAACCCTCTTCAATTGAAATCCTTAAAATGGAACTTTTAAAAGCTTAAATCATTATATTTTTTGAAAATATGTGATTTTAGCAAAAAATAGAATCTCCCAGAAATTGTAATCCAACATTGTAGGATCACCCACGAGCTAGTGGAGGAGTAGTCAAACATAACTCCCAACTTTTGTGGAATGGAGAAATCAATTGGGTTTAGTATTTTGAAGGGTCGCATAATTGGAAGAAATTATTTGATGTTGAGAAGAAGGAGTTGTTGGATATGGTCGAAAGGAACTAGAACCAGTAGATTGAAGTGGCCAACACTCTGAGTGGCTTGAACTAGCTCCTGGTCTTTTTCTTTATTGATTTTTTTTTCTTACTGGGTGTAAGTTTCTTTTAGATTATTTTGTTGTTTTGTGGCTGTTGGGTGCTGATGGTATTTTTTTGCCATATTTTTAGGTTAGCACCCGCTTTATTGTATTTTTTGGTTGTTGGGTTACTGTTGATGGTCTTTTGATAATCCTTTCTTGCAACATATTGTATCTTTTGTCGTAAAGGGCTTCAGGTCCCTTCAAAACTTGTTTTTCCCTTATAATAAAAATATTATTTTATGTTTTAATTTATCTTTTTTGGTTCAGCTACATGATCTAGGGGTCATTCAAATTTTGGGAAAGGCGAATTTGAAGGAAATTTCATTTCATTTCATTCCGACAGGGAGTTATGAAGGCATTTTTCTTCCTGTAGCTTTCAATTTTTGGGAGGAGAAGTTGTAAGGGATTTGGAGAGAGGATGTAGCATCTCACAGAGGTTGCTTTTTTCTATGTTTTTCAAGTGTGAGGAGCTATTTGCAAAAAAAAATAGATTGGAAGTTTATGGTTAGAACTTGTTGAGTGTTGTGAGTGTTTGTTGCATGTTGCATAACTGAATATTGTGAGACATAAGTTTACTTGTAGAATGGAGAAAATACATGAGTTTATTTCTCAATTTTGGGGGTTTGAGATGTTGTTTATTCTAGGTTTGGAGTGATTGATAACAAAAAATTAGAGTGCCAAGTCTTTCAGTGAGAAGCTACATGAGTTGCAGGTGGAATGGAGGTACTAAAGAGTGCATAGATTTGTGGGAGCTCACATAGTTTGAGAATGAGAATGTTTTTCAATGAATTTCATTAGCTTATGTGATATTTGTATGGGGTTTTATTGCTATTTATCAATTCTTTGTGACTGAAAATAAGTTGTAATGAGATTTTTTATTTGAAGCATAGTAATGGTTGCAAGTTACAAACCAAGATTGTGTTGGATTGTTTGAAATTTCTACGTTGTTTGAAGAATCGATTGTGAGAGGGTTTTAAGAGGGTTTTTATAGGTATTAATTGGACATATGTTGTTGTCCATCAGTTCTTTGTTGACTGAAAACTTCTTGTAATCCTTTGTTTTTACAATTGCAATATCAAGTTTGCAAGTGCAAACCAAGTTTTCTTATTTTATGAGCAATAATTCCAACTATTTGATGTAATGCCTATGCGGATTTTAAAGGGGGATTGAAGTTATTTTTGAAGGGTGTTGTATCCTTTCTTATTCCATTAGTTATGCTAAGAAATTATGTACAAACATGGCCCTACTGACAAGTAAGGTGTGTTATGCTTGGTTTCCATAAAAAAGGTTGTAACTTCAAGCGTCACAAGGCTAGCAAGTTGCGTTATGCTAAGCACTTATGAAAAAATGAAATTATGATAAGCCATGTTCAAAGGGGTTTTTCTTAGTTCATGTAATCCTCCTAGGGAACATCATGCATAATGTATCCAAGAGAGGACAAGCTGAGGATACAAGATTCACAACTTAGGGAATGCAAGGCATAGCATCACCACTAAGAGGAATGTTGTATGCTAAAAAAGGTCACATGATCTTGGAGGACATCAAACCTATGACACCACCAAGAAGAAGACACATCACATGAAGTAAGAAGACCACACTATGAATATAAATAAAAAATGATGATGCCAATGTATGCCCCCTATTTCAAAAAAATGTGGATTGATATTAAGGATAAACTATCCTTGTAATTCTATTAAATTAGAAAATATACTTGGATCAATCCTTAGGAATTTCATAGTGGTTTCATCAGTTTGTTCCTGAAATGTAATTTTAGGGATCATAGACTTGTGAAAGGTGTTGTGGAAATATACCTAAGGGCTGAAAACAATTAATTAAGTGGGGATGAATGCAACTAATTCTTACAATACACCATGCCCCTAACCTAGATCATGAGAGTCCAAACATGGACACCATAGTAACATATCAAGATATTGATTGGAAAGCTAGTGATCTAGGTGATATGTTATGAATTTTTTTTTGTTATCATCTACTAGTTGTGTTTATATCTATGTTTTATATCATGCTTGTATCTGATGTATTTTATTTTATCTCTTTATTGAATTTGGTACTCAGGATTGGCTCAACTTTATGGGCCAAGTTATAGTAGAAATGGTTCTTGATATGCCCCTACACTAGCCCATTCACACCGAGCATAGGACACCACCAAGTGGGGGGCATCATGCAGATCAATCCTATATTGTGATGGAGGATAACATATATGAGGACTTGATAGCTACTTAGGAGGAGTTGAGAGTCAAGAGAGATCAAGCCATTATAGAGAGTGAGGCATATGCCATCTTATGAGAGGAGCTTAATAGGGTATGGGCAGAGAGAGATCATCTATAGGAGTAATATATAGAAACATTCATGGTTGAGGCTAAGATTAGAGGTGAGTTGTGGGTTGTAATAGCATTGAGTAGCTCTAGGAGCCACTCTCGATCTATGGTCTCAACCTGAACACCACGACTAGGTCCCAAGGAGTTTGATAGCCATAGGCCTACTAGATGATGATGTACTCTTTACATATTACACACCATATTTTATCATTGTGATGATTTATGATGTATAAAACTTCATGATGTATGTATATGAGCATGTTTTACTTGACTTGTCTTATGTGTTGTATTTTAGTGGTACATGTGATTTTTTTGTTCTAATAACATACATTACATTTCCATATATGTCATATTAAATACAATTGTGATTTACTAAACAATCAGGATGAGACTATTTATTAAATGCTACAATGGTCTAATTGATATATGTAAATGAATGATGTGATCTAACTAAGCAACATAATATAATTGTCTAATTAGATGCCACATTTTCGACCAAGTGTTACTATTTTAAACTAGATGCCATTATGATATAATTCAACACATGAAACAAATTATTGAATAGTATGCACAAAAACTAATAATCCAATTATGAACAATTACTCCTAAAATTCAAGACAAATAATTTTTTATCAAGAATGAAGCAATGCAAGATAAAATAGAAAGGAACATATACTTAATCTAACAACATGCTTTAAAATACAATATACTATTCAAAAATGAAAATTTTAAGCATAATATCTACACAAATATGTAGCATTTATAGGTTATTTGAGAGGTGTACCATCTATCACTGGAAGCTTTTATTCTTTAGATACATAATCATCATCAATAACATAAGGTCCCAATCAATTCAAACTAAAATTTCCTTTTTCCCGTGGTACAATATTTACATTACATTGATTCTTATATAGAACCAAGTTACCTTTATTAAATGAATGTTGGATGACGTTATCATTGGATGAAATTATCATTGTATACGTTTATAATAAGTCTGAAGGTGTTTAGGAGATTTTATACACTGCTCATCTAGAATTTCAAGTTGTTGAAGTTGTTCTCTATAAGAGTTATCATCTATAATTCCACTAAGATATATTCAAAAAGAAGGAATTTCTAACTCTAACAGAATCACATCATTTGTACCATAACAAGGTTGTATAGAGTGTTTCTTGTAGTTGTATGAACACTTGTGCACTAAGCCCATAATGCATATGAAATTTGAGTACATGACAATATTTTGTGTTTGTTAATGGTTTTGTGCAACATTTATTTAATTATTTTGTTTGTTGCTTCCACTTTTCCATTGGATTAGGGATAATATGGTGTACAAAAATGGTGTTGTATGTGAAAATTTTCTAAAATTTTCTTCACTTCCTTATTTTAAAATGGTGTACCATTATCTGTAATTAGAGTTGAAGGAAGGAAAAATTAGGAGATTGTGTTATCCATGATAAAATAATAAATCACTTTAGTTATCTGGAGAAAATAGGAACTGCTTCTACCCACTTTGTGAAGTAATTTGTAGCTATGATTATAAATGTATTTCATAGAGATGATGGTGGAGAAATATTCCCAATGAGATCTAAACCCCACATAGAAAATGGCCAAATAAAAAAATTTACAAAAAATTCATGAGAAGGACCATGGATCAAATTAGGTTATTGAAATTTAGGACACTTTTAACATAGACAAAAGAATCTTGTTCCATATTTTGACAATAATATCCAATACAAATTGATCTATGAACCAAGGATCGAACACAAAAATTTCCTCCACAAGAAGTTGAATGGGCTTCCTCAAGGGCCACAAGGATCTTGGATTTACTAAGAAAATGAAGAAGAAGACCATTATATGATCTTCAATATAACATGTTGGCTAAAATAATATATCAAGCTGCAAGTTTTTGAGTACAAGCTCGAGTATTTTTGGTACTTGGTTCAAGAAAAATGCCATCTCTACAATATTAGAATATGGGTGAATACCATTTGTATGATGGATCAATGACATATCAATGTTTCTTTTTATGTTTTCAGCTATCGATAGGGATGTATGAGTGTGAATTGTAAATGTAAAATCCAAGGAAGAATGATCAAGGGATATAAGGGAAGCAATACTTTCCATTGCATATGCATGCCAATTATCCTTTTGTGGAATATTATTAATAGTATAAGAGGTAAAATGTTATAATATTATCAATGGCAAATCATGGTATTAGGATAAATTATCTTGTTTCCCTTGATATGATCCATTAATTTTTTTAATGATCAATTGGGAATCTCCAAATATATGAATATGTTGAATGTTTAAGGACAAGGTTGCACATAATTAGGGCCTCATATTTTGTAGTGTTATTTGTGCAAATAAAATTTAGATGGTAAGATAAGGAAACTAGATTTCGTAAGGGAGGTATTAATATAATTCTATCACCAGAGCTAGTTCGACACTTAGAACCATCAAATAATAAATCCCATGTTTCATTATCATTTATCTTTAAAATATTTTCATTAGGAAATGAGTCTTGATTTTATAATGCTAATAGCAAAAGAGCTTCATCTAAGTGGTCGGTCAATGGTTGAACCTTAATTGATTTTTGAGAAACAAAATTAAGGTCAAATTTTGTTAACAACATAACCCATTTACCTAAGTGTCCTCATAAATTAGTTTTTGTGAAAATATATTTTAAAGCATTAAACTTTGTAATGAAATGCACTTCAACATTTAATAATTAATATCTCAACTTGTTCGTAACAAACACAAGAACCAAAATATTTTCTATAGTCGTATATCGAGTCTCATAATCAATTAATGTATGACTAATATAGTAAATAGGATTCTCTTTACCTTTCCCATCTTGTTGCAAAAATAATGAAGCAAGGGCATTGGATGAAACGGAAATGTAAAGAATAAAACGTCATCTTGACATGGTTGGTTATAAAATTGGAGGATTAGCTAAATATTTTTTTTAAGCTCTCAAATAAATTTTGAGAATCTTCGTTCCATTTAAATTATTATTATTTCATAAGTAGCTAAGTAAAGGGAAGATTCCAATCCATCAATGATGCAAAAAATGATAGATAGCCTGAAGCTTTCCTTGTAACCTACAAAGTTGGGAGATTTTCTTAGGAGGCATCATATTTACTATAGCATCAATAATTTTTGTCTCTACCTCAATACCTTAATATGACACTATAAAACGTAATAATTTTTCACTATCCACACCAAAGACATATTTGCTCAAATATTTAATGGAAAATTTTGACATGATCTTGATGCATTATAGACTTAGCCAATCATCGAGATGATCCTCTAAAATGCTGTATGAAATAATGAAATATTAAAATCACATCTCTTTGATATGTTGTTCGAGTTTTTTTCAATCTAAAGGGAATAATGACCCAAAAAAATGTGCCGCAAGGTGTAATGAATGTTGTTTTATATTGATATTAAGGATTAATAAATATTTGATTATATCCAAAAAACCATCCATGAATGATAATAAGGCATTCCTTGCGATTGAATATCAATATTTGGAAGGGGAAAATAATCTTTCAAAGATGTCTTATTAAGATCATGAAAATTCGTACATATTCAAATATGATTATATTTTTTTTTCCATAGTGACAATGTTGGTTATCCAAGGTGAATAATCGATAATATGGATGAAACTAGCTTGTATTTTTTTTTAATACTAGCCTTAACTAATAAAGCCACCTTAGGATTCATTTTGTGAATATTCTTTCTCACAAGTTTAGCATTGTCTTCTAATACAATGTTATGCATGACTACCTTAGGATCTATACCAAGAATATTTGAATAAGACCATGCAAAGAGCTTAGGAAATTCATGTAACAATGTTGCATGATTTTCTTGTTCATCCTCATCGATAAAATTTCCATTTAGAATTATATTTTCTTTAAATGGGCCAATTGGGACATATTTAATATCTCCTATTAGTTGTGTACTATGGTCCAGAGTGTTAGGAATCATTTGGGCTTTGTCTTGCTGATCATCAGATAAATCAACTTCTTTCCCAAAATATGCTTCAAAATTAAAACAATTAGGAAATTCATGATCATGATGACAAGTAGGAAAAGTGTCATATATCTCAATTTTTTTCGCTAAGGACTCGTCATTTGAAAGAAGTCTAATGATATATCATTTATTGTGTTATCAATTAATTCAAGATGAACTAAATTGAGAGCTATCTTAAGAGGGTATTGTGTTATGGTGTTGAAATTAAGTGAAGGTCTTCTTGATGATTTATTAGGTTTCAAAGGACAATAACCAAGAAAACTTGTTTATTGTTTATTTAGCTCTATAAGGACACAAATGCCTTGTTCTTTTAACCAAATCCTTTACCATTATACCCAAATTGTGAGAGGAGTATATATCATCTTCCATAAATGGATTCTAATTATTTCAAGGTTATTTTTCATAATCACTCTCATTGTATGCAGATGTGTAATTGGTGTTCCATTCATTATTGGAAGTTGCAAAGTTAGATGTTTTAGGAAATTCTATGGGATATTGTGTGGGGCTACTTCAATTTCTTTTGCTCCTTCGGGTTTTGACCATGAAATTTTATACTCCCTTATGAAATTAGGTGTAAAATATATTGAACTTCAATCATCATCTAGTAGCTTTGTTATAGGTGAAATACATTCATCATTATTTTTAACTTTTATAGGTTCCACTTTTGAAGTTGGGATTAATATGCTAAAGGATCGTTTAGTTCCTATTTCAGTTTGTAAAAAAATTTCGGACTTAGGATAAGATTTTAGTTCCATGTAAACCTTGTTGTTATATGTGTATTTCATTAGAGAATGAAGCATTAAAGGAAATCCTTTCATCTCATGAATCCATGGTCTACCCAAGAGAATATTATGGGAAAGAGTATCAAGCATGACATAGATAGGAGCAGGTAGCATGTAATATGACCAAATTTAACTGGTAATGTGAATTCCTAATGGTTCTTGTACCAAATTATTAAAACCATGAAAAGACTTTGTGATTAGGATTAGGAGGGAATAATTTTATGAGAAACTGAACAAAGCTAAGGGTGAAGTCCACCCCTCCAAGTATGAATAAGTTACATAGAGGATGTTGAAATAAATTGACTTTGATGTCAAGAACATAACACCAAATGAGGGGGTAAGGTTGGTAAGATAGTGGACTAGTCTTGTTGCTAGAGTGGATATTGCATCTACAATAGATCTAGACACCATCAAGAGGTAGAATGAAGAAGTATTTTCTTTCGATGAACATGAAGAAACTGCATACTTTAGATTAGGTTTTAATCCAAAGTGGGAATATTTCAAGCATTAAGTAGTAAATATTGTACAATAAATGAAGGGGAGTCTAATTTTCAAAAGAATATAAGACACCATAGCTCCCCAAGTAGCTTCACTAGTTTTTCATAAAACTATGTTTAGTAGAGTAACTCCAAAATATCGCAAGAAGAATATGATAAGTTGTTGGTAGATTTTGTTAAGCTCACTGTAGAGTATTAAAAATTGAATATTCAAGAGAGTTCAAAATCATCACCACCGGCTGACATTGAATTATTAGATGCTTTCACACCAAGTCTCTTAGACATCTTGCTACAAGAAAAGGGAGCATTGACTACAAAGATAGAGAAGTTAGAAGAAAAAATGAAGAATACCCAAGGAGAGAAGAAAAATAAAGAAAATGATATAATGGAGGATTTAATTAAGCAAAGAGTGTGAAAGATCCTTTGGAGATTAGAGGATTCTTACTCAACTTATTCTAACCTTAAGGATTCCTATATTAAATGTCACAAGATTAAGAGAAGCTTGGGGAGATAATGAATAAGTGGGTACTCATGATTGATAGTTTACAAGGTATATACAAAAGTGCAAGATTTGAAGATAATATGTGAGTTAGCATTCTTCCTAATTGGAATATGGCCAAGTTGACAGGGGAATGTAAGCATACATGAAAAAATTGGTACAAAAAATAAAGATTAAATTCAAATATTCTGATTGCATAGAAATGAAAGTCATGCCTAGCAGCCTAGATGGAAATGGAGAACTCAAATATTTCGATCAATGAAATACATGCTTTAGTATAATGGTTCCAACCCATGTAGCCTTCATATGTACTAGTGATGATGTGATTGCAGATTTACCAAATTTCACTATAGACATGGTTTCCTGAGAGGTGGGCCTAGATGCTTTTTGTAAAGAGACTAGGATGATGTTGGATGCAAAGTATCTTGAGTATAGTTACAATGTTGTCCATGCACTCTCATTCCAATGGCCAAAAATAATTTAGTGTGATGGGATGAAAAGTATTAAAAACTGTAATGAATAGATTTCAATCATGTCATTGTATCCCTAATGTAGTATATAACTTAGATAATGACATGATATTTTTGAGTATCCAACTTTTCCCGAGACAATTTTATAGTTTTGGTTCTTTTTGTCTTTTGTGGTGTAGTCACCATCATCTCCAATGGGTTCCTAAAAATGTGTCTAGAACATGGGTTAAAAGTTAAAATAAAATGATCATGCACCTTATCTACTTTTCTTCATCATTGTAGAGTGAAAAATATCCTCTTCGACAAGTTCTCTAAGTATTTTTATCCTCTAGTCTAGTTTTTTTCATTTTTCTTCTACTATAAGAGAGGGGGACCAACCACTGCAAGGACCTAGGTCATGAAAGGCCAAGAGCGGTAGGCTGCCCTAACTTACCTCATTTTAAGGGATAGTTAGGATAGGTCAGATGAGAATGATGGGAACCGTGAAATCCTTTGATCAGTCTACAAGTCAGAGAGTTGAAAGGAGATTAGGCGAGTCACTCTTCAGAGTCAACTTTGTATCTCGAATAAATCTTTGTCAAAGGACAAAAGCATGATTTTGGGATGACAACATGGCATGCTAGCATCTCACAGGTGCACTAGCGTCTGTAGGGCCAAAAAAATAAAGAGACCAAACTTAATCTCTAAAAAGTTGACTAATAGCCTAGTTATGAGTTTCAAGAAATGCAAAATAAGATTAAGAAGTAGGAAATGTAAAGATGAATATGATAAATGAAGCATATTACTACAAGGGTGATGAAGACGATCTCACACAACAATATTTTTTCTAGATTGCTCCAAGATATCTCCACCTACACACAAAAAAGGGGGAAAATGTTTGGGTTGTTTAGGGGCTTGCCTCAGTTAGACCCCCGTTTTGGTGTTTCCACCTCCACGGACAACCAAGTTTTCCACGATATAGAAATAAAGCGATAAAAAAGAGAATACAAGCTAAGTACAAAAAATACACTACAAAAAAGTGTGTGCTTACTCAACCAAACAATAGAGAAGATGTGAGGAGCTTACCACCTCCGTCCAAAGTGCTCAAGGCCAGTGGAGGAGAGAGATGAGAGGAACTCAAGCCTCTACTAGAATGGAGTTGTCTTGTGATTTACCTATTGTAGTGATGGAGTGATAGATTGCTACAATGAAGTGTGAGAAATTCTACTACAAAGCTTGGAGTGAATGCTCCAGTGTGAAGAAGTTGTGTCAACTTATGAAGAAGATGAAAATGGAAGAATGGAATGAGAATATGAAGAAAGAAGATGAAAAATGACCATATTTGGGTTGGCCAGCTAAAGAAGAGCATTAAAATTAAACTCCCAATAGGAAGTGTAACATCTCTGCAGACTCCAGTTGTAGGAATCCACCAGGGATGTAAGCACACTGTATAGACGTCTGTGCACTGCATGGGCATCCCCGAAAAAAAAACTTCTACCAACACTCAAAATGGATTCCAAATGTGATGTGAATAGTGGGATTATGTGGAATTAAGCCTCCGATTTTGGTTTTCTAAAGTCTAAAGGGGTGAAAGGGGAATTTTCATCAGGGGTGAAATTTCACTCCTATACATTTTTCCCCCACTTTATTGAGCATGAGTACTGATGAGTGCTTTAGTAAAGTAGATTGAAAGAGTAGTAAGGTTAGAAATGTATACCTGAACTGACAAGGAAGCAGATCATGGTCTGGAAAACTTGAGAGTGTAGGAGAGAATTTCATAGTTCCACAGAATTATGAGGCTGAAGAGTGAAAGCACTTTATAGGCCCGTGAACTTGCAAGGGAGGTATCCTTTAAGAAATCTCACATGAAGGAAACCAGGAAGAGCACCTTATAGAACCACAGTCCTATAAGGAAAGGTATCCTCCAAGAACTCTCACATGAGGGATACCGAGAAGAGGGGACTCCATAGATTCAGGAAAGGTGACATGCTTACTTGCAGATAGAACATGTCAGGAGGCGGCCGTGTAGGCCAGTGAATGGATAGTCACGTAGACCATCATTAAGTTGTAATAATTTTGAAGGGATCCCTCAGGAACCCTTCAAAATTTATAGGGGTCCACTCAAGGGATGCATTGTTTGAAAGGTAGAGTCTAGTTAGGCTATGCCCAAGCTAGATGTGAAGATGTGAAAAAGGTCTAGTCGAGCTGCCCCTAGGCTAGATGCCAAAATGTAAAAGTCTAATCGGGCTGCCCCTAGACTAAATGCCAAGATATAAAGTAGGTCTAGTTGGGATGCCCCAAATCTAGATGTGAAGATGTGAGAAAGGTCTAGTCAAGCTACCCTCGGGCTAGACGACAAAATGTGAAGCCTTTCGAAGGGCTCCCTTGGTAACCCAATGTGAAAAGAAAGGGTCCACTGAAGGGAAACACTTGTTCAAAAGATAACACCTTCTTTCTCAAATCAATTCATCATCAAGGAATCCTTCTGAAAGATGTTCATTTCATCAAGGAATTTGAAAGGAAGGATATGCCCCTAGGCGAGGGAAAGATTAAAGGTGTTCCTGGTTCAAAGGAAGGTTCTCACATCCTTTATTTGCGAGCCCATGATGAAGGAAACATGTTTCATTAGGGTTTCAATTCGAGAATGAAATTATAATAAAGAAGTATGTGAATGGTCTTGAGAAAAGATTCATCTGGAAACAACTACATTTTCTAAAGACCAAGTAAGGTAGAAGTGGAATTTTCACACATAATAGGGACAAATCAAGCAAAGAAGAGAGAAAGGTAAAGAGAAAACATAACAAAAGAGAACACAGACAAAGGACACAGGGGTAGCCTGATATTTTGGGGTCAAAACTGCTCATAAATATATATAAGTATAGTAATAGTATATAAATGAACTATCATCAAACCCTACTAAACCAGGCCATGTGATGAATGCGCAAGAAGATGAGAGAAAATAAAAAATTAGGTCAACATGGAAGGAAGCCTAAATGCTCCCGACGCTTTGCATCATCTCCAATTTTCCAAAAATCAATCACAAACATGGAAGAATCATGATACAAATAGAGGAAGGTTTACAACACAAACACCATGCTTGTATCCAAGTGCGAATATGGGTGACGAGGGTAATTTAAGCACATATAGCATGATCACATGGGAAGTACATCACAACACGCACACATATCTAATCTAAGGATCAAGAAGAGGATCTCCCCCTAACACTGGTCAACCAAGAGGTCATCAGCTTCCCACTCTAGATCATTGCATGGGGAAGGATGATGAGCCTGTAGTGGTGTAATGTTAAGGGGAGGAGCTTATGATCCTCCTACGACAATGGCTAAGGTAGAGGGATCTATTAGGTCTGTCTCATTCAAATCCTGTGGGTCGAAGGTTAAAGATTTCATGAAGATCACTGACAAGCTCAAAACTTCATTCACTGAGTTAAACATTCACTTGATGGTAGTGCCATGTTTTGCCTCAACGGATGAAGGAGTTTGCACCTGAGGTTCACGGCTAAGCTCATCGAGAGACTCAAGAGCGATGATAAACTCAAGGGAGGTCGGGACTGGTTCTGTGACTAGGACATAACAAGTTAGTGTGGGGCCACCTTTTAGGGAAAATGGGATCCTCTTATGTCCTCCATTGCTAGAGGGGGTACTCTTTATCTTCTTCTTCGTTGGAGGAGGTGAACTCCCTATAGACAAAGCAAGAAGGGTAGAGGGAGAGGATGAAAGAGCCATACTAGATATGATTGAAGTATTAACCATATCCATGGGTTTTGGGAAAGGTGAGACATTCAGAATAGATGTCAACAAAGGCAACTCCATCAAAGGAGTGATGAACACTTGCACCTTTCCAGGCACATGTGCGCTCACAGCGAAAGCCGAAAGTGGTATGGAACTAGTTTGGAGGGAAACAGAGGGGAGGAGAGAGGAGGCAGGTAGTCTTGATATAGGAGTGACTATCTCCTCTTCCTTCCTCTAAGAGGTGGCTTGCTTAGCTAGAAGAGCCTTTTGCCGATGCTTACATTCATGTCCATGGTGGTTTCTACGACTCTTCACACTAGAGGCTAGGGGTTGTGAAGGAATAAAGGGATCTTTCTCACTTATGAGAGTGTCCTCCACAACTATTACCAATGTAGGCATAGAATTATGGATGGGAGAAGGAGGAATCGACTCAAAAGTAGTAGGGGGAATCAGCTCCAATACCTCAATAGTGGGCCTCTTCCCATTCACTAGTTTAGAAGTAGGAACAGTAGGAGGCTGTAGAGTTAATTCTCTTCGTGAGCCCTTCTTTCTACCATATAAGTAATACCAAGGCCCGAGTGCTTCAATAGGGAGATCTAATATCCTAATCTTGGGTTTACACCAAGTTGGCATCATCAGATTCAGTGGGTAAAAACTAGGCTTACTCATCTAGTACTCTTCCCATGAGAGGGGAAGAGATGAGGTAGTCCGAGAAGGAGAAAGTTTCTCTTTTCATTTTTGGGAAGAGGAGACAGTTGGTTGCTCAACTACATGAAGGGTCAGTTTTGGCTATCCCTTACCCCCAGTTTTGTACTTCACATAGTTGTTGTAAAGTAGGTCCATTCTTGGAGGAAGCAAGCCAACCGGGGTGGGCCAAAAGTGATCCAATGAGTATCCTCCATGAGACACTACATGCTGGTATCCAGAGTCATGCACTAATGCACAACACCTTCATGGGAAAACTTAAGACACTTGTGAACTATAGAGGCTATCCTATTCATGGAAGCTAGCTAAGGTATGCCTAGCTTCACCTTGAATAGGTCTAACTTAGGAATGACATCAAAAACTACATTTACATTTTTGGGTCCAACCAAGATGGAAAAATTTATTGACCCATATGGTTTTAGGGCAAGACCATCATGCGTGTGGATGATGGATTCTTTTTTCTCATATTCCTCCCATTGCAGGGAGTTCAATAACAAAGTATCCTCCGTGATAACATTTACTCTACTTATGGGATCAACTAAGACCCTTGTCACAATGTTGCCATTGAGGTAAGGAGGAATGTAAAGCAAAGACGGTTTGTCGTTTGTTGGTATATCTTGCAAAGTGAATGTTACATCCAGTGAACTGATCATAAGATGGGGAGAAGGTGCAACAACAACCATGTTAATGTATGCTTTGGGTTGAGAAATAGAATCGGTGGGATTGATAATCATGTTAGCAAAATGTGATGAAAATGGGTTTGTGTGTATCAGTAGTTCACTATTAGCTTTCACCACTGATTTTTTTGTGTTTGATTTGCTTCCATCAAGATGGATAGTATAGTCCTTGATGCGATCTTGTATCTCATGATGTAGGTGCATGCAATGTTTGGTATCATACCCATTAACTTTGGTATCGAAAATAAGTATTTACATCATACCAGTTAGGGTAAGGCTCCCTAACGGGCGTAGGACTTGACAAGTTAACAATCTTAACCTTCAACAACTTATGTTAGATGGAAGAATAAGATTCTGATAACTTTGTAAACTTTCGATCGCATCTGAGGCCATTGTTATCCACAACGGCTACTACATTCATGACGACTTTTCCTTTTCCAATGATTGATATTATGGATTTCCCTTCAGGACGAGAGCATGGGGAAGATCCCTTGAACTGAACCACCATTTTTTGGTACTCTCATAAAGCCGCACACAAATGTGCGAAAGAAGGATACTTCATGAGGGAAAAATTCTCTTGCCAATTCCTTTGTAAGTTCCCTATGAATACCTTTTGTACATCAGAGTCGAGTAACAGATATGAGATTTGTGAGAAAATAACTTCATATTGCGCTATAAAGTTAGTCACCTTCTCCTTATCCCCTTGTTTACATCGAACAAGCTCAGAGAAAGTCATATTGAGCCCGATATTGTCTTGGAACTAATGTAAGAATTGGTTCACAAGCTGGTTGAATGTAAAGATGAAATTTTTGGGAAAGGAATAGTACCAGTCAATTGTTGTATCCTTGATGGATTGAGGGAACAATTTTTCCATCAATGCATCATGATGGAAAAAGTCTGTGTATAAGGAATTAAAGTCAGACACATGTGTTTGTGGGTCCCCTTTCCCTCCGTACTTCTCAATCTAGGAATCTCCATCCCTTGCCGGAAAGGAGTGTTCAAGATTGCTACTGACAATGGGCTGTGTTAGAAGAAGGGCTGGAAGATAGGCTGGAAGGAAGCCTGGGAGAGGTTTTCTAGCTAGTTCTGCATCTTCCCCATATTCTAAAGAAGGGTGCTCAAAATTGGGTCATTAGAAGATAGAGGACCAGTGGAACCACCACCAGAACCATCACCGTGACCACCGCCAAAGCCAGTGCCAATGCCACTGCCACTAGCGTGAGCTCCGCTAGATCTACCGCCACTTCCAAAGCCACTATACTGACTTTTTTTCAAAATTACCTCTGCAAGTAGCACTCCCGCCATTGAAATTTACACCACTTAAGCCTCCACTAATCATCCTGCATAATCTCCCACCACTGAAGGCGACAAGATGGGCGAAGTGAAAACCTAGAGGGGTTATGTTTACTTTGATGGTCTCAATTTTTTTGGATGCAATAGGTACAATAATAGAAGGGACCATGTCAACCATGTACACAGACATAGGAGGCATTGATACCTCCAACTGTCTCTCACATTCTTTGAAGGATCCACCTCGTATCATGTGGCTATGATTTGAGGGGGCACACGCTTCAGTCAAACTTGTGAGACTAGCTAGTATTTCTATGCTCGTTCAGTCTTTCTCCACCATATATTTTATTTCACTAATAACCTTAGCAGCCCTAGCCAACTTCAGGTTTCTTTCCAAGTGATTTTCCAAAGCACTTAACCCTTCACTCAGGCTAGTGACATTTTCAGAAGGAATGTGGACAGCTTCACGCTTGTCTATTGATGATGATGTAGGAGATGCAAGAGGAGTAGGGATGTGGTCAGTTTCATCAAGGAATCTAGACTCACCCCATGAAATCTGCTCCTGCGCAACAAGACCAACAAAAAAGCTGAAGAAAAGACTAGTAGTGAAACTAGAGAAGACCTTCATCTTCTCCATTGGAAGGTGTCTGAGACTTCTCCTAACAATATGCCCAAAGTCTATAGACTGGGTTGTGATTCTCATAAACTTCACAACACATAGGGATACTACAAGCAGAGGGTATAAGGGAAAAAATTAGAACACTAATCGAAAGAGTAGATGTTGGTTCACGTCGGGTTCACCAAAAAGGTAAGAGAGGTGGACCAACCACTGCAAGGCCCTAAGTCACGAAAAGTGAAGAGCGGTAGGCTTCCCTAACTTACCTTAGTTTAAGGGATAGTTAGGATAGGTGAGATGAGAATGATGAGAACTATGAGATCTTGAGAGTTGAAAGGAGACTAGGTGAGTTGCTCTTTAGAGTAACTCTGTATCTTGGATAGCTCTTTGTTAGAGGATAGAAGTGTGATTCTGGGATGATAGGGTGGTGCACTGGCATCTCACAGGTGCATTGGCGTTCGTAAGGCCAAAAAACCAAAGAGAGCAGACTTAATCTCTTAAAATTAGACTGAAAGCCTAGTTATGAGTTTCAAGAAGTGCAGAATAAGATTAAGAAGTAGGAAATATAAAGATGAATATGACAAAGGAAGAATATTACCACAAGGGCGACAAAGATGATCTCACACAAAAATATTTTTTCTAGCTTGCTCCAAGATCTCTCCACCTTCACACAAAAAAATGGGGAAAATTTTGGAGCTGTTTAGGGGCCCGCCTCATTTAGACCCTCATTTTGGTGTTTCCACCTCCACAAACAACCAAGTTTTCCATGATATAGAAATAAAGTGATAAAGAAGAGAATACAAGCTAAGTACATAAAAGACACTACAAAACAGTACGTGCTTACTTATACAAACAATAGAGAAGATGTGAGGAGCTTACCACCTCTATCCAAAGCACTCAAGGCTAGTGGAGGAGAGAGATGAAAGGAACTCAAGCCTCCAGAATGGAGTTTTCCTACGATTTCTCTATTGGAGTGATGGAGTGATAGATTGCTACAATGAAGTGTGAAAAATGTTGCTACAAATCTTGGAGTGAATGCTCTAGTGTGAAGAAGTTGTGTTAGCTTGTGAAGAAGATGAAAATGGAAGAATGGAATGAGAATATGAAGAAGGAAGATGAAAAATGACCATATTTGGGTCGGCCAGCCAAAGAAGGGCATTACACTTCAAATCCCAATGGGAAGTGTAATGTCTTTGTAGACTCCAGCCCCAGGAATCTACCAAGGACGTAAGTGTGCCATGCGGACGTTTGCTTGCCACACAGGTGTCCCCAATAGAAATGCCTCTACCAAC
Source organism: Sequoiadendron giganteum (assembly GCA_007115665.2). Taxonomy (NCBI): domain Eukaryota; kingdom Viridiplantae; phylum Streptophyta; class Pinopsida; order Cupressales; family Cupressaceae; genus Sequoiadendron; species Sequoiadendron giganteum. Next base: position 430,602,473 of record CM021110.1, on the reverse strand, counting down.
ACTTAGAATGGATGCCAAATGTGATATGAACAATGAGCTTATGTGGAATTAAGCCTTCGCCTCTAGTTTTCTAAAGTGTGAAGGGGTGAAAGGGGAATTTGCATTAGGGGTGCAAATTCGCTCCAATACATCTACAAAGGACAAGATTGTCAAATGAGAATGTGAAATTTGTCCATGGATTTATGCTTGTTGCTCCCTTATTTCTATAAAAGGTAATTTTGAACTATTTTGTAAGTATTTTGGATTTTTGTAGGGAGAGGAAGTTTTTCTTAGGTTTATACTTGTCCAATCTAGGTCTTCCCTTGAAGAAATGTAGATGCAATTGTAATTTAAATGTACATCAATACAAATCCATTTATATGAACATATTTTGACAAATTCATAATCAATTGTCTCCAAATCTGTATGTTATTACTCTTATGAATAAAATTGATCGAGGATCATTTCTACTCATCGTTGTCATTTCTACAATTGAATGTTTCTCATATTTTTTCTACTCAAATAATAGATTAAATTGTTGTGTCTAGAATATTGAGAGTTCTAACATATTCAGGGATTGCTAAGAAGAATTGGTTGTAAATTCTAAAAAATATCACTATAAGACAAAGATATATCAAATTTCACAAAATTTGTTTTAATTTGTTGTTCAAAAGATAATTGCATTTATTTTTGACTTTGTATCTCAGGTTCAAGGAACTAGTTTAAGTATGAATATTGGTTACATGTCCATGGCCATTTTATTTCAAATCAATTTCCAATTTATGTTGTAATGTATTCCTTAAAGTTTATTCATATTCTTAGAGCCAATAAAGCAATAGTCTAGAAGAATATATCAAATTAGGTATGATATACTTGTAATTATTGAATAAAGTGTAAATCTATTTTAAATTGTTAAGGATCACCCTCCAATTTCAAGTGTAAAACCCGAAAGCAAAGGAGAAAATTGTAGAATCAATCTCCTATTTGTTGGCCAACCTCTTGAAACCTTTAAGCATAATAATTGATAATTTTTTAGATATTTTCACAAATCAGAACTAGGATTTAAAAACAAACCAACAAGTTAGTTCTCAAGTATCCAATAATTATTTCTCCACCTTTATTCTACTTAGGAGTTAAACAATGTCAATTTTATATCTCATCCTATAACTAATAACCCTTTCAATTGTATATATAATTTAAGTTGTACAAGGATAAGATAAGAGTGTAAAATATGGAGGTCTTTATACAAATTGGAGTTTAACATCTCTTATAACTTTTAATTTTATTAATTAATTTTTTTCTTTTGGTAGGGGCCCTTTTTTATTATATTATAATAAAATTCTTGCAATAGTGATTTGTTTGGGAGGATTTTTATAATTGAGCAACATATATTATAAATATATTACAAAATTAGTAATGCCTACACTATGAAATCACCTCATCAAAGCTAATGATGGTTTCTTTAACCTCTTGAACCTCTTACTTAATATTAGCTATCTAAAAATCATGATACTAACATGGGACTATATTGATCCATTACAAACATTGCTTGACTAAATTAAAAAAGACAAAACATAAATAGAGGATTGTAATGATTTGTACCCATTATGTAGATTGTTTGCCTACCAAGGAGAGGTATATACAATTTATGCTAATGAAGGACATGCCATACACCCCATTCTCCAATTTAACTAGGCCACCCCATTATTCAAGGAATTTAATGGCTGGAATATTTTTCCAAATTGAATCGCTTCTCATGTGATGAGCTTTGTTTTGAATCACATAGGGATAACACATTCATTTAGGGATAGTAAGGACCCCTAAGCTATGAAGGAAGCCAAGTATGTTAGCAATGTCTCTCACCTATTCCATTTGTCTCACCTCAACACGTTGAAATAATTTCAATGATGTCATTTGTCTTAAATTATATCTAATATTATTAAAATAGTACAAAATTTTAAGTTTCTAATTGTATTTTTACAATCAAAATTATTTTATATATCAAAGGTTTATCTCTCCTTTAGAATGATAAACTCAAAGAGTTAAAACTATATATAAATTCAATGTTTATGTCTCTCAATTGTAACCATTTAATTATTATTTTATATTATTACAATCAGAAACACTCTATAATTGTAAAGTATTCTATAATAGTAATAAAATATAGAGTCTCTATGATGACCTTACACATTTTTTTTAACATTTTATCATAAATTTAACACTCATATGCATGTTCAAGTATTAATATTCAATCATAACCATAATATTAATGGTATCACTTGATAATAAAATAACTCTTAATAAAATATAAAAGAAAATAGATAGTTTATTTTCATTTAAAAATAATAAAAATACAAATAAAATTTATAACCTAGTTTTTAAAAATTTGTGACCTAAAATGAAATAAACTATTGAAAATGACATATCCATAGATTCTATATATATGATAATACCAAATTATTTAATTGGATTATATATATATCATAGATCCGATTATGAAGTTAATGGTCTTCAGCACCATCCATTAAAGCCGACTGTAAATTGTTTACCATTGACCGCTGATTTTTCTTGGCTTTTAATGTGTGCAATGCGAAGTTTTCTCTTATCTCTCCATTCTGTCAAGTTGTCACGAGGAAAACTTGTGAATGAAAACGAATTGTGCAATTATTCTGTATTATCCTTACGCGAGCCTTATTCCACAGAAAATGGTTTTAAAGACTAAAAAACAGGATATAGATTGATACAGATTTGACCCAAAACAATGCGGTTGAATCAGAAAAAGCTATGGCAATATGCATGTCTTGATATAAACCATCTTGAGGATAACCAACCATAGGTTAATCAATGTCTTACACATTTCTTTGCGTCTAGATCCCTGGGTCTCAAATATTGAGCAATTTTCAATTATCAAAACAAACAAAACTGTCTATAGACCGAAGAAATCAAAATGCTATCACTATTTTCTTTGCCATGTAAAGTAGTCTCAAAACAAATACCAAGAATTCTAAGGAGCTTGTGTTAAAAAACTATGATAATGATAATAACGTAAGAAAAGTAATATTATCTCTTAATATTTTATTGTATAAATACTTTTAAGATCAAGAGTACAAGTCATGTTAAATCAAGTTAGAGATTTGGAGTACAACTCAAGAGTGTATGATGTGTTATATAGTCAAGTCAAGTAAGAAACTTAGAGGGGAAGTTAAGATTAAAAAATTAAAGTGTGAGTCATGCACATAATAGATAAGGAAGAAAAAGTGAAAAAGAGTGTCTTATATTGCAATATTTTTCATCACCATAAATTTTTCTTTTAATCGTATTTTCCTTTTGATTTATATTCTATAGATTATAGTATTAAAAAAAAATATTGTTGTTTTTCTTCACATTTTTGAACATCAAATTGATATCATAACAAGTTATTGCATAGCTTCTCCTAAGACAATTTGTTGCACATAAGATCCACCACATATATCTCTTTTTGCATATCTCTTCTAGATTGCACCAATAAACTAAAAAAACTTGCATCCTTTATCCTCTGCTCCTTAATCCCATTCACCTTCACGCAGATTTCCTCCTCACAAACCCATTTCTTCTACTCTCCCACATTAGTCTTTGATGCTCCAGAATTTTTTTGACATAGGCATTTCCCATCTCATTCTTCACCTATGGACCAAACACTCCTTTACCTATTTTTGAGACGTGTTCCTTGAAGATGAGTAGTTTGTGATCAAGGATCATAAATATCTCTCAATGTCCCAAGTAAATATTTAAACATTAAAAAAGTGTATCCCCTTTACCACCTTCCAATATCAACTTGAACTATTTTAATACTTCTTGATCTCACTTTAGATTGTAAGCACATGACTTGTCAATGGTACTGTTGGCTCCTAACTCTTAATCTTTAGTTTTGGTTACCATGTTGAAGATCTAAGGAGGAGATTATCCTTAATGGCAAACACAACGGCTCCCTTATCACTGACAAACACCTATCCAGTTTCGAAATTGCAAAACTATGAATGCACAGAAACAAATCAAATTTCAAAATAGAGAACAATACGAATAGGTAACTTCTTCGGCCTCTTACTCCAATTCGCTGTTTTTATAAAAAGAAACTTCAATTACAAGGATGTATTGGTGTATATTCACCATCATTCACAGAATTTATGTATGCCTTCCTCCCGGTCTGATCTACTCTTCTCTGGCTCACACGTGATGCTTGCAGATGTCTTGAATTTCCTTTGAATGATTTCAAGTTTCTACCTAGGCTGCCCCATATTTCTTCATATAATATCATTTATTTATTTATAGATTGAAGGAATTGGTCGGGTATCTGTCTCTCTATAAATTGCAATGCGTTTGGTGAATTTTTTTCACATGATCGATGAAGCTGGTGCAACATGTTCTCATGGGGGACGATGAAGAGGCTAGACCTCGTGACCTCTTGCCTACAACAGAATACTTTAACCAATAAAACTAGACCCACCACTCCTCTTCATACAATATTCTTAGTACCCCTACAAACTTCATTTGTTCTTACTCTATGGTCAGTGCTGTCTTTTGTTCCTACCTTTTGTAATTCTTTGTTCACCCACTCCAGGGTTCTTCCACACAACTCTACGATTCTCCACGCCTCCTCATAAAGTTCTTTGACTCCTTTATTCCATATTGAATCGATCTTCTGCCATGCACAAATGTAAGGCTCAACTTACAAGTTTTGTAAAGCCTCTTCACTCTGCCTTGGTCCATTCTCCCTCAGGCCGCCCCATTCACTCCCCCTTCAAGCTTGCAAGAGATCGATTCTGCAACATATGGGCGCGGTCTCTCCCCTCTGGCAACGCTGCCTATCTTCCTTTTCTTTTCTGACCTCTTGTTTTCCCAATCGTGCATTCAATGTCTCTCTGGCTTTTTGTTTTCACCATTATCCATTCGGCCTCTCCTAGATTTTGGCGCAGTCAAACTGTCCCACACCTTCTCTGGCAGAAAACTCTCACACAATAGGAGGCGATCACTCGTTCCTCAACCATTCTAACTGTCTTTCCTTTTTCTTGCCAAGGATAGCTCGCCCTTATCCACTCACACCAAACCCACAAAAACTGCCTTCACTATGCATAAGCAATGAGAGAAGAACCAGCTGCTTTGTTGCCATCAAAGGAAAGCCACATGTCACCAGGACAGCAGGAAAACAGGAACCGCCAACCAACAACCAAAGCTACCCAACCAAAACTTAAATTGAAAAATCAAAACATATGGACACGACGCCCCTGCATCAATCCTAAACCTCTAATAAAATGTAAAATAATTTCATGAACTGTGAAGAGCCTATTAATCCCCCTTCAATAACACCATGTTGGAAATTTTGGTAATAGGCATAGTCGTAGAGTAATCTTTCCCCGGGAAATTAAAATCAATGGGATACGGTTGGAATTAGCTGTTATAAACTGGAAAACATTGTAATATCCCTAATTTATAAACTCAAATTATTCTCTTTGCATCAATGGGTCTTTGGACTGTGAAATCTAAAGGTTCAGAATGAGCCCATCAGGGATCAAGTCTTGTTGAGTGAAAAGCCTGAACGCCTAAAAAGGGATGAGGCCGGTATCGTGCCTCAGGCGGATTTTGGTAAAATGGATACCCGTTAGACCTTGGCTGCTAAGCTAGAGGGAACCCCTTTAGAGGTATCTCCAACAACAACAACAAATAAATTTATTCTCTTTGCACGGGTTTTGGGAAGCTTATGAACTTGTGTTCAATTTCTAAACTTTGGAAGTTGAACACAAATATCAACACTTATAGTCAGTTTTTTATTTTGACATCTCGGGAAAACAATTGAAGTAGGAAGCCACTTGATTATCTTTTGGGTCTGGTGGATGAGTGCTAACGTTGAGATGGTCGACATGTGGAGGGATTCTAACTGTTCGACTCATTATGTGCTTAGAGATCTTCGGGTGTTGGGTGCCAGTTGGGGGACCCACTTGTTCGTCCTTTGGGCCTGGTGGACGAGCTCTATTACTGAGGTGACTGACAGGTGGCGCGGTTTAAATTTTGAGGTTTGTAATATGAATAAAAAAGGTGGCTTTATGAAGGGAATAAGAAAGTACGTGACTTTGATGAATTTGAGAGGCCGTATCATGCGATCTCTCCTCTTTGGGATTGTGCGATATCTTGTTTTAACTCATCATAGCCTCCATAAGACTGTGAGTTTAAATACTGATTTGACCCCTCATTATGAAGGAATGCTTCCTTCTAGCGCCTTCGTGCTTGCTAGTTTAGCGTGGGTCTCATATTACACCTATAGGAATGTTTCTATTTTTAGCCATACAACCAACTTGTCTTGTTTTTCGCGTGCTTACTCCAAGGCTAAGGAACCTTGCATGCCCGCCAATTCCTGTTTCGCTGGCCACAATCTTCTCAAGATCCACTTTTACTCCTGGTGCAGGAGCACCTAGGAAGCACTAGGCAATTTCAGGACCTAGGATGAGGTTTTGAGTTTTTGATCCTTTAAAGGTCATGTTGACCATTAGAATTGAGTTAGAGACCTAATAAAATGTTAGAGACTTACTAAAATGCCTTGGTCAGGAGCTATCAGGAGTGTAAGGTTTGTGAGTTTAGAAGTTGAGTTGTATTAGTTTCTAGGCAAATTGGTAAAAGTGGCAAAATGGTACATTCAACACTTTTGCCACTTGACAACTAAAATGTCCGACCAAGGAAGGCATAACTACTTTGGGAAACCTATATAAGGTGTGCCTCGACCTGTAGATTGGTTGGAAGGCATTAGAAGTTTTTTTTTTGTAATTTGAAATTTCATGAATGACAAGTGAGGACAGTGAGAAGATTGACTGATTTTCTGTGTTTTTGTTCTTGGTAGTGTGTTAATGGCATAACCAGGCATTGATATACGTGTGGAATGTAATGTAGTTATCTTCCAAGCATTGGTTGGTTCAGTAGAAGTTTGTTTTCATCGTTCCAAGCTTTTGATTGTAGTTAATTAGTTTCTTTCCATTGCTGTTCTAACTGGCAGACCGTCAGAAAAGGAGTTCTAGTCCACTTTTCTCCTGTACCTAGTGTATGGGCTCTTGGAAACTATGCCTAGGCTCCATGCTTGTGAATATAGTAGAAGTAGGAGTCTTTAGAGGTCAAGGATTCATGAAAGAAGTCTGTTCCTATGCGAGCTTGGCAGTGCTCGGCTAGGAAGGACAAGGAGTGCAAAGCACTAAGGTTGTAGGGGTGTCCATCTCCTAGCAAACCACGGTGTGGAGAGGATGCTGGTTGCCTTGCAAGGGCTTGGCAAGAAGGAGAAGACTTCAACAGTCCGGGAGGAGGCAGAACAAATTGACTGTTCACAGTGAAGTCAGAAAATGGCTTAAACAAGCCTAAAATTGCTAAACCAAGGGTTAGGACAGTGGAGGCTCCAAGCCCGAAAAATCTTCAAGGTGTGGGCAAAGGTATCACAAATCCCAAGAAAAGATTGGGGGTCTTTTGGAAGAGTTGGGTGAACTATCCATTTTTCTCGGGTTAGGAGGCCTAATTGGGGCTCTAGGGCTTGTAGCCTTTTTAACCCTAGTTGAGGGTTTGGTGGAAGCGATGGAGAGTTGGAGTTTAGTGATTGTCCAAGAATCCTAGGAAGATGCTATGAAGCTAGTAGAAACATCTCTACACCCCTGCAAGGAACAAAATGAGAATTGCGAGTAATTGAACTTTAGGGAAGATTAAGGGTTAAGGAAAGAAAAGAAGCAAGGCACCAAGATTGGCTTGGTAGATGGAGAGTGAAATGATAGTAAGGTTGGCCAGTAGAACTAGGGGTATCTATACTTGAGATAGGACCTAAAGGTTAAGGTGGGAGAGTCACCTAGGAGTTCTTGAGAACAAGGACATAGAGCATGGAATAGTGATTGTTCCATCCAACCCTACCCTATCAACTCCGTTGTCAAGTCACCCTGTGATGATTTTCCCTTCCGCACGTGTGACCTGCACACTGGCATCACTACCCATCGCTGCATTCCTCACCTTAATGACTTTGTGATGAATATTCGTTGCCCTACTAGCTTTACAGTTTGTGTTTTTTGCAAACTCTTTGGTTTTCTGTTAATGTGGATGGAATGGGTGGTTAATGCGTTCGAACTGAGCCAGACAACTGTGATGAATTCCAGAAGAATCCACTAGTTTGGCACATATGTGCTGAAGGTGGCATTGTTCCTCTAATGGAGATTTTGGTTGGCCATGACCCTAATTTGTCTAGCTAATTTGCTAATTCGTGGAAGGACCGAAGGGTCACAATAGGCGGTATTTCTTTTGAAGTTAGTGAAGAAGTCACCACGCAAGCCGCCGAAATGCTATGTACCAGGAAAAAATACCCTAAGCACACTAAGAAGCAAGACAATGAAAGCTTGAAATCTTTCTTCATGGGGAACGAGGAACCGGTGCGGAACTGGTCAGGTTTTGAGCGAGAAGCTCTTCTGGAGCCTTGGGACTAGGTGTGCTTAGCATTGATGAAATATGTCACCTTGGAAGGTAGGTTCAAAACCTATTTCTTCTATCATTTTCCCCTGTTAAATCATTTAAGACATAAGATGCTGCTTAGCTTTCCCTTCTTTTTGCTTATGGACTTAGAAAATTTGGTCGACAAATCCAAAGAGCTAGCTAGCCTTAACCCCAATGATCTCCCACCTCTTCTGCTCCATAAAGGGTTGTGTGCATTGATGAAATTGAACCCCTGACTGTTGTGAACATTTCCTCAGCTGAGTAAAAAATCCCTCCCCGTAAATCCAATTTGGGTACCGCGGGAAACTCGAAAGCCAAACCGGCTACCATAAAACTAAAGGAAGGGTTGGGTAATGCACATGCTAGTGCAGCTGCCAACCTTTGTGATTTGAAATCCACCCCGACAAAGTCTGCCTATAGGGCCAACACTGCCAAAAAAGGAAAGGATGGTAAGAAAGGTATGCCGGAGTTGAGTATTAGAGAGTGGAAGGGAGAAAACATAATAGGAAAAGACTCAAAAGGAGATATTGTTGTGAAAACCACGGTAATGACTAGTGGGGAGAACACCATAAGGAGATCCGGGAGGCAGGCAAAAAATAGTAAAAAGAGACAGGTAATGGAGGATTCAGAGGAGGAGCGGTCTGACAGCAAAGAGTATAAGGACGAGGAAATTGAGGAAGAGGAGGACGAGAATGTGGAGGGGCCCCATTTTACCTTGGAAGACAACAAGTTACCAAAAGAAACCCCGGCCTTTCATTCTTCGCATCCCCCGGTTGATGAGCCTGAAGAGATCCTGGGGACTATGGAAGTTGGGGAGGAGCCCTATGCCTTGGAGAAGAAAATGGACAAGCTCAACAATAGATTTCGTGGATTGACCCGCTTTATAGTGAATTTGGGCCACTTCGTCACTAGCACCCTGTCCATTGTTATCAAGGAGAAGTTGGAGGGTAATAATGGCTAGGAGAACAAAGACTAGGTTGGTGATGATGGCGTGGACCTCTTGTTTAAAAACTGGGATAATGTCAATTAGTTGCTACCTATGCCGGTGTTCTATTTTTTGGCTGCCTTTCCGTGGTTTCTATGTTGTCAAAGTGTTGTCTCTGTTACTTTTTGCTTCAATGTTATCTTTTTAGACTTTTTCCTTTTTGGCCCTTGTGGCTCCTTGTGAAGGGTACAACACCCTGTAAATGCTGTTTAAGTTTTCAAAAACATAGTGAGAAATTTTGAACATAGGGGTCAATTGAGGGTCTCTAAGATATAATATAATTGATGGGAAATCAAGACAAGTGCAACAAAGGGCTAGGATTCAAGCATAACTACACACAAAAAAATTGGGCACTAGAACACTCTCCTTAAAATTTTAGTGTTAGAAGAATTTCTACATAGCCTAATTTATTTTATGTGGTATTAGATCATTATCACCTCATATTGTAGGTGTTATGTAGAGGTTTTTTTATTAATCTTTATTTGAAAATGATATTATGTAGATATATTTTTAATCTGTCTTTAAGAATGAATGAAAGGAATATCAAGGATAGAGATGGAAAAATTCTCAAGAATAAACTTTGAGTTATGGAAGATTGATATGGAGGATTTCCTCATATTCCGAGAGGTATGTGTTCTAATATCTAGATCCAAACCTACAACTAATTCACAGAGGATTAGGACAATAGAAGTTAAAAAAATGATCTCATTAGACTCAATTAGGCTAATTCAATTCTATTGAATTGCATGAAGAGACTACTATAGTGAACCTTGAAATAATCTTGAAGAAATTTATCAGGCCAAGTCCCTAGTAAATAAATATTTCTTGATTAAAAAATTGTATACCCTTAGGATGGAGGGTGGTGGGTTTATGGCCTAACATATAAATGACTTCAATATGGTAGTTACTTAGTTGCACTTTGTGGAGTGAAAATGGAGGATAATGAATGTTGACATTTTTATATATATTTTAGTTTCATTGGACCACCTATTTATGGTCATTGGGAGCACTACCACCATGTTCAAGAAGGATGAAGTGGTTATGTATTTGATTCCTAAAGAAATGAGAAGGAAGACTTATAAGCTAGCTAAGGAGGCTCTAGTAGTTCATGGAAAATCTAAAAAAAGGAAAGAAGGAAAAAAGGTAAGATAATTTTATATCCAAATATTCTTGTAAGATTAATGAAAGTGTTGGAAGTATAGTAAAGCTAGAAAAGTAACAAGAGACTATACGGAGGAGGAGGAGGAGAAAAGGGTAGATTATGATGATGTTTCTAAGAGATCCATCCATGATACAGGTGGTTATTTCATTACTACCTTGGCTACTCATGCATTGCAAATTACATGATTGATAGATTCTTGTGCTTCTTTCTATATGACCTCACATGAAGGTTGGTTTATAAAATATGAATATTATGATGGTGGAAAGGTGCACTTTTGAGATGATTTTCATATAAATATTTTTGACCATTATAGAGTCCCTAGTAGATGAGTGAAGAGTATCAATGGAACACTATATATCCCTAGTTTGTTATGGAACCTAGTTTTTAAAAGTAAACTAAATAATAGAAATAAGCAAGTTGTTTTCTTGAGTGGATGGTGCAAGAGTGTTAGAGGATATTATTCTTTATAAGGGTATTTGAATTGTCACTTTTTTCTTTTAATTATATATGCATGTTTCAATTTAAGAGTTCTTTAATTATTATAGTGAAGAGATATATAATCTTTGTCTTCATCAAGAGAACTAGCAAAAAAAGAGGTTTGTTGTATCTACCCTTGATGGCCATGCTTTTGTGCACCCGAGGTTTCTCATCCTCTAGAGATTAAGCTAAGTTAGTAGTTTGTATTTTTTTTTGCACCAAATAATGGGTCATATAGGTGAGAAGGGTTTAAGGACCCTGAAAATAGAAACATTGTTAAGGTTTTAAATGCTTGTAATATTAAATTTCATTTTTGTGAGAATTGTGTGTATTCAACATAAAACCACATCCATCATTTCTCTAGTTCTCATAAATATTTTGGGTGTAAAACTTAATCCATTCCAATGTATTTGATCCTATTATTATTCATTATATTTAAAAATATATATTATTTTTCTTTAATTTATGATTATACTAAGTCATGTGTATATTTCTTTAAAAGTAAATCTAAATTATTTCTAGATATTTTAAATATTCAAAGACTCTTGTAGAGAATAAACTAGTAAGAAGATTAATATTTTAAGAACTTATAATGGTAGTGAGATTTATTTATAAATTTTTGATAGATTCCTTAAAGATAATGGGATAAAGAGACATTAGACAACTCTATATAACCCTCAAATTTATTTTTTTCAAAAATAATGAACACAATATGGATGGAGAGGGTTAGAATAATGCTCAATGGGATCAACATAGAATATTTTTTTTGGGAATAAAATCATTGTATCTTGTTACTTGGTAAGAAAGAATCTTATATATACTCTTATTGATAAGAAACCTATGGACATGTGGTTGAGAAAAAAATTCCTCATTAATACATCTTTGATTATGAGGCATATGGACACATTCCTAGGGAGAAGTAGTCAATGTTGGAGAATATAAGGCTATAAAATTTATCTTCATTAGCTATGGGGTTGATATAAAAAAATATAGAACTTTTTGGGTCCTATGATCGAGAGAATTTTGAATAAAAAATTTGGTTTTTAGAGAATTCAAGTCTTCTTCTTGAACATTATAGCTAAAGAAGGATGTAATAAAAGATATAGTTCAACTAGCCCCAAAGATCAAGAAGTTTGAAATAGAAACCAAAAAAGGAATGGAAGAGAATGAGATGTTAGAGATTTTAGATATTTAAAAAGAAGAGATAGAACCCCCACCTCAATCATTAAGTAATTCCACTCAATTAAGATAATAATCAAACAAGTATACTCCCTCTTACCAAAGATGTATTTTTTCTTTTATTGCTAATATTGATGAACTTAAGACAATAAAGAAGGGCATGGGTATGAATGATGCAAATTATAGGAAGGTTACATGTATGATGATATGGTTTGAATAAAAATAACACATGACACCTAGTATATTTTCTTGAAAGATAAAATTTCCCTTGGTGCAAATGGGTGTTCAAAAGAAAAATAGGATCTAATGGAGATGTTGAGAAGTCCAAGGTGAGATTGGGTACATGAAGAGTTATTCAAAAATTGATGAAATATATTATGACGATTGTAAGAGATAAAAATTGACTTTTTCAAAAGAAAAATTAATTTCCTTTGAGAGTGACTTTAATCTTTTACATTATGGTTAACCAACAAAGTTTATATTTGAATAAATATATTGTCCCAATTTATGCTAGTAGCCCTTTTTAAAAGTATTATTTCAAGTAGTAATAAAATTAATCTAAGATTCTAAAATGAGAAAAAATACAAAAAATATCTTGAAATAGAGAAATAAAAATAAATAAATATGATCATAGAAATGGAAAATATAAAGAATCTAGGGAACCTAGTGAGGCACACCCCTAGATTGATAACCTACAAAATAAATTATAAATTAGATATAAAAAATATGCAAATGAAAACATAGTTCTAGGAAAAACCTAAAAATCCATTGGGTTAGAATGTCATAATCATAGCAATATATAAATATAAATAATATATGAATAAAGGAGAAAAGTGCATAGAAAATATTTACAAAGTAAAAATTTTGAGTTATCAAAGTGAAAGAGACCTCAATATGGGAGGTTGTTTGAATGCTATGTGTTTTCCCCAAAATAAAAAGGAAATAAAATATAAAATAATTATTAAACAATGAGAAGAATATGATGAGTTAATCAACTGCTTCAAGGAGAGAATTCATATAAGAGATAAGGAATAAATCAATGCAAATATGAGGGCATGGATCAAGCACTATATTTCTCTATCATTAGGGTTCATGCAAATAACAACACTTCCATGGATAATGGTCTAGCAAGTTGTTTTATGCTATATTACCATGGGTGTAAAGAGTTAGCCATATGAATTGTATAGGTTAGCAAGTTTTATTATGCTAGGTGGATCATAGACTACAAAGATAAGACATATAAAGTTCCACTATATAGCAAGTTGTATTATCTACCAAAATTATTGGTAGTGCCACAAAAACCAACATCATAGGGGCTTAAAATAAACAATGTACATGTAAGGATGCCCATGTGATTAGAATATACATTCCTCCCTTAAAATATTACCATGTATGACATGTAATTATTTTAAGGAAAAGAGAAGATGAAGAAAGGAGAGAGGGGAACCTTAGCGTAGTGAAGTAAAATGCATACCCTCACATTTTCACACTTGTGGGCCTGCCTTGCTTTATTTATGCTCATTTATGTCTTAATTGGTCCTATTTTACATCCGCAAGCCCTATGAACTATATATCTTTTATGGAAAATCCTGAAAAACCTCAAAAGACAAAAGATCATCTAATGTTTGTCTGTGTGTCCCTGATTTGTGGACTAGGAATAAGATGCCACCTAGGGCATCTTTGTCCTCCATGGGTCTTGAGACCTTGATTTTGAAACCTCTCAATTAGGTCCCTTTTTGAAGTTTGTGCCCTAAAAATTAAGGCTTGGGACTAAGACACCACCTAGGGCATCTTAGTCCTCCTTGAGTCATTTTTGGGATTTAATTTCAAATCTTGGTGGGATTTTTCCTCCTTTATTCTTTGAATTCATATGTCAGCTTGGTGTGATATAATTTCGGGATATTAAGCATATACAAGTATAAATACAAGGTTCATTAATTTATTTTCATCCTAAGCAACCCAAGTTTTTTGTGAGAGAATTCATTATAGTCAAATTAAGTACACAAGAGCATTCAATAGAAATTAATCAAGCAATTGGAGCCATCATCAAGTTTCAAGCATTATGTCAAATATTATTCTTGCATCATGTGTGTTGTTGTGCTAACATTTGTGATGTAGGATTTTGATCTCAGCAAGCAATTCAAGTCCATATCAATCAAGTATTTCAAGATCCATATCCATTGCAACCATTTTACACAAGTTTACAACATTTGCAAGGGTTTGGTGAGTTGTAGCATTGCATGTTGTTCATTCACCATTTTTGTCATCATTTCTATTTCATTTCAAGGTTTAATTACCAATAAGGGGTTTGACCAAGGCAAACCCCCATTCACTAACAATCACCAAGTTTTGCCATCTTGTCCATTTGTGTTTGCAGATATAGGTTGTAGACTTGAAGATCACTTGGAGTGCAAAGTTTTCAAAGTTGAAAATTTGAATTATCAAAGTTGTCTTCATGGAAACTCACCTACAGGCTAGATTTGGCTATTCCAAGACTTGAGATTTGAGAAGAAGCAATTGCACATCTAGGAGCTCAGTACCACATTCACACTTTTCAAAAATTTAGACCAGGACTAAGACGAGAGTAAAGGGATCTTAGTTCTCTAGGAAGAATCTTTCAGTGATTTTTTGGGATTTTGTTCCGTTATCCAAAGATTTCAAGTTTGCCCTGAAAAACACCAACGTGACTAAGACAAGAGTAAAGGCATATTATTCCTCCAAGGCATATTTCAATAGTCTGTTTGCATTTCCAAAATCCCATTGGCATCTCCAGGCTACCCAAGTACATATATCCTAACTTGGAGTTGTTTATTTTCAGTATTAAGAAGCTTCATTTTACTTATTTTATGTATTTTGCATATCACAACGTGTTTTTAAACATTTTTGTTTCTAAGCATTTACTTGGTGGTGAACCCCCTAATCTAATAGAACACCCCCTCCTAAGTCCTCTTTGTGTATTGACTCACCTTGAGAGGTTGATAGTCAATCCTATTAGGGTTCTTAGGACATTATTGAATGTTAGTTGGAGAAAGAGTAATGTTCTATGTAGAGCTTCCCTTTTTCAACTAATCATTTTGGTGAACCCAACTTTTTGTAACATTCATTTTCTAATTTGGAGTCCATTACATTCCTAGATCTACGTTGGATTCTTTCTTGCATTGCATTTTGTATTAGTGAAATTGCATCTAGGGTTTCTCATACTTAATGAAATTGCATTTAGGGTTTCCTATTTTTGCATTAGTGAAAGTGCATATAGGTTGCATTTTTTCTTTCTTGCATCATCTCTCATTGAAAAATTGCATTGTTCATCATCCTAATTACATTTAGAAACATTGTTATTACATTCAAAATTGAAAAAAATTGCATCGACTTTTGCATCCCATTACTTGTCATTAGTTACTTTTTCTTGCCTTTATTTGCATAATTTTTTGTTTCTAAACATGAGGTCCCCAAGTAGGCAACCTTGGAAAACTGTTATCAACCAAGAATTGTTTCATTTTCTATAAAAAACCCTTGTTAAGACAAAAATTCCCTTGGTGGCTTCTTAGTCTCTCTTTGGTTTTTTATTGCAGTACCTTGTCTAAGTGATTTGATATCTGTTGTAGCTTCTAAAACCTTCAAATTTCATCAAGAGGACTAAGATGCCCTCCCAAGGCATCTTAGTCCCTATGGAATTTTAGATTGCAATTTTTAGGATTTGAATCAACTTTTTTGTGCTTCTATTTGCTGGCATTGGCTACCTATTTCAGTGGGTTGACTTTTTGTTTCATGCATTTTACTAAATCTAGTTTAAAGTGCTTCATTTCATACATTTCTCAATTCCAAATTTAGATTTACAACATCTCATTTTAGATCATTGTATAAAGTAATCAGTAAATTACCTTGGTTGAAATCTGAAAATTGCATTTCATTCTAGGCCTTTACATTGCATTTTGTGTTTTCATAGATTACTATTGAAATTTTTTAGTATCTACCCTTTCCAAACTTGCAAAGAAAAATTTAGTCAATAAGCATGTTAGTCATTCGTTAAATACATTCTCTAGTTAGTGTAAGAGAGTGAAAATGGTGATTCTTGCCTTAAAAATACACCCCCTCTTATCTCTCCTATTCGTGGGAATGATGTGATAGAAGATGTTGTAAGCATAGACAATCATGATGATCATAATTTTTCTTCTCCCGATATCTCTCCTTTTAGAGATGAAGGTATCATGGTGAAAGAAGATACAATCATTGAGAATCGTGAAGATCTTGCTTGTCCTTCTCCTCATCCCCTTTCGGAAGATATCATAACAAAAGAGAATGAGATTTTAAATGATGAGGATAATATATTGGTATTAGATGATCAAATCTTTAAGGTCTATAACAACCCTCTTTATGATCATTTCCCTACTTGTGATGAAGTTATTTTAGAAGAACTAACCCTTGAGTGTCAAGAACATTTGGTTTGTAGTTCTCCTAAATGCTCTCCTAATAGAGAATATATAATGGTGTAAGAGAATGTGGACATTGACACATATCCTTCAAAAACTAGTAATGAATCTTCCTTAGATGAAGATGATGAAATGACACTTGACTCCTCTTCACTAAGATCATGCAAATAAAGACAAGATTGTTGAGGTTCTAACAACACAAATTGGATCTCCCTTAATTAGCAAGCTTCCTAGGTCAACTCCCATTAATAAATCACATAAGAAAATAAGAGATTTCTTGAAATCTACGATGCAATCTAACAATATTTCACAAAAACCAAGATATTTAACATAATTTCTCAAACATGTAGTGGACCACAAATAGCTCCTACAACATAACCATCACCTCAACATATTTTTCCTAATGCTCCTTGTTCACCTTTTCATAATATAGTTGAAGATCTTAAGAAGAACCCTGCTCACATATCCATATGGAAACTTATTCAACTATCACCTACATACAAGTACCTATTTCAAGAAATGTTACAAATAAAGTAGGAGGAGATCCAAGCTTCTATGAAATTGAATAATGTAACATCCTCCTTTCATCCCACACAAGTCACACAATCATAAATCACATTTCCTAAAAATTAATTTCCCTCACTTGAGACTCAAACCAAGAATAAATCCTTGATGATAAAGGTGATCATTAATGAAACTATAGTTAGGCACACACTCATAGACAACGGATCTGAAATCAATGTTTTTAGAATTGGCCTCCTAGACAAAATTGGCATTGACAAAAGGAACATTCAACTTAATAATTTTCATATTCATGGCTTTGACAATGTTAATAGACAACCCTTAGGAATGATCAAATTTCCTATTGAGGTTAGATGTGTAGTGTTGCCTACCCCTATCCATATCATGCAAGTACCCCTTTCATACAATATTCTCCTAGGGACACCATGGATTCATGCTATGAAAGGCCCCTCTACTCTCCACCGTACAATGAAATTTGAATACAACAACAAGATATACATGGTTGACGTAGAAGAACGAAGCTATGAATCATATAATCACAACACTTGCAAATCCCCTAATACTTTCATTCCAAAATCAAAAGTTGAGCCAATACAAGTTGATATTAATCCAAAAATCTTTAGTGAAAATTGGGTTCATTATATTTTACACCTCCTTTCAATAAAGAATTGAAAATATCACCCTCAAATTCCAAAGACTCATATACCAATGAGTCATTTTTAGATACAAGTTCTAATGATAATTGGGGTTTTACATCTCCCTTTATAGGAGAGTGTAAAATATCACAACCTAAACCAAAACAACCTTATGTTTCATTTGCTCAACTTATCTCAACAACATTAACCCATGGTGGTGATGGGGGCTATATAAATCCTATCCCTCATGAAGGTATGACACAAAACCTTAAAAAAGATTTGTGTTCTCGTGAAGAAGCCAATTCTTCTCATAAGCATAAAACCCCTTCATCTAACCTGGAAGATTGTTACGGTATCAGATACAATCTCCCTCCTTCACATGGATACAATGAACACATGAAGCAAACCAACATACCATACTATTTCAAGAAAGATTTAGGTTTACCACCTTTATCTCAACTTTCATCTAAAGCCTTTAGTGTGTGTATGACATCTTACACAAATAAAGCAACATGTCCTACCTTTTACCAAGAGAGTGTCTTGTCGAGACTCCTTCAAGATCACTTGATATCTCTCCCTCCAAGAACATGAAATCAATTTTATTAAAAGACTTCATTTTGTGCATATCATAGAGTTCATGGTCATTCTACTAATGAACGTAAGGCTTTGCATAAAAAAATTCATCTTAAGGATTGTGGTGCTCTTCCTTGTGTTAGGGCACCTAATTCCTCTAACTAATACTTATTTTCATCCTATTTGGCTCACCCTTGTCTTGTACTAAGTGGGGGTAAGGGGTTAGATAGATTTGTCCTCGTATGCCACTTGTCATTTTATTTTTTGGCTAGTTGACTAGCTTTCATGAATATATAAGAGCAATCTTGGAATTTGGACGATGTACCTTAAGCTGGCTCACATGTGACATTTCAAGGAAACCCTTTTCCTTTGCATGACATAGCTTATTGGAAACATATGAATTGGCATATGGCTTTCTAAATAACCTCTCATATCTTTTTTCTACTTTGAAGCAATTTCTCATAGTAATGGTGTTAGCAACCACTTTAAAGTGATACATTAACGGTCATGTTTCATTGTGTGATTTTCTTTCTTCTTCTGTTATGTTTCTTTCTTGGTAGTGTCATTGGGTTTGAATTCCTCCAAGAGTGATATTTCTTTAACTTTTCCCCTCTTGGAAATGTTAAGCACAATGTTCCCTAAGAAGAGACCTCATACGAACTAAGAAAAATCCTTGTGAACATCTCTCTTTCTTGTTGCATTATGTCTTGTACCTTATTAAAGTCATGGAGGTATGGCTTTGATATGGTCCCTTGGGGCTCACCTAGTGAATACCTAGCTTCACTAGCCCTTGTGAGAGTGAATTTTTGTACCTTATTAAAGTCATGGAGATATGGATTTGATATGGTCTCTCTTGGCGCTCACCTAGTGGACAACTAGTTCCCACTAGCCCTTGTGAGTGCATTTTGTTTGTATAGTGGACAATGCGTTCCACTTGTAAAACCTCTTCGAGCCTAGACCCGATCCACCGTGTTGGATGACCAGACGAAGCTTGGTCCATTGCATTTTTCCTTTTTCTTTTTCTATCCTTGATGGTGTATGTTTGTGATCAGGTTTTGTCTTCATATATTATCCACAAGCGTGTTCCTTTGTTCCTATGTTGGTTTGTCATAGGATCTTGACCTTGGGGGCTTAATCATCCCTCTTGATCAATTGCAATCCTATCTTACTAGCATTTGTACATTTGAACCCCTCTTGATTGTGTAGTTGGCTACTTTAGTTTTAGTTTTAAGCAATTTCATCCGCTCACTAAAGTGGGGGCTAAATGTAGTGTAGTAAAATGCATAACCTTGCATTTTCATACTTGTTTGGGCCTTCCTTGCTTTATTTATGCTCATTTATGGCTTAACTAGTTCTTTTTTGCATCCAGAAGCCCTATGAACTATATATTTTTATGGAAAATCTTGACAAATCTCAAAAGACAAATGATCATCTAATTTTTTTGTTTGTGTGTGCTTAATTTTTGGACTGGGACTAAGACACCACCTAGGGTATCTTTGTCCTCCATGGGTCTTGGGACCCTAATTTTGAATCCTCTCAATTAGGCCTCTTTTTAGAGTATGTGCCCTGAAAATTGAGCCTTGGGACTAAGAAGCCACCTAGGGCATCTTGGTCCTCCTTGAGTCATTTTTCGAGATTTAATTTCAAATCTTGATGGGATTTAACCTCCTTCATTCCTTGAATTCATATGTTGGCTTGGTGTGATATGATTTTGGGATTTTAAGCATAGACAAGTATAAATACAAGGTTCATTAATTCATTTTCATCCTAAGAAACCCAAGTCTTTTGCGAGAGCATTCATTATAGTCAAATTGAGTTCACAAGAGCATTCAAGAGAAATTCATCAAGTAATTGTAGCCATCATCAAGTTTCAAGCATCATGTCAAAGATTTCTCTTGCATCATGTGTGTTGTTGTGCTAACATTTTTGATGTAGGGTTGTGGTCTAAGTAAACAATTCAAGTCCATATCAATCAAGCATTTCAAGCTCCATATCCATTGCAGCCATTTCAGACAAGTTTATAGAATTTACAAAGGTTCGGTGAGTTGTAGCATTGCATGTTGCTCATTCACCGTTTCCTTCATCATTTCTATTTCATTTCAAGGTTTAATTACCAACAAGGGGTTTGACCAAGGAAAACTCCCATTCACTAACAATCATCAAGTTTTTCCGTCTTGTCCATTTGTGTTTGCTGATCTAGGTTGTCGACTTGAAGATCACTTGGAGTACAAAGTTATAAAAGTTGCAAAATTTCATTTTTAAAGTTGTCACCTTCACAAAAACTCACCTACAGGTCAAATCTGGTTGTTCCAAAACCTGAGATCCGAGGAGAAGCAATTGTAGATCTAGGATCTCAAGGACACATTCACACTTTTTAGAAATTTATATTGAGACTAAGACGGGAGTAAAGACATCTTAGTCCTCCAGGTGGAATCTTTTAGTGATTTTTTGGGATTATTTTTCGTTATCTAAAGATTTTGTGTTTGCCTCGAAAAACAACAGCGAGACTAAGATGGGAGTAAAGGTGTCTTAGTCCTCCAAGAAACATTTCAACAGTTTATTTTCCTCTTGGAATCTCCAGGCTTCCCAGGTACATATACCCTAGCTTGGAGTTGTTTATTTTCAGTATTAAGAAGCTTAATTTTTCTTATTTTAAGTATTTTACATATCACAATGTGTTTTGAAAACTTGTTGTTTCCAAGCATTTGCTTGGTGGTGAACCCCCTAATATGATAGAACACCTCTACTAAGTCCTCCTATTTGTGTATTGAATCACCTTGAGAGGTTGATAGTCAATCCTATTAGGGTTCTTAGGACATTATTGAATGTTAGTTGGAGAAAGAGTAATGTTCTATGTAGAGCTTCCCCTTTTCAACTAATCACTGATGAAGGATTTACGCCTCAAAAATAAGTTTTCCTTGGCTCCCAAAATATAGGTCAGAAAAACATGATAAAGAAAATTATGTTTTTAGGTCAAAGAGAAATTATGGTTGTACTAGTTTATACCACCATGAATGTGAATGAGAAAAACAAATAAAGCTACAAGTTCCCCATGGTAATTTTTATCCCAATAGAAAAATGGAAGTGTAAAGACCTCATGAGAGAATAGAAGAGAAAAAAGAGAGGTGAAATCCATACTATTCCCTGTAATGAGAAAGATGGAGGTAATCATAATATGATGTGTAGCATAGAAAATTGACACCCTTAACAATTTAATGCTAGGTTCCCCACCCCCTACATTATTGAGCCTAATTGACCCCCTAATGTCCTAAAATTATGTATTTTGAAGACCATTTACATCACTTTTCAATAAAATATAAGCATTGAATAAATGCATCCAACACATATGCTACTCCCATTATTCAATGCCCTAGAAGCCTGGACCAAGACCCATACGCCCTTGGGTGTATAAGACCCCTTATTAACTAGGACACAATTTTGGGCATGTTAGTGTCAATATTTTAACATTAAAATTTGGAATTTTAAATGTCAGCTTTAGGATTTAATTTTTAGGAAATTGAATAAATTCTTATAAATACCATCTTTTCATCATTTGAAACTAGAAGATAGAAAGAATAATATTTTATGAGAAAAAACTATTGTTGAGAGCAAGTCAAGAGTAGAATTTCAAAGCATTACTTCAACAATTCAAGATCCAAGCATCATGTCAAAGTGAATGCATGTTCATGTTGTTTTATCGTCATCATTTTGTGAAGGCTAACCCTTTTGCAGGTATCCAAATAATTCAAGAAAATTAAGAAAGAAAGATCCAAGACCTTGGAGTGATATGTATGACTTAAATACTTCAAGAAATCCACCAAAGGGTGGTGAGTCGCAACATTTTTTGATTTCATGATTTCTTTTCTTTCAATTATCATTTATTATTGACATTGAAATTGTGGAAGTGAAAACACTTACATGAGGTTTTATTGAGGTAAGCCCATGAATGGAACAACATCTCTTCTCTTTATGAATGTTCAGATCTTAGGTTTGAAGAGAAGTGAAAAAATATAGGTGAAATTTTTTTCATTGTTGCATTCAAAGCCCTAAATCTTGTCAACTCACAAAAAATTTCCTACAAAATTATTTGATAGTCTTCCAAAAACTTTGCAAGTGAAAAAAAGAGTCTAAGACCACCATAGGATCCCAAAAGTTGATCAAGACCATCTATCAGGGACTTATACACCCATTGGTGACCATGTCCTCCTACAGTGCCTAAAAAAATATTTTGTAGGTTGTTACATAACACTCTACACTCCTCGGATCTACCTACAAACTATTGTTTATGTCTATCAGTTGTTAGGATCTTGCATTTTTCATATTAGGTCATATAGGTTAATTAGTTTAATCATTCCAAATCATTTCCAATCCATTCCCATCTTCAATTAGATGTACGTTCAAGTCTAATTGGCTCACCTTCATGGTTGTAAGTCAATCTAATCACCTTATTGATCTACATCTTAATGCAACTTGGAAAAAGGCCCCTTGCATCCTAGGTTCTTTGCATTTAGGACCTAGGATCCATTTTTCTAAAATTCATTTTGTTGAGCCTAAAATTTTAACATTATATACCTTCTAAAATTTTCTATAATTAATCCCAGATCTAGGTTTGGTATTGCATTAGTTTGTATTTTTCATTTAGGGTTTCATTTTTTCATCGTAAAACAATCAAAAAATAAAAAAATTAGCATCACATATTGCATTAGAGTTTTTTTCAATCATTTAGATCAGATATTCAAATTGCATTCATTTGAGATCTAAAATTATTCATTGCATTCGAATTGCATCTTTCATTTAGGTAAAAAACAAGTGAAAAATTATATAAAAGTGTGTTTCAAAATTGTATCAAATCATCATTCTCAAAATTTTACATCTTCAAATTAGTCAATTATTGCATATTAGATCTAAATATTGCATTCAAAATTGTCCTTTATTGTTTCATATTTTCATTTCAATCACATTGTCTTAAATTAAAACACATTGCATTGTTTTGTTTTAAATTTGCATCAAATCATTATTTAAGAATTTTGCATCTTTCAATCAGTCAATTATTGCATGATTACATATGTAAATTGCATTCAATCTAATTTTTTTATTATTCTATCTTTACTAACATTTCCATCCAAGCATCGAATCTATGTGATCCTCATCAAAATATACATGAGGCTACCCACAACCGATGAGTGTCTATACATCCTGAAATCTGTCTACATCAATCTTTGAGATAGCATGCCAATAATACCTCTTTCGTTGGGGCACAATGGGGCATTTAAATCATATTCATCTCAACAATCTGAAAATTTACAACTCTTTGATTCAAAAGAAACCTTAAATGTCAAGCATCTCAAGCATAAGTCGAATTTTCACCTATCGTGAGCCCAGTCGAAACAAATTTCATTTTTTCGATCGATATTTTGAGGGGCAACTAACCATATTTCGATCATATCGATGTCAAATCATCTGATGAATTTTGTTCCTAGCCTTGCTAGCAAATCTTGATCAATTTATCAAATCAATCATCATTGGGATATATCTTTCCCTACCAATCCTCATGTTATTCAACACTATCCTTGCATTATTGTGAATCCTCAACAATTTTATCAACCAATCAATCAGATCAATCAGCTTTAGCTTGGCTATCAACATCCCAAAGAGATCATCAATATCCATTTATGCATTGTCATCAACATCAAAATCATCATCAATCTTTGAACCAATGTAACAGGTACCTCGCTTCAAAGAGGGGGAAAATGTAGACACTTAAAAATGTCCTAAATGATATTATGAACTCAAATCAAATATCCTAACACCATTTTGTCCTAAAATCCATCATCTTTTCACTTAATTGATTAAATTATCCCAACTACTTAATTAATTATGTCATTTTCATCTATTGATCTAATTAATCTAATTAGGTTACCCCTTTTATACTAACATTTTGTCTTATTAAATTCAATACATCAAGTTATTTAATTTAAATCCCTAAGTCTTCATATTTAATTAAAATAACCCTAAGTTATTTAATTAAATATCACATCACTTTCCCCTTTTCATCAAATCATTTTACTTAATCAATATTGTTTAATTCATCTAATTTGCATAATTGAAACTGTATTTAATTATCAAACAACTAATAAATCCAATTCTTCCCATGGTGGAACCCCTAAATTTTATTTATTTATTTATTTTTCATGGTCCCACTTGTCTCATGGTTGAATTCTGATTCCCCATGTCTTGTTGCTATTAGGGTTTAAGCTTTTAAGCTTTTATTAACATTGGCATGTTTGATTATCTCATCGAATTATAATTTTGCATCGACCGGTTGTATCCAGTATTGGTTACATTAGTAATGCATCGAGGTATTCATCCTCGTGGTCTGATTGGGCCCAATGTTAGGTTACCCATCGAACCTAGGAGTCACTTTTAAGATCAATTTTCTCCCACATGCTTTTAAAGTCACTTAAATTCTACCTCCTAGTGGTTTATCTCTCATCGCATGTTCTCCCGAGGATGGCCTATATCTAACCCACGATGAGTAATTTTATATCCTCCTAATTGTTCTATGTTCATTGCCCATCGCATGTCCCTTGATCACCACCAAAAGGATAACTCTCGATGAGTGATGTGGTTAAATAATTAACCCATCGTTGGATTTGCTAGTATCATCGGATGTGCTATGCTCTCTAGGGAGGAACCCATGACCGATAATGGGTTGAGTTTCTCCCCATCACTGGCGGTCGATGCATCATGACTTGAGACTGCCTAAAAGAAAATGGACGAGCGATGAGTGATGTAAAGGATGTTTTCAGCCAGGATGCTTCTGCGATTAAGATCAACAGTTTATATCTCATCGTTGGCTTCATTGCCATCGTCAGACGAGAGTATAAAGAAGAGATGAAGTAGTAATGGCTGATACTTGTATGTACGAAGGAGTACACGTGGCAGCTTCTTGATTCATCACCTGGTATATACCAAATCGCTTAAAAGCATCAAGGGCATAATAAAAATATGCAAATCATAGGGTGAATTCTTAAAGCATGTACATCAATAGTTCAAATGAGAATGGGAATGCCAAATGAGAGAATATATTTTTCACTGATGCAGGTTTTCTAGTGCCATTAATGGTGACTTAACTCGACCAGCTAGCTATGCAAGGCTCTGTTGCATGGATCTTCTTTTCATTCTAGCATATGCAGAGCTGAAGAAGATATTGGAGTGATGATGAACCACGACGAGGAGGAATTGCAGAAATTTTTCCTAGGTAAGCCATTTTTGAGCTTTGCAAAATTTGGTTCTTTTGCAAGAATTGTCTCACTGTATCAAAAATTTTAGGAATTGTCTGCTAGGGTAAAGTAGGGCTCTGAGATTTTATTGACTAGTTTAAATTCCTAGTTGGGGTAGGATACAGGAGGTATAATTATTTTTTGAATTTAAATTGCTAAGGCATAGACTTTCAATTCAAAACCCAACTTGAAACCTGTTTTAAAAAACACTAGTCAAGTAAAATGAGTTAGGCGGGTGAGTCATCTTCTTCTAAGTCCACCCCCAAGATAAAAATAAAGATTTCCCAAGACACGCCACAAAAATCTGAAGGAATTGATAGAAAAAAGGAACCACCAAAGAATTATGTTTGCTTCATGGATAAGTTTCAGCTTGTAAATGGCAAGGCAAGTGGTAAGAAGGCCATTGCGGAAGGAATATTGACCACCAATTTCAAGGACCTTGCAGCAGGAATTGGTGACATTGGCGTGCCAAAGCCTAAATGGGAATTGTTTTTGTACAATTTCAGAAGGAGAGATGCTTGACGCCATAGTCGAAATGTATGGGGTTATGATTTGGGGAAATTAGTTGTCCCTAGCATCTTTGTGGAGGTGGATTTAATGTTACAGATTGTAGATAGATATGATGAAGTCAATAGAGTTATCATTGTGTACGTTAGAAAGTGTCAATCAAATTGAATCTAATCTAATACACCAATGAAACATTAGATTGAAGAAAACTAAATAAAGTAAATGAAAACTCTAAACCACAGCTTCTTCAAATTCATTTCATTGTCCTCTATCTCCAAGGATTCGCTTCAAGATGCTTGCTCTCAGCTGTTTAAAATAGCAGCTTGTAGAATGGCAACTTGAGAGAATGAGATTAATAATGCATATGCATCTAAAATATTAACAATATTGAATTGAAATGCTATGAATACTAAGATGCGACTATAGTAACTACGCATGAAAATATGAGATTTGAGGTCCTTTTTCCACTCATAAAAGGGGTGTATTTATAGATTTTTGAAGGTAGGAATTCGATTAGCCAAGATCGACGGTTGAGTTCAAACCTATTGAAATGAACGGTGAGAGATCGAGAATTTGAAAAGAAGCTGGAATTCTGAGAGACAAGTGGAGAATGAAGAGACAATTGAAAGGTGTCTCTCATAATTAAATAAATAAATATTTAATTATATGTGAGAGAAATATGAAAAGTCTTTAATTAAATATTGCAAATATTTAATTTTGTGAGAAGAGTGAGAAATTTGGAAAATGATTTAATTAAATATTGAAAGTATTTAATCAAATGTGGAATGAAGAATATCATTTAAATTTGGAATTTAAACTTGTGATAATTAATGTAAACAAATTGTAAAATCTATTTAATTAATTAAGAGGAAGGTAGCATTAATTAAATAAACTTATTTATTTAATTAAATTAGAAGAATTAGAAAATGAACAATATAAATAAATAATTATATTTATTTATATGTAGATGACTTAAGAACATTAATTAAATAATTCATATTTAATTAATTAACAGGTTCGATCAACCGTGACCATTTTTAGATGTGTACATTTTGCTCCTCTTTGAAGTGATGTGTTTTATGCATTGCTTCAAAGAAATTGCCCCTAACTTTGAAAAATTTACTGATGATGCTATATGCCCCCTCGAGTGATGAATCAGATAAAGATGATTTTTTGAAATTTTTACTGATTTTCTATCTAATTCCTTAACCGATAAAGATGATTTGATGAAAACCCCTATTGAAAGATTGATATGAAGATGAAGAACTTTGATTTTTCCCCAATTGATGATGATTTTTGATTGATAAATTTGCTTCCATGCGATATGGAAAACAAATAGCAGATTTGATTTGATTGATAAATTTGCTTCCATGCGATATGAAAAACAAATAATAGATTTGATAGACTTGCTTTCCCGATTGAAAGTCAAATTGAGTCATGATGTATGTTAAATTTGCTTCCATGCGATATGAAAAACAAATAGTATTGATAGATTTGCTTTCCTGATTGAAAGTCAAATAGATTGAGTCGCGATGACTGTTAAATTTGTTTCCATGCGATATGAAAAACAAATAGTATTGATAGATTTGCTTTCCTGATTGAAAGTCAAATAGATTGAGTCATGATGACTGTTAAATTTGTTTCCATGCGATATGAAAAACAAATAGTATTGATAGATTTGCTTTCCTGATTGAAAGTCAAATAGATTGAGTCATGATGACTGTTAAATTTGTTTCCATGCGATATGAAAAACAAATAGAAATTGATTTGAACTTGATTGATGTATTGATTGATTGATGATATCCATTGCTGATTGATTTGCATGATTGCTTGATGATATTGATAGTGTTGTTGATTAGGGAAGGATACATCCCAGAACAACACAAGGATAGGGAAGGATACATCCCGATGATGATGATGATGATCGAGGCTTGCAGTAAGGCTAGGAACAAGACCAAAGGTATGATTAAATGATTTGTGCTAGATTGAATTGATTGATAAGATGAGATTGGAAGAAATGATTGGATGAATTGATTGAGATGATGAATGAGATATGATATGATAATGAAATGATGATGTAAGTATGCAAGTACAATGATAATGATAATGGAAAATGATGTGAAATGAATGTGAATGATAATGAAAATGAGATGTACCAAATGTCCAGTCATACTCAACCATTGTCTGAAAAAGATATTCAAGAATGTGGCCAACCCTCAAAAATCTATTAAAAGTCCCTCGAAATGCCAAATGAATTATGCAATCCTAATAATGAAATAATGAATCATTCTCCTTGTTGCCATTTCTTGCTGTGTTTAGTTGTCATCATTGAGCCTTTTGATATGTTGAAAGTTAGTACAAGCATCAAAGGGTATGTTAGCACCAATGATGACCTGAGTACTGCTTTCATAATGTTTGATGTAGCAAGTTAATACAAGCATCGAGGTATAATTGAACCAAGATGACCTGAGTATTGCTTGCATAAATAGACAAAAGTTAACCATTTTCCTATGCAAATTCTGAAATGTCATCAATGATCCATTGTAGAGCATGTCCCATGACCAATTTGCACAATACTAATGATTAGCTTACAGACAGCAAGCAAAGAAAAATCATACTTCTTCCTTGTGATTCTAGTTCAGTACATCATTGAACCACTCCAAAGATATGATGTCATCAAATATCAAAACAACAATTTGTAACTTATTGCTTTTGAGTTTGTCATTCATTTTATTTAGATTAAGATCATCCAATTTGTTTTAAATCATCTATCAATATAATCATGTAAGCTCAATTTAATTGGACAAGACTATTGTTTCCAACATTCTGATGCTAGACACATGCTTCCGACTATCTACTAGAAAAGCTTCAAGAAGCGAACTACCCCCTAATGTCCTTGTACTCTAACTCTTGCTAGACACAACTGTTGCAATGGATAACCTTCAAATCATCAAACCATGATGAGATCCTTGTCATTTCAAGGAGAATCATGCAATGCGAATGCGATAGTGAGGTGTGTGTGTGATGTTGATGAAAGGATGCACATGCAGAATGAATCTAATAGATGAGAGAGCCAAATAAAATCACAAACGATTCTTGTTTGCCAGATTTTCAACATTTGTTTTTATTGCACTTTTTCCTGATTTTATGATTTCTTTGTTATTACCAAGATGCCTGTTTGCCAGGTTTTCATCAAGGCAATGTTTTTAATTTTTTTTTTCCGAGACTTTTTATATTGTTTTTGATATTTTCTCAGGTGTAGAACCTTTTTAGATGAATTCTGTTGATTGAATCTTTGAACAAGTCCCCTTTTGCTATTAATAATTGATATGCC